>NW_024121255.1:2467424-2842480 GCF_016745375.1 Pimephales promelas
TTAAATTTACATATATTTAAGTGTTTATCACGGTTAAAAGTATGGAAACTGTACATTTGCATTATAAACACTTTAGAAAAAGATTAGATAAAATGACCTAAAATAAACAATAGTATGCACTAACACATTTTTAAAGTTGTTTGTAAAGTTTTAATCCGTTAACATTTATTTAATGCACAATGAATGAAGTGAACAAACATGAACAACCAAGTGTTTGTATTAAATAACATTTACAAACATTAATTAATGTTGTAAAAATATATTGTTCACTCAATGTGTTGATGTGAACTAAGTAATGTTGATGAATGGTAGCTATCTTATTGTAGCGTTACCAAACTATACAGGAGATAAAACATGTTTTATTTGACTTGTCTGTACTTTTATTTAATCTTAAAACTGCATTCATATTTAATTTTAAATAGGCTTTTTAAACCTGCTGAGTTATAAAGGCAAGAATACGCCTAGAACTGGCACTGACATAATAAATAGGGATGCGTCGATACTAATACCAGTACTCTGGTGTCGGGTGGATACTACTGTGCTCATGTACTCGTAAAACTACCCCGAAAGCACTTTAGAGGCCGTTCACATATCGCGCGTGTTTTTTATTATATTTTTTGCGCGTGCTTATTCTTTCCAAAGCGCTTGCTCTCACGCGGCGTCTGTCGTTGCTATGCAACGAGTTTTTATTATGAGCGCGCTTGCCTCGCGCCTATATTTGAAATTGCGACTTTGCATGTAATCGGCCTCTTATGGCAACGTGACATTAGCCTAATCCAAACATTAGCAAACATCCAGACATTAGCCTAATCCAGCCTTTCCTCCTTTCGTGTCAACAAGTGGATTCAGAGAGAGAGAGCCATATCAGCGTTATGAAGAGGACGCGACTGTGCACCTTTCAGACAGCGCGTCTAGAACTGGATTAACCTGGTATTCGGTACCTAGAAAAGCTGGTACCGTAACATTTTTTTTTTTTAGTACCGACTTGGTACCGAAGTACCGAGTTTTTTGACAACACTAGAAGTCACACTACAGGACTGTGTGTCAAATCTTCTAGTAAAATGTGATCGCAACAGTCATTAATCTGCAGTTGGTGAACATGTCAAACTAATGGTGTGTTCACACCGAACACGAATAGCGCGTCAGGCGCGAATGATTTCAATGTTAAGTCAATGCAAAGACGCGTTACGCGCGTAAAAAATTCCTGCGGCGCGAATGAGGCGTGTAGAGCGCGCGCGGAAGACGCAAATACACCTCGTTCCCGCGAATTGGGCGTCTGCCGCATTAAGCGCGTTACGCGCGAATGATTTAGTTAGTGCTATTTGTGCATTCACGCGTTTGACACGAATTCACGCGTTTGACGCGAATTCGAAAAATCTGAACTTTTGCGTCAATTTGCGCCACGTTAACCAATCAGGAGCCTAGCTACTTGCTCACGAGGTGAAGTATCTGAATGCTTCAATAAATTATTTTGTAATATGACTAAATGCATGTGGGATTATGCACAACAAAGCAAATCTTTTATCACTTCAAACTTTATTTCTATATACGAGACATGTTCATATTGTATTGAATGTTATTCATTCCATATCAAGATTATATGAAATATTATTATGATGTAAAGACAACCAACATACATGTGCATAAGTTCGTGTCTGGACGCGAGAGAGAAAATAATCACAGGACAGGTTAATAACTTTTGAAGGCTGGCTCTATTTATCATCAAAACAAAAATAAATGACAGCTAGATTAGATGGATGAGGGCGAGGGTGATCCTCGCTCCGATGCGGGACAACAGGTCATCAAACTGGGCGCGTGACAGGTGGAAGTACCGCTGACAGCGGCCGTCATCCAGCGCAGCTCCTGGAGCGAGCAAATGGTGAAACTCGCCAAACGGTTCGCCTCCGAAGGGTCCGGTGGACACAAATATACGGCGACAATGATCCCCACGGCGCTGTTCTGGTCTCCAGAGTAAATACCAAGACAGCAAACTGACATTGAATCAATGTGGAAACGACGTCTCTCATGACATCGAAACAACGTTGATTTTGCTCATCGAATTAACGTTGAACCAACGTCAGACGCGGCATTCTTCAAAGCGAAATGAAAATCGAAAATTGGTTTGCTTTTATAATGTTGAAACAACGTTGATTTCAAGTTGTTTTTTCGTTAGTTTTGAAAGAATGACTCGTCTGACGTTGGTTCAACGTTAATTCGATGAGCAAAACAATGTCAGATCAACGTTGTTTCGATGTCATGTTTCCACGTTGATTCAATGTCAGTTTGCTATCTGGGTACTCTCGATGAATGCTCGATCGACATAAAAACAATGGCCGCCAACGGATTTCGATTCTGACGTGCGTCACACGTGTACATTTCCCTTCAAACTTTTGTTTTTACGCGCGCCAGTTTCACTCTTGACACGCGAATTAACACAAAGTGGTCAAGTGTCAAACTAGACGCGTCATGCGCGAATTTGATGCGCTATTCGCGTTCGGTGTGAACGCAGCATAATGATCAAAGACTTCTGATTTTGGCCTAGGATCTGAGGAATCTTTTAGGATTCAGACAATTTGTTTTCGAATTATTTACTTGTCAATCGAATTATCTGAAGTTCGGAAAAACGCAAATAAAAGCTGGTAGACGGCCAAATCGTGACTAAAATCGTACAGTGTGAACCCATTTAAGTCTACGAAAGAGTAACTTCACAGAATTTTTTTTTGAAAAACTGGATATAAATTCCATGTCATATTACGTGTTCTATTAAATTTATATAATTTCGAGTGTAATTTATATTGGTAATGCTGAGTAGAGAATTAAATGGAGCCTGGTTTAACCTTGAGGATGTTTGCGAAAGCTACTGCTCAAACCCTAATTTGACTGTGTGTGTGTGTATATTGAATGTCTATCACACACTCTAAATGTGGCTTATGACATCCACCCTCCTTTCTCCATGAGTGTTTCCTCACAGATATCATACACCATTTCTAAAAACGGATCCACAGCCTCATAAGCGCACGTGAAGACGTTTAACCCTTACGCAAAGCGCACAGGAGACTTGACTCAGTTGTTTGGCATTAGCATGTTTCTAAGCTAACAGAATGATACTCTATTAAGATTTATTTAGAACTATCTATTCATATGTATTAGTGTCTATTGTTTAGAACATCCTTTATATCAGAAGTGTACTTACAATGTCTTAAAATGATAGACCTGTTTCACATACAGTACAATTCATCTGTGGCCTTTTTGACACGAGTTATTACAAACAAAGTCACCATGAAAATCAAAATTGACCATTCTTATTTTTTAAAGAATATTGAATTTCATTATGCAAATATTGCATTATAAATGATTTATCCATGCACATCATTATTTTGTATGTCCCCTCGTAATTTTTAATCAAAATAACTTGATATAACTCCGATGAAGGGTTTATTGGGACGAAGGCGGGGCAACCTGTCACTCACATGACAGCCAATGATCCAATCAAATCCCAATGGACAAAATCAAGTCCCGCCCTTATTTGTTCTTGTTCAAGAAGCCGTTTCACACCGATATACATCAGAATAGGGAAAATACCATCAAAACGTCTGATTCATGCTGACTTTAAACGTGAAATCTATTTTGAGGTGGATTGTATGCACATTCAAAATGGTAATTATTAACTAAATCACCTGGATTCATTCCAGAAAATGTTTGTCAGCTTGATATTGTGTGTGAATCTCGACAAAACATGATAATTTGCCTCATCATTGTATATTGCTTCATATAAGACTGTGTCATCTTTTCATTCAAAAAGGCTTAACACCAGACAGAACTCAGTCTCGTCTAGGACGTTTCTGGAATGCAGTGTTAAGCCAGCAGTGAATGCTTTTAATATGGTGAAATGAACATGCACTGAGGTAGCTCAGTAAGTGTTTTTAGAACAGAAATGCAATGTATCTGTGGTCAAATACTGTATTTATGTGTAAAAATAAAACCGTTTATCAGAAATGCTGAACCAGCCTGAGTGTGAGTGTGCGCGTGCGTGTGTGTGCACACCTTATCTGCAAAGTGCTGAATAATGAAAGCTTTATTGGACATCCGTGGCTTTTCAAAAAGTGCACACGTCTTCAAATGAGTGTTATACAGTTTCTGAGCCCAGGAGTCATCTGAACCCTTCGGCATCTAAGAGAAAGAGAGCAAAAAAAAAGAGTCTGTACAGTATATGAAGGAAGAACTGTAGTCTCAAACAGGATTCCAATCACACAACACAGTTTTTTTGTTTTGTTTTTACAGTGATGTACACTAAGCTACCATTTAAAGGTTTAGGGTTAGTATAAAAAAAAAAAAAACAGACAGGAAAGGCAATCTGGTTTCCACGAAAACCATTAAACAGCACGACTGTTTTGAATATTGATAATAATGTTTCTTGAGCATCAAATCAGCAGATTTCTGTGACACTGAAGACTGGAGTAAAGGTTGCTGAATATTCAGGTTTGCCATCCCAGGAATAAAATTACATTTGAACAGATATTTTAAATTGTAATTATATTTCACAACATTACTGTTTAATTAACCCCCTGGGGTCAGCGGTCACTCTGGCGATCCCAGCTCGCTTTTTTTCATATCAGTGCAAAAGAGACTCAAAATACTCTGTTGATTTTGATCTTCCAAAATCAACAGAGTGTTATACATCATTCGATCCTGATAAGTTTCTATTTTTTGTGTGTGTGCTTTTTGCCAAATAAAGAAAAATAAACATGATGCGCATTCTGCCATCTCTCTCAATGTGAAGTCCATTCTAAAACATGTCCGAAAATGAACTGTAACTCAGCAAATACTCAGTCACGCAGACTTGAATTCTTTTCTCTTGAAGACTTTTCTCCACAAGATACATTTGATACTTTTTCTCTCTGTCTAAATGTTCACTCCTCGCAAGTATAACTTACATTTTACAATGCAGGGACTGTAACTAGAGATATGCTAGTTAGAAAAAACAGTAATCATTACTTTATTTAGCCAGAAAAAGTTCATTGTGGTTTCCAAGCTCATTCATGTTAACGTTAGCGGTCTTCCACTGATGATAGTGGCATTAGCTAGCTTTGTGGTTAGCTAGTCTATGATGAGCCATAATTTAACAATAGATAACATCATACTGCAAATTGTAAAACATACATTTTCAATATAACAGGCCAAGGAGAAATGATTGAAGCATATTTCATCCGTTTTTATTTTTATTTTTTAAATATTCATTTATCGGCCATTATAACTGCCGATACCGATATTTTGGAAAATGCCTAATATCGGCCGGCCGATATATCGGTCTGGCTCTACTAATATATCATAAAAACGAAATGTTACAGACAAAATATGAATGTTTAGACAAGATTTTGTTGATTAGTTTTGGATAGATTATAAAGTTTTTACTGTAAAGACTACGCTCACATCAAATAAGCTTTTGTTTGCCAATTTCTGCTCATATGTATAGTATTATATAGTATAATATTACATGGTTACAAAGAAAATATTAGGTTTAACCTTGCAAAGGCAGAGTTAATAAGTGATTTTATGACTCTAGTCTCATATTCTAGTCTCGTTTACTTTTAAAGAGTGTGTATATTGCGTTGCCCATTACCTCATAGTACAGTAAGTGACTTAGTGTAACTACAATTTTTGTAAAATGTTTTCTGTGGTCGACAGATGCTGTTGAAGAAGCTTAATTTGTATTGAATCCCAAGAAATGATAAATGTGTCACACATACGCATCTATTAAAATCATATAACATTCTACATTACCAACTGCATGTAGTTAAACAACAATATTGTTCAATTGAATTATTAATTTGCAAATTGTCACATATTTACGCATCACCTTGGATTTATATGAATATTTTCAATTTTTTTTTTAATACAGCCAATCACAGTAAAAGTACCTCAACATCTTAATTTACAATAAGACTGTGAAACTATACCTTGCACTCTTCATCCAACAGGTCCAGGACGCCCATCTTGGCCTCAATGAGGTTGATACATGGCTGATTATCATAGAAATCAATGAGAGTCCATGGTATCTGCTCTTTCATGTACTCCTCCTGCTCCAACTTAAACACATGCTGCACACGAGAAGACAGGAAGACAACAGGAGATACATCACAATAAATGAACAGAATAATCATCAATCAAACTTGAACTGGTGTCGTGAGAAGTGTGTCAGAGGTCTCACCATGTTGAACTGTTGCTGTAGTTTTTCATTGGCATAATTAATACAGAACTGTTCAAAACTGTTGATTTCAAAAGTCTCAAACCTGGAAGAATAAAACAAAACGTCACAATTGACTTCTGTAACTCTAAACTGAACCAAATGTGTGTGTGGCTGTATGAACACACACCCGTAAATGTCCAGGACTCCGATGAACGAGTGCTGCTTGACCGTAGAATGTAGCGATTTGTTCACATGGTCCACGATCCAGTTGAAGAGTTTGGCGTAGATATGTTTAGCGAGGGCATCGCGGGCATTTATGGCCTGTAGTTTGGGGACGGGCTTTATGTATGTCTCGGTTGCTGTCTTCAGCTTCTTATGGCACAGCCAATGAGACATGTCTTGATACGTCACACCCATCAATTCACAAAACACACTCAGGTGACCATTATTTGGCTGGACGGAAAAAAAGAGAGAAAATTACATCACTTCACAATGAAAAAAATTTAGGTCACACTTTATATGACGTGTCTTTTTAACCACTATGTACTTAACATTTTTATTTAAGTGCAATGTACTTATGTTCATATTATATTGCAAAACACAAAAAATAAGCAGCTATTGAGGTGGGATACTGGTAAGGTTAGGAACAGGTTTGTTGGTATGGTTGGGTTTAAATGTGGTTTAAGAGGTAAGGAAGGGATCAACAGTGTAATTACATTTATATATATACACACACACACACACACACACACACACACACATACACACACATATATATATATATATATATATATATATATATAATATTGTGAAATATTATGACAATTTAAAATGACTGTTTTCTATTTTAATTTATTTTAAAATGTAATTTTAAAGCTGAATTTCAACATCATTACTGTTGTTGATTACACATCAGTTTTCAGTGTCACATGATCCATCAAAAATCGTTCTAATATGCTGATTTTATGCTCAAAAAACATAAATTATTATTTTCAATGTTGAAAACAGTCGTGTACCATTTTTTCCCCAAAAAATCTATGATGAATAGAAAGTTCGAAAGAACAGCATTTATTTAAAATATAATCTTTTCTAACATTATAAATGTCTTTACTGTAACTTTTGATCAATTTAACTCATCCTTGATGAATAAAAGTATTTTCTAATTTCTTTCCCGCAAAAATAAAAAAATAAATTCATACTGACCCCAAACTTTTGAATGGTTGTGATTAATGTTACAAAAGCTTTCCATTTCAGATCAACTCTGTTCTTTTGAACTTTCTATTCATCAAAGAATCCTGAAATAAAAATGTAAAAAACTGTTTTCAACATGGATAATAATCATAAATGTTTCTCGAGCATCACATTATAATAATTTCTGTAGGATCATGTGACACTGAAGACTGGAGTAATGATGCTGTAAATTCAGCTTTGATTACAGGAATAAATTACACTTCACTATATATTCACATAGAAAACCGCTGTTTTAAATTGTAATAATATTTCACAATATTACTGGGTTTTTTTTTTGTATTTTTTATCAAATAATTGCAGCCTTGGTGAGCAGAAGCGACTTTGAAAAACATAAAAAACCTTACCGATCTAAAACTTTTGACCGGTAGTGTATATAAACACCCACATAGTATATACATACAGTGACATATAAAAGGATATACAGTACATTATATATACAATTTCAACTGCCTGACTTTTTTTCATTTAGGCGCAAAATGTAACTATATTATCTTCCAGATCTTATAAACATTAACAGCATGATTTTCTGGAAAGCTGCTTTGAAACAATGTTCATTGTGAAAAGCTCTAAACAAAGTTTCTGACATAAAATGCATTCCACAGTGTTACACACAATTATTTGGTTTCTATTTTCGCCATATATAGATAGTCCTACCCACAGTGAAATCATATTGGTGCAAAATGCCACTTAAAAGTCAACATGAAACTTACTGGAATGATACTGCTGTCCGAGTCTCTATCCTTTACTTCCACGTTCCCCAGGTGCAAAATCGAAGCCAGAATCCGAAACAATCCCATCTGATAGGACTCATTTACACCTGAAGAGAGACATCAACAAATGAAAAACAGGAAAAACAAAAACATTTTATGTCTAGATTAAATCCAACAGTGCTTGGATTTAATGTTGCAAAGCTAATACAAAGAATTTTAAAAATGAATAATTGGCTAGTCAAATTATAAAAAAGAACAATTGTATCAATACTTTTGACACTGAATGAAAGACATTTATTTGTTTATAACCCACATTTCTCTGAGTTTGTACCACAATGCACTCTGGGACTGCCCAGTCCGCTATCAGGGGCGTCATGCACCTAGTTTTCAAAGATTCCGAGTCATGATAGTCAAGTGGTATATTATTATAGTATGCATAGTGGCTGGGTTCAAATCCTGATATAAAATCAATTTTATTTAGAAACAAGCTAAACTGCAACTGATCTCGACAATTTCATGTATGGAAAACAGCGTTATGACAGAAAAAAAACAAAAAAAACAACCCCAAGTAAAAAGAACTATTACGGTTTATCATAAAACTTAACTTAAAATTTCACTGAAATATGACATAATTTTGATATATGAACTGATGCAAGAACATACAATATTAACTTTTATTTGGTGTTGCGTTGTCAAATAATGTTTTGAAAATTTTGGACAGAATCCCCCAACCACCGACACAAAAACTCCTTGGTTCTCAATGAGTATTATGTCCAATTTTGGCTTTGAAGCAGTGAATTACACAAAAAGGTGACACGTTGGAGGCAATAATATATATATATATATATATATATTCACATACATACATACACTACCGGTCAAAAGTTTTAGATCAGTAATATTTTTTATGTTTTTAAATGAAGTCTCTTTGCTCACCAAGGCTGCAATTATTTTATAAAAATACAAAAAAAAAACAGTAATATTGTGAAATATTATTACAATTTAAAACGTCTCGGTTACGTATGTAACCCTCGTTCCCTGAGTAGGGAACGGAGACGTTACGTCAGAAGTGACGGAGATTGGGGGATTTCGCATAGAAAGCCAATCCTCTTCGAGTATTTAAACACGAGCCAATGGCATGCAATGCCTTGGGGCTGCGGAAATTTGCATAGCGTACTCCGCCCTACTCCGTGAGTATAAAAGGAGGAAGTGAACGCAACCGCAGTATGTCTTCGCTGAGGAGCCAAGACTGAACTCGGCATCTACCCAGCGATACAGCAGAAGTGGCAGGGAGACGTAACGTCTCCGTTCCCTACTCAGGGAACGAGGGTTACATACGTAACCGAGACGTTCCCTTTCGTAGTCACTTCGAGTTACGTCAGAAGTGACGGAGATTGGGGGTCTGTGCCATCACGCCATCTTCAAGCTGTCTTCCAGTGCCCTGCGAAAGACTGGACCCCCGAGCCTTACCTCTTTTTTTTTTTTTTGGGGGGATCCGACTTTGACACAGGATTACCAAGGTACACTGGGAAAACATATCCCGAAGGGACATGCTACCAGTTGCCTACCGAAGGGAGGACTTATGAATACACATATGGCCACATAGGAACGCATATGGAACACTGGAGTACCAACCGCAGGTGGCTACTAATTTAAACTCCAGGGGTGGCAGATGGCTTGCCAAGGGAAGACACATGCTCAGAGAGGCTTACAGTGGATAATACACATGAGACGGTTACCATGGGGAACCGTGCGCATGGAGGCACCTAGCTAGCATCCAGAGCAACGCAGTGGTGCCCGCATCGTCGGTGCTGGAGGACTCAAGCCTTCAATGGAAGAACTGAGGAAATATCGCACTTATCCAGTCCGGGGAGTGGAGTGGCGAGCAAGCGAAGACACCTGAGCGGGTCCAGTACCGGCCGGAACGAGTACGAGAGAGGACACTGGCTCAATTCGCAGATTATAGAATCTGGCGAAGGTGTTGGGTGTCGCCCAGCCTGCAGCTCTGCAGATGTCTGTTAGCGAGGCGCCGTGCGCTAAAGCCCAAGAGGAGGCCACACTCCGAGTGGAATGGGCCGTCACACCAAGGGGACACGGACGGCCTTGCTGCTGGTAAGACAAAGCAATGGCGTCCACAATCCAGTGGGACAGCCGTTGCTTTGAGAGAGCCCTTCCCTTCTGGCTCCCTCCATAACAGACAAAGAGCTGGTCTGAGGTCCTGAAACACTGCGTCCTGTCGACATAGGTGCGGAGAGCACGTACCGGACAGAGCAGTGCCAAGGCTGGGTCTGCCTCCTCCAGGGGCAGCGCTTGCAGGTTCACCACCTGGTCCCGGAAGGGAGTGGTGGGAACCTTGGGCACGTATCCAGGCCGGGGTCTCAGGATCACGTGAGAGTAAGCCGGCCCGAACTCCAGGCACGCTTCGTCAACGGAGAATGCGTGCAGGTCCCCCACCCTCTTGATGGAGGCCAATGCAACCAGGAGTGCTGTCTTCATGGACAGAAACTTTAACTCTACTGATTGCAAAGGCTCAAAGGGATGCCTCTGCAGAGCACTTAAAACTACTGAGAGGTCCCAAGAGGGTACGAGGGGAGGACGAGGCGGATGCAGCCTCCTCGCTCCCCTCAGGAACCTGATGACCAGGTCGTGCTTCCCTAAGGACTTACCCTCCACTGCTTCATGAGAAGCGGCAATGGCCGCAACATAAACCTTAAGGGTGGAGGGCGACAGCCTGCGCTCCAACCCCTCTTGCAGGAAGGAAAGCACGACACTGATCGAACATCTCCGGGGGTCTTCTCCGCGAGAAGAGCACCAATTGACGAAGAGGTTCCACTTCAACGCATAAAGGTGTCTCGTGGACGACGCTCTTGCGGAAGTGATGGTCGCCGCCACCGCAGGTGGCAGCGAACTCAAACCTGCCTCGTCCCGTCCAGGAGCCACACGTGCAGCCTCCAGAGATCGGGACGAGGGTGCCACAGAGTGCCCCGTCTCTGAGAGAGTAGGTCTTGTCTCAGAGGAATAGGCCAAGGAGGTGCTGTCGCGAGGAGCATGAGATCGGAGAACCACGTCTTGGTGGGCCAATAGGGGGCTACCAGCAAGACCTGCTCCTCGTCCTCCTTGATCTTGCACAACACCCGTGCAAGGAGGCTCACTGGGGGAAACGCATACTTGCGTGGGCCCCGTGGCCAGCTGTGCGCCAGCGCATCCGAACCGAGAGTGCCCCAGGTCAGAGAATAAAACTGGGCGCAGTGGGCTGAGTCCCGAGAGGCGAACAGATCTATCTGTGCCTCCCCGAACTCTTCCCAGATCAGCTGGACCGACTGGGGATGGAGTCGCCATTCGCCGGAGATGGGACGGACCCGTGACAGCTCGTCGGCTGCCCAGTTCCGGTCTCCAGGAATGTAAACTGCACGAAGGGACCTCAGATGCTTCTGACTCCATATCAAGAGGTGGCGGGCGAGCTGCGACAACTGGCGCGAGCGTAGACCCCCCTGGTGGTTGATGTACGCTACAGCCGTAGTGTTGTCTGAGCGGACAAGCACATGCTGGCCCTTGAGCAACGCTCTGAAGCGGTGCAGGGCGAGCCGTACTGCCAGCAGCTCGAGGCAATTGATGTGCATGAGGCGCTGGGCTCCCGTCCAGGAGCCGGCGGCTGCATGCCCATTGCACATGGCACCCCAACCCGTGGTAGATGCATCTGTGGAGACGATGAGATGTCTGGAAACTCGCTGAATAGGGACGCCCGTCTGTAAAAAGCTGAGGTTCGACCACGGGAAGAAGGTTCGCCGGCATGCCGGAGTCACTGGGACTCGGAGCGAGCCGCGATGCCATGCCCACCTCGGGACTCGATCGCGAAGCCACAGCTGAAGCGGTCTCATATGAAGCAAACCGAGCGGCGTTGCCGCGGCCGCGGATGCCATATGCCCCAGGAGCCTCTGAAATAGTTTTAGTGGAACCGCACTCTTGCCCTCGAACTGTCGAAGACAAGTCAGCAGTGAGTGCGCGCGCTCGTTCGTGAGCTGCGCGGACATGGCGACCGAGTCTATCTCCATGCCGAGAAAAGAGATCCTCTGCACGGGGCAAAGTTTGCTCTTTTCCCGGTTGACCCGAAGGCCCAGACGGGCTAGGTGCCGGAGCACCAAGTCTCTGTGTTCGCAAAGCTGAGCTCGAGAGTGTGCTAGTATCAGCCAGTCGTCGAGATAATTCAGGATGCGAACCCCGTGTTCGCGAAGGGGAACAAGGGCTGCCTCGACGATCTTCGTGAAGACGCGAGGGGACAGAGCTAACCCGAATGGGAGAACGGCGTACTGATATGCCTGGCCCTCGAAGGCAAACCGAAGAAACGGCCTGTGTCGAGGTAAAATGGACACATGGAAGTACGCGTCCTTCAGGTCGATCGCTGCAAACCAATCCTGATACCGAACACATTCGAAAATGCGTTTGGCCGTGAGCATTTTGAACGGTAGTCGATGGAGAGAACGGTTCAAAATGCGCAGGTTCAGGATCGGTCGTAACCCACCGGTCTTCTTGGGGACAATGAAGTAGGGGCTGTAAAACCCGGACCTCACCTCGGCTGGAGGGACCGTCTCGATTGCACCCTTCGCCAGCAGGGTCGCAATCTCCGCTCTCAGGACTGGGGCATTGCCACCAACTATCGTGGAGCGAACTCCCCTGAAGCGGGGAGGAGACCGTGCGAACTGAATCGCGTAGCCGAATCTGATCGTTCTGATGACCCAGCGGGATACCCCGGGAAGCACTAGCCAGGTTTCCAGGAAGTGAGCCAACGGGGTCATGTGAACCACAGACGTCCCCCCGGAGGGGCAGCGTGGCGGGTCGACTGGCACGCGTGCAGGGGTTACCCCGCTCGGATGCGTCGAAGCCCGCTCCCCGACAGAAGGGACCAGGGAAAGCGGAGCGTTCCACGGGGGTCCGTTCTGCCGGGGGTCTGACGACAGAGGGGGAAGGGATTGGCGTAGCCCGAGGACGACACACGCACCCTTCCGCGCCCTCCGAGACAGAGAGGAGTGAGTGGGCCGACACACTGGGGCATCGAGGGCACTCACTCCAGTCTGTGAGCTCAGTGAGGATGTCAAGTCTTTCTTTAACCAGTTCAGGGTGCTGCCCACCCGTGGGTGAGCAGCGGGGAGCTGAGAACAAAAGATTCTCCCCCGGCCCTCCACCGGGGGAAGGAGGGGGCCTGCTACCACCTCCTGTGAAAGACTCGAGATCGACACTGAGCTGCCTGTGTCAGGATCTTCGCTTAGCCTGGCGTTTAGCGGGGCGAGCGGCCTGAGGGGGCTGTGACGCCGGCCTGCGGCCTCCTCGACGCCGGGGCCCGGGTGAAGGCTGCTGCTGGGGCCGGGCGGGAGGGAGGGGAGCCGCAGGGGGGCGTCCTCGGCGGCGAGCAGGGGGAGGCACCTGTGCCGACGACTGGGTGGAGGCAGCAGCTGGTCGTCGGGGCAGGATGTGTTTAATGGCCTCCGTCTGCTTCTGGGCAGTGGAGAACTGTTGGGCGAAGTTCTCCACCGCACCGCCGAAAAGGCCAACCTGGGAGAGCGGAGCGTCGAGCAGACGAGTCCGCTCAGCGCTCCGCGTGTCCGACAGGTTGAGCCAAAGATGACGCTCCTGAACCACGCTAGTGGCCATCACCTGACCAACGGCGCGAGCAGCCACTTTCGTTGCCCGGAGAGCAAGGTCAGTGGCGGACCGCAGTTCTTTAAATGCCGTCGGATCATGTCTCTGAGCAACTTCGCTTGGAAGACCTGCAAAGTGGTCATAGCATGCAGAGCGGAGGCCGCCTGTCCCGCCGCTCTGTAGGATCGCGCCGCCATAGCAGACGAGAACCCACAGGCTTTGGATGGGTGCTTAGGAGGACCACGGGTGGAAGCGCTCTGTGGACACAGCTGCATCGCAACAGAGCGCTCCACCGGGGGCATCCCAGTGTACCCACGGGCGGCCCCGCCGTCGAGGGGGGGAAAGGCGGGGGAGAGATCGCGCTCTCGAGTGGACAAAGGAGCCCCCCAAGAGCGCGATAACTCCGCATGCAGCTCGGGGAAAAAAGGTATTGGAGTCGGCCGTGGCTTTGCAGCGGCAGCCTTGTCCAAAAACCAATTATCCATCCGTGAGAGATCGGGGCAGGATGGAGGTTTCCATTCTAGCCCGATACTCCCAGCGGCTCGAGACAGCATGGCCGTCAGCTCGGGATCTGACGCGGACAACGCTGGGACTCCCGAAGGAGGCAACGCAGCCGGATCTTCCTTTCCCGAGGAGTCAAGCCCGCCTAGTGATGCTGTGATAGACATCGCATCATCATCTGGGGCGCTGCTCGAAGCAGCTGGTGCCGCCGAAGAGACAACCGACCGAGTCGAACTAGCGCCCGCTGGCTCACGCACTGAGGCGGGAGGTGTGGCCCGAGGAATCGTCGGGGCTTTATCCCACACCGTCACCGTTAGATCGCCCGGTCCCCGGGTCGACGGGCCCCCTTTCGTGAAGGAAGCCGATCGAGTAGGGGGGACCGGGGCTCTCACTCTAGTGAGATCATTGAGCCGCGACCTCAGTGTGGAGATGGTCATGCTCCCACAGAAGGAACATGAGTCATCCACGAACGCTGCTGCTGCATGCTGAATGCCCAAGCATACAAAGCAGCGTTCGTGACCATCAGATGACGATAGAAATCTACCACATCCAGAAGGGCACGGGCGAACCATCTTTAAAAAGACGTGCCGCGTGCAGCTCTTTCACAGAGAGGAGAGAAATTCACTCTTTCAGCGCTGAGGCTACCAGGGAGAAGCGCAAAGTCTGGCAAACCACTGCACAGATCGCAGGCAATGCAGAATCTCGCTGGGTACCGCCGTCACACCAACACTGAAGAGGACGCTCGTCTCGAAGAGTCTTGAATTAGCTTTTCAGGAGTGAAGAGGTTCTCTTGGCTCCGAAGCGAAAACATACTGCGGTTGCGTTCACTTCCTCCTTTTATACTCACGGAGTAGGGCGGAGTACGCTATGCAAATTTCCGCAGCCCCAAGGCATTGCATGCCATTGGCTCGTGTTTAAATACTCGAAGAGGATTGGCTTTCTATGCGAAATCCCCCAATCTCCGTCACTTCTGACGTAACTCGAAGTGACTACGAAAGGGAACAGCGGTTTTCTATGTGAATATATAGTGAAGTTTAATTTATTCCTGTGATCAAAGCTGATTTTACAGCATCATTACTCCAGTCTTCAGTGTCACATGATCCTACAGAAATGATTATAATATGATGCTCAAGAAATATTTATGATTATTATCCATGTTGAAAACAGTTTTTTACATTTTTATTTCAGGATTCTTTGATGAATAGAAAGTTCAAAAGAACAGAATTGATCTGAAATGGAAAGCTTTTGTAACATTAATCACTACCATTCAAAAGTTTGGGGTCAGTAAGAATTTATTTTTTATTTTTGGGGGAAAGAAATTAGAAAATACTTTTATTCATCAAGGATGAGTCAAACTGATCAAAAGTTACAGTAAAGACATTTATAATGTTAGAAAAGATCATATTTTAAATAAATGCTGTTCTTTTGAACTTTCTATTCATCATAGATTTTTGATAAAATCAGCATATTAGAATGATTTCTGAATGATCATGTGACACTGAAAACTGATGTGTAATCAGCCACAGTAATGATGTTGAAATTCAGCTTTAAAATTCCATTTTAAAATAAATTAAAATAGAAAACAGTCATTTTAAATTGTCATAATATTTCACAATATTACTGTGTCATTTATCAAATAAAGCAGCCTTGGTGAGCAGAAGAGACTTCATTTAAAAACATAAAAAAATCTTACTGATCTAAAACGTTTGACTGGTAGTGTATATTTAAGTATTTTAGAAGTCACATTGGTTAAAAAATCTGAGGGGGCACATGCAGATTCTAATAAAAAAAATGACAGTAAAACGCTTTTGGTGTACAGTAGTACATTGTAAAGCTCTATATATCTTAGCCTTGTTCATTCATTTATTCACTCAATCACTCACTCATAATCTGCGATTTACTTCCTCTATCGCATCTTAAAAACATGAGAAAATATTGAACTTTCAGTCCAACCTAGCAGTGAGAAGGCGTTCCTTGTGATCGACATCTCCTTGGCATCATCTATTCCATCTATCACTGGGTTCCTGCCCTGTTTGGTGTAGTGAAAACTATCAGCCTTCCCTGTGGAGAAAGAAACATCCACAAACTTTTATTATATCACTCAAATAAAAAATGATTGTACCACCAGACTTTATGAAAGATCTACCCCAAGGCTGGGTCATCATCAAACCCAAATGTAGTTGTAAAATAGTCAATCTTATGAACCAATCATTTCTTATGTCAGATATGTTCAATTCAAGGAGAAAGTAGAGTTAAAATAAAGAGACGAACTGCAGCATTTATTTTGCTCAAACATATGTACAGAAAAGTGATTTCCGTGCAGGGGCTCAAATGAATTACTGAATATTTTCTAGTCTGATTATTTGAAATGTACCATCTGAACGTCCTGATTAACCGAAATGAACAGGACATTTCAATTTAACCTGAAGAGGAGGACAGTGTGAGTGAAATATACTTGATCAGTTTGCTGGGTTCTAACCTAATAAGATTCCCAAATGAGTTGGTTCCTTTTAGTGAATCAAAATCACAACTTACAACTGCATTATGTTGCAAAAAAAGACTCGTCAGTTCTGGCAGATCACATCAATCAAGTTCGCATCAGCTGACTCTCAGCTGATGCAATAGGAATACGACGCCTATCACAGCATCCCTATATAAAAGGTCCATTCAGTATTAGCAGCAGCTTTATTGGGTTTCTCAGGAGCTCATTACCCTCCTCCACCCCCCGATCCACCTCTCATCCATTCAGGACTTGACCTTCTGATATTCCTCTACGAATCAAGACTTATTTTTTCTTGAATTGCTGTTGAACATTAATGATGAACCATACAGCCAATCCAAAGTATATACTACTTGTCAATCATCTTTGCCAATATAATAGTGGTCCTGACAGAACTGAGAGTTAAATCGGTGTAGTTACTGACTGGCTGGTTCATATGAACTAAAATGAATTGAGTTAAATATCAAACATTCATTCGGACACACTATGCTCATCAAAAGAGCTTTAATTATCCAGGAAACTCCCCAAACTTTAATAAATAGAAACTATTTGCATTAATAAAATCTATTCTCTTATACACAGACCCTAAAATACAAAACCTTCTACATAGATTTAATGAGGGATACACTGTTGCTTGGCAACAGAGACCGTATTGAGAGATTCACGCACACACAAACTCTCACATTAACGGGGCGTCAGCTGAGCAGGAAGTCAGCTGAGTAGGCAAACAGGAGGAGACAGAGCACAGAGCCAGCAGTGTGTGTATGTGTGTGTGTGTGTTTCAAAGCAAGTGGGGGAAAGAAACAGATGATAGGGAGAGGTGTGTGTGGATCCAAACTACAGTAGGTCCAGTATTCATATGCGACTGTGTGTGTGTGTGTGTTTGTGTATTTAGACCAGCACAGCCCGCCTCTCAGTAGGAAATCTCTGATAGCCGCTCGACATGCTGTGTCAACACGAACACACTCTAATCAGACACGTTACCCACAAACGGACATTCACCTATTTAAATAGGGACATGCCATAGACTTCTTAAGTATGCATAATTGTTTCCAGAGACTTCATAATTTTTTATATAAAATTGATTATAAGTACTACAGACTAACCCTACTGTATATACATTTTTAAAGGGTACATATCATGCTTTTAAATCATTCATTTTTACATATAAATCATACCGTTGTGGTCTATATAAAACATAACTGCAATGCTTGGGTCTGAATTCCTCATTATTTTAGCTCCACAAGCCCCTTTCTACCCCTTTTCTGATGTGCGTCTTTGAGCGACCCGTTTCAATGCGGCCCCTTTAAATAAAAAGGAGATGCGTCACACCCCGCCCGCTCTCCAGGTCGTTGAGTTCACGGTCAGTTCAACTCCCCACTTTCGGCCATTATTGTAGTTTGATTAGAGATATACGATTATATACGATACCTTCAAAGAACATTTTTATTCACACGTTAATAAAATGTCAACAACAGAAGACTTGTCCATTAAGCCTTACATATTCAAGCCAGAGCGAGCGATTCGAAGACGACGACGAACCTGCCGAACAACCTCTTATGGATGTATTGGTATGTGAGTTAACTGTTTTGTGTTAGTGAAAGTCGACTATTTCTCTTGTTAAAACAAGCACACTGACAAGATAAGCTGGTACTGTGTAGTGGAAAAGCACCATAAGTTTGCTGTGTGAAGTTGCTGTTTGTTTGAAATAACAAACCTGTTCACCCGAAGGAACACTCGACGAAGTGCTTTAGAAGACATCCTGTCATAGCTTTTTGGTAGCCTACATAATGGCTACCGTAGATGCAACACACATTTGAAAAAGCCAGGCGTTAGAGAGCACAATTCGTTTGAATGCAAAATAGGGCTGCACGATTAATCGAAAAAAAAAATCACGATCTCGATTCAAACATAAATGCGATCTCCTTTCTTAATGATGGCGATTCACTTCCATGTATTTCCCTGCATTCAGATCATGCTGCATTAACGCGTTATATTGGTCACACTCACACAAAAACAAAACAATAATTCACAAATCAATCATGCGGACGTTTCATCAGGGAATGTCTAAATTAAAGTTGTTGCACGTGAGCAGCGCATATTTTTTTTGGGCTTGCATGTTAATCAAAGTATTCACCGGGAGCAGGGGCAGCGCGTGAGCAGCAGTGAAACGCGCGCTCAATTAAAGTGAAAGCACACTTTTGAGGGACAAAATTAATGATTTCACTCAAAAAGTAGTTTCACACAATGTCTAGTCAGTTTTAACAAGAACTGAAGTACCTTAAAACTTATATAAAAATAATAGCCGAGTCCCATAGACGCCTGTATCTTTTACACGCCTGTGTGGCTGCAGGTTTGGGTAAATAAAAGCTCGTCTCAAATAGGGCGGGTCTGTTTTTTAATTTCGGTTTGTTAATCTTCTAAAACCGTCAGATCGTCTGCTTTTTGGAGGCCGCTTTAGCACATATTAGTCCCGCCAAAGCCTAGTTTGATCGGCGAGTGATGATGTAGAATAGAAACTGCTGCGCTTGAAAGGGCGAGAGAGAGAGAGAGAGAGAGAGAGAGAGAGAGAGAGAGAGAGAGAGAGAGAGAGAGAGAGAGGTCTTCAAACAACACGGAAGTTTGGAAAACCGCAGTTTCACATAGAGCATTTTGGAGAGTTTTAGATATGACTCAAATATTTATAGAAGATTTAGGCTACCCATTTAAACTTGTTTGTAATTATTCAGTTTGGGTGAAAGTGTGATGTCTGATTATAAAAAAAGCTATAGTAAACTAGCCAGAAAATATTAAATATAGCCTACACTTACTTTTAGTTCATGACTAATACACAGACAGCTACATAGGTTAGCCCCAAAGAACCAGCTTAAACAATTTAGATTTTTTTTGTTACTGCACTTTATTAGACTGTCTTGTGTTTTTTTTTTTTTTTTTACTTGAGTGCAATACATTTTGGATGGAGAAAAAAAAAGAGAATCGTGTAAGAGAATCGAGATCTCAATTCCCATGGAGAAAAATCGTGATTCAAATTTTAGCAAGAATCGTGCAGCCCTAATGCAAAATACATTATCACCACTAGATGGGAGAAATTCCTACACATTGTCCCTTTAAGGCTGCACTATGTAACTTTAGGTCCTCTACATAGACTGTAAAAAAAGATGGACGACGCCCCTTCGCTCTTTTCCATCAGAGAGAACTGAAGCCGCCAGTGTCTCGATATGACGCGGACATCTTGGGACTTGAGTCTGCGCACTTGCCTGTTTCGGGAGCAGTCATGCGCAGTCGTGAGCAGGAAGTAAAGCCGTGAAATCAAGGCCGCGCCCTCATTCTCGCTGAATCAAACGCAAGCTCACGCCCCGCACTTTCATTAAGTGTCATCTGTCTGCTTCGTTCTTCTCCAATGATGTCTGCTGATTGCAGAACCTCGTTAAAATAAGGTAAACAACTACTAACAACTTAAAAGTCCGCTGGTGCTTCAGTGACTACCTCGCACAGAGAACCTGTCAATCACAGCTGTCAATCATGATGTCAGAGCACCGCTTTTATCATCACACAACTAACTAAAAACAAACTTATTTAAAAAAAACGAACACTTGAAATTACATCAACGTGATAGAAACTACAGTAAATGACAGAAACTATCTTTGGAAAAAGGATATGTGAAGTGTAATTTAATTGTTTAGTTGGTCTCGCATCCCATTGAATAACATGGGGAGGCGGGGGTTATGATCTATACTAGGTCCGGTCACAGGGGGGGCGATCGAGACGTTTTGACTTTTGAGGGCTTGTGCGGCACGCTTGGTCCTCTATCAGATGTGGAACATTGTTTTGGATTTGGTTTGGCTCGACAATTTGGTTAATTGTGGTTTGATGGTTACGGGATACTATATTAGAGCGGATGGACAAATAAATAATGTTTGCCTGTTTTTTTTGAGGGTTTTTTTTGGATTTGAGTGATCCATGGTCAATTTTTATTGTTGAATGTGACAACAAACTTTCAGCTTCAAGCTATAGACCTTATGCACCAGAGAAACGTGGGCGCCGTCATCTTTCGAATATTCTCTTTGAACGTCTGGTTTCGCGCTGTCGAGGATTAATTAGCTGGTGAAGTGGATTTACTTATTGTAGAGTTAACAAAAGTTATCATGAGCATTGTAATGTTTATCATAAGCAGATGTCTTAACAAATGTCGACCAGGAAATTTTTTACGAGCAGTTCATTCATATCTATGCAAGATCGCTGTCAAAATACAGACCAGAAGTCAAAAGACAACGAGCGCAGCACTGAAAAGGGGCGGGGCTACATAAGGTCTATAGACAGTCAAAAATATGTACAGAAACAGAATGGTCAGGAAGATGGCTTTTTGTTTTTTTTGCACTCTCTCATTAATAATATTTACAAAATATTATCGAAACAAAGTTAAATTGTGTAGCTTTAATACTTATGAACATATAAGGCACCCACCTCCCAACAATTCCATTACAGCTAAAATACTCCCATGAATGAGTAATCCTAATCTAAAATATTCTCATAAAGAAAATGTCCTCTTGAATGAAATGTGCTGGGTGTGTTGTCTCACCGAGTTTCAAGGCTTTAAACTCCGGGAGGTGAGCAGATGCACAGAGCTGATAGAAGATATGATAATTCCTCTCTTCATCCGCCTGGAGAACAAGGAACGCAAGAAAAACAAAAATAGCATATGAGATTATTTAATATCAACAGTTGGTTCCATCTGCAGGATTTTATAGCGTCACAAGAAAAACAGACGTTCAAAACAAATCCATAACTTTTCGTGAAGCTGCATGTACTGTACCCACTTAAAGTGGCACTATTACATTTTTTCAAATATTACCTTTCATGTAAAAGGTCTGCAAAGTTTCAAAGACCAAAAAGTCCACGACAAATAAAGTTATAGTCTCCTTTCTGCCGAAATGAGTCATCGGAAAATTCCAGCCTATGGTCTTCATTGGCTGCCCGCAAGCAACATCTACTTTGACCTGTCCTCAAACACTGTAGTTGTCACTGAGGCCTGGAAGAGTTTGGTTCGTGTTGTTGACGTGTCGAGAACATGCCGTTCAAAAGTATACGGACTCGTGTTGAAATTGATACAGTAAAACTGATGCCATCGTTGCTGGTCGTATCACTGTGAATATAAGTGCTGAGGAAGCCTCCGGAGCTGAAATTTAGATATGGTAATGGATGTTGTTTCATGTCATGTCATCAGACTGGGCCATCTGACCAATCAGAGCAGAGTAGGCTCTCGGAAAGGAGGGGTTTAGAGAGACTGAATATTCAAACGAATCGTTTTCAGACACTTCGAAGTGTTTTTTTGAATTTTGATGCGTGTAAACCTATGGTAGATGCCTCCAAAACAAAATAGGAACATTTCATCACTTTAGCATGTTTGAGAAGCACTTTTAGGGAGTATATGATCATAAAGTGTGTTAATTATGAAGTGTGTCGGTGTTGACTATGGCATTCCTGCTTCATCAAAGATAATAAACCTGACTTGTCAGCTTACTGTTCATACTATCAGATCTATTTATGAATAGATATTCAGAGCTTTCAATTAGCACCAAGTAAACCAAATATCCATAAGCAAAATCACATTTCACTTTGGTTTTGAATTATATCTGTGATATTATGGACAGAATATGGATGGACAGACACTCAATATATCATGCTAAATTTGTGATGAGTACAAAAACACCCTAAACACGTGGTAGGACCCACGAGCCAGTCAATGTGAACTCTTCCTGTCTAAGTGGGAAGTACTTGGCCAGAATAAGCTGTGAACAGCTGTGGATTAAGTGGGGCCAGTTTGCATAAATATAAACTTAAGACGGTCAAGCAGTTAATTAGGGCTAATAAGTCTTACTTCAGAAAAATCTACGTTTTTATGTAACTGACTTGAAGGAAAAAAAAATGTATGACTAAATTGTAAAACTAGTCTAAGCATTTTATGCAATCGGCCACTGACATCATTATGGTTTATGAGACCGAACATTCTTAAAGAGATAGTTCACCCAAAATTTTTAATTGGCATTAATTACTCACCCTCATGTCATCCTGAATCCATAAAACTTTCATCATCCGAACAAAAATCCGTTCATCATCCGAAAACAAATCTGTTCATCATCCGAACACAAATTAAGATCTTTTTGATGAAATCTGAGAGATTTTTGCCAGCATACGTTTATAAAGAGATTGTAAAACAAATTATTTTCTGAAGAGACTCACTCGCTTTATATGATGAACAGATTTTCACATTTTTTTAGGCTTTTCACATATAAACATTGATCAGCAAACAAACAGAAGCTCAACTGAACCTGCTTGACTTGCGAGAACAAACCTCTTGTGAAGGTCAAACGTGCTGCGTAACACACAAGAATAAAACTCATTGGCTCTCGCACGTCAAGTGAACATGCTTGAGCTTCAGTTTACCACAAACGAAATGTGTGTGAGTTTATGATGTGCGAGTTTATGAGTGAATGAAAGGGCTAAATTCAATATGTTTATCATATAAAGCGAGTCTCTTCAGAAATTTTAGACTAAACCGCTCAATTCATATGGATTTGTTTTACGATCTCTTTAAAGAAATACTCCACTTTTTTTGGAAGTAGGCTCATTTTACAACTTCCCCAGAGTTAAACAGTTGGGTTTTATCATTTTCGAATCCATTCAGCCGATTTTCTGATATTTAGAAGAATATCAGTAACCAGACAGTTTCTGGTCTCATTGACTTCCATAGTAGGAAAAAATATATACTATGGAATTCAATGAGACCAGAAACTGTCTGGTTACTGATATTCTTCTAAAAATCAGAAAATTGGCTGAATGGATTCGAAAACGGTAAAACTCGACTGTTTAACTCTGGGGGAGTTGTAAAATGAGTCTATTTCCAAAAAAATTGGAGTATCCCTTTAAGAACTTTTTGAAGCGTCAAATTGGTAGTTGCGTAGCTGTCAATGGAGGGACAGAAATCGCTCAGATTTTATACAAAAATATATTAATTTGTGTTCCGAAGATGAACGAAAGTCTTACGGGTTTGGAATGACATAAGGATGAGTTTATAATGACTCATTTCTTTTCATTTTTGGGTGAACTACCCCTTAAAGAACACTATTCTTTGTAACTACTATTTTCTTCTTATATTCTAAATTGAAAATAAAGGCAAGAATAATTTCTTTCTTAAGAGTAATTGAATAACTAATATAAATCAATAACTCTCCATTTAATGCAATCTGCCTTTTTGACCCATCAAACTATACCATAAATATATGAAAACTTATGGGGAAAATAAAGTATGCCTTTTTTCCCCATTAGATTATAATTTGAATTACTGGGGCAATGATCAAAAGAAAACTCTAGAAAAATATCCCTTTTTAAATACAATTCTGTTTAACACCTGCTACAGTTGTTAATAACATCGTTAAAGGAGAACTCCGGTCAATTTTAACATTGAGCTCATTTTTTACACAGTGTTATCGTCTTTTTCGCACCCTGTTGATTTCAATGGGGCATATTTTAAACCTGCTTTTAGCCTCTTAACATCCTTGATTTGTCATTATGAGTGCACAGCCATGTGAGATGATATTCACCAATAATCGCGTGGGTGAACTCGACAATCTACCACTGTGGGCTTCGACCGAAAACAGGAAGCAAATAGAGGTGTGTGAGCTGGCTGAATTAATATCATTTTTACTCATATCTTTCACATCTACTGCAGTCAGATTGACCGTGGTCACTCTTAATAACACCACTCACATGGCTGTGCACTCGTAATGACAGAGGCTAAAAGCAGGTTTAGAACTAAAAGCAGGCTAAAAGCAGGTTTAGAACATGCCCCATTGAAGTCAACAGGGTGCGAATTTTAAAAAGACGATAACACGGTGTAGGCAACACCGATTTTTGTCGTTTTTGTCTGTACTGACAGCACTCCAAATGTACAAAAAAAAAAATTAGCTCAATATTAAAATTGACCGGAGTTCTCCTTTAATTGTGCCAGGCAAAAAGCTCTGTCAATATACCCATCAAAACCTAATTTATATAGAAATAAGGAGTGTTCATGGTGAAAAGAAGGTTAATTATTTAAATGAAATACACCCATGACACAATACCAGCACTGACTGCAGATGGTTAGTGAATAAGACGCAGGATTTTGTGATGAAATACCACACACAAAAACGGTGCAACTGTCACAGTAATGCATGTTAAGCATGAACAAGCTTGCAAAATACCATTAAATTTACATACTTGCATAGAGTGCAATTCTGGTCTGCATCTGACAATCACACATACTTAACTCATCTGGAATTCCCCTAAGCACAACAGCAGTCTCTGTGAGTATATTATTATATAACACTGAACAGACATGTTTAACTCCATTATCCTCATTCCTGTCCAGCTTTAATCTCTCTGAGCTTTCCAGAAGGAGAAACGGCCACTGAATTCCAAACATGTTTCTCACACCTGGGCCAGATGAAGTCATTTATCTAGGCCTAATCAGTTTTGGGGCATAAATAAATAAATATCACATTTTTAATGATATATTATATCAATGAAATTTTTATATTTTGATATTTAGTTTATCCATGCTGTGCCAACAATATACACACTGAAACAGTCAGTTAAATGTCAGCGTATCAGTCTATGATTTCCGCCCTAAACCTAAAAAAAAAATCATTTTCTGCCAGATATTACCAGTTGCAGAAATTTTGGTGCATCACTATGAGGACAGCCATTTGTAGTGGTGTCCAAAAACCATAGTGGACGAGTGAACTCATTCATCCCATAATCCACCACAATGAGTGTACAAATGATATATACTCAACACCTTGAGAACACGATGCACTGACATGAGGCACCTCAAGCACACTCAGTGTCTGAATTCGTTCACTTGTTTTCAATCATTCAGTGTACTATACTAGCGGAGTAATGTCGTGAATAATGAATAAGGGGTATAGGGGACGATTTCGGATTTGCTCAATGAACAGCTTTCTTTAAAACCTAGTGAGCTGCCTTGTTGTCCACTGTTCTCCTTTGGTGACTGACTCTTCATAACCATTTAAAAAAACATTCCTCACTTGAAGCTAAACAAAGACTCGACTGACAATTTATTCCGAATAAGTGTGAAATTAGCATCTTGCTAAGCTAACAATATTATGTGTTACTAATAGCACACCGAAATATTAAAACAGTCCATTTTAAGTTTAATTTAACTGTATTTATCAGCACTGACTGACTGTCGATAATATTTTAATTGACATTTTCCTCGCTTCATCCACTATTTTGGAATTCATTTTTTAGCTAATCGCAGTACATTCTAGAATTTGGCCAGATAAAGGTATCGAAGGAGGCAGCATAATATTAGCTTAGCTCACTATAGTCCTTTCCACTAGAAAGTGCAGAAAGACATAGGAGCAGCCTTCAAGAAATGAAAATCATACTGTGACTTAAATCCCTGAGGTATCTGAGAGGAGCTAAAATTAGATCTGCCATAAGCAGGAAGTGCGGTGTGCTTCAGAGGGAGTGGCAGCTGCTCCTCTTTGTGTACACTGTCTTAGGCGGCCATTCTTCAAAGCAGTTTCAATTTAGTTATAGCACAAAATACATATGAATGAACACCAGAAGGATTGATGAAAGATCCAGAATAGCTTACTGAAATGTAAGCTATCAGTGTTTCAATCAGTGTTTCAACCGTAGAAGTGTGTCAAAACAGTCAGCTTGTAAATAATATGTCACTTAACATTACATTTACCTCAGAAAAGCCATTAAATATAGCTGGATAGTTGGTTGGAAAAATGAACTCTAGAAACGAACATTTTGTAAAATATGTGCAATATAACATATTATTTATATTTTTACATGTTTTTTAATATCGAATGTGTGTTTGAATACCTCAGTCAAGTTTTTATGACAACCACTGTTTAAGTATTTATGTTTCAAAGCACAAAGTGGAGTAGAAACATATACATATATATATATATATATATATATATATATATTTTTTTTTTTTACATAATAAAAAAAAACCATCAGAAAGACTCTAAAGCACATAAATACTTAAACGGTGGTTGTCATAAAAACTTGACTGAGGTATTCAAACACACATTCGATATTAAAAAATCGAATGTGTGTGAATACCTCAGTCAAGTTTTTATGACAACCACCGTTTAAGTATGTTTCAAAGCACAAAGTGGAGTAGAAACATATATATATATATATATATATATATTTTTTTTACATAATAAAAAAAAACCATCAGAAAGACTCTAAAGCACACACACATAGTTAATCTCTGGATCACTAAGTGTTTGATAACATCTGGTGGTAATTCTGAAAAACAGCAAGCTTTTGGTTTAACACTCCGAAGAAGAAACCACACATTCATTTCCAATGGGGAAGAAAAAAACTGGCATGGAAAATCACATTTGAGGGCAATGAGAGAAATCAACATTTCCATCTGAGAGGCACAGATTTCCATGATCTAGCATATTCTAGATTGATTCTTAAACATTCTTTTAATCATACCTTTGCTAAACGGATTTGTTTTGCTTCAGTAAAGTTCTAGGATGACCATGGCACTCTTTTAGATTATAAAGTTTTTATTATTTCATGGCTACACAGAAAACAAAGCTCAGAAATTGTCATGGTTATGACATCACAACATCAATATTTGACCACTAAGAGTTTTACATACAATACTATACTACATGTATGTACAGTATATATATATATATATAAACTATTTAATTCCAGATATTATGCCAAAGGCACTATTACAGTACTCTTTTCATCAGAAAGGTTAGCCAATCCTGACATATGTCAAGTCTTAAAGGTACAGTTGCAAAGAGCCCGTTTCATTCTAAATGTCAAAGAGAGGGTGGAAAATGGTCTTGATGAGTAATATTTTATGCTTGATAAACATTTGATTTAAGATTGCGGACCTTTTGGGCCAGAAAAGATGCTGAGAATGTATAGTATATGGTTAGTTTAAGATATAAAGGCCAAAGTGAATCTCCAAAGTGACAGAATTTCAATCATGCTCCCTCACCTGAAATACAACGCGCGATTTCTCCAACAGATATGTCCTCATGTTCGCACCAATGATGTGATACCTCTTATCAAAGCCGATCTCAATGTATTTCCCAAATCGACTGCTATTGTCATTCCTGGTGGTCTTGGCGTTACCGATGGACTAGAGATGGGAACAGAAATGACATCAGTTTGAGTGCAAGTACTGGACTGACCTGGGGGCTTCTTTGTTGTTTCAGTTAGAAGAGAACAGGGTTAAAAGTTTAAGGAGCACACAGAAAGGTAATTGATTAAAAAAAACAGAGTGACAGGAAGATCAAGTATGTGGGAGATGACATAGAGCGTCTCTGGGTCTCTACAGCAGGTCAGGAGGTTGATATGGCCTCCCCCACAGAGCAGAAATCTGCTGAGGAACTCGGTCGAAATCAGAATCAGCAAGCAACAGAGCTTCTTACTGGAGCAGGGTGTTTATAGGGCACAAATTCATTAAATCTGGCAAAAAAATAAATAAAATCCTAACCAAGCTCAGATCATCTGTGTTTTTGAGGTGGTTTGGTTTTTAATAGTTTATATCGTTTTGTTATTTAGCTCTGAACAACGGTATGCATCATCAATGGGAGTTAATGCCTGTAACTAGGCACAACCAACAGCATGAGTTTGGGGGTGGGGCTACCAGTCTGTTTGTCCAATGGTAGATTGGGGGAGTATTTTGGGTGGCGGAGTATAATATTTCAAATACTTTCACACAATATTTTACTATCTTTTTTATTATAAGGCTGCCAATATGCTCATGGCATGGGAGAGTCGGATATCAATTTTCAACAACTGACAAATATGTAAAAGTAAGGTATTTAGGGTAAAAAGCATACTTATTGTTAATGGTGTTAATTGTTTCTTTTTTTTTTTAAATATAAGTACAATAGTGGTTTACTTTGTTTAGCTTTTTACTTCTGGTGATTGACTTTAGGCCTCAAAATTATTAAAACTAGTCAATTGTGAAGGTTATCATGATGGACAAAATGTGTAAGAATCATAGTTTTGTATTTTCTGCGATAATCCAAAACCCAATGTAAAGATCCTATTGTCAGTCCCTCCAGAAAAACGCGATTATGCGATCGCTGAATTCAATGCAAAATCAGCCAAAGTCCGCATATTTATGCGGGGGCCGCATTTTTTCGAATAAGCCGCACTTTCGCCGCAAAAAATGCCAATTTCCATGCAAAATACGCGGGGCTTGCATGATTTCATAATCCTCGCATTTTCGTTGCAAAAAAAGTCACATATATCTTCGCAGAAAGTTGAAAAATGTTGCGTTTGCTTCATACAAGAGCAGCCATTTCCTCCTGTTTCCATGGGAACGTTATGAAGTGACGCAATTACGCGACGGGATAGCTCACAGCTGAGTTAAGACTCACGGAGGCGATTGACATCTCACAAATCGAACTCGTATAACTGTCTGTCACACGTTCTACCATCACATCGTTACTTAATAAACAAAATAAGATAAAAGAATAAGCATCAAACAGAAATTACCCGCACACATGGGGTGTTTGAGGCGCACACACTGCAGACAGTTCAGCGCGCAGCTCTTAAAGGGGCCACACCTTATTTACACTCGTTACAGTCTGAAATAAAACATTGCTGATTTTGTAATTGTGAAAGAGAGTCTATTGTGCACTGCAGTTATTGTTTGAATGTCCCTATTTTTACATTTTTTGGAATGAGATGTCTCAATTTCTAGGTTTTAAAATGAATTGCAACCTTGTCTTAAATTTGTCATCTTCATACAAATGATTTTGACTTTCCTATAAGAAAAATATCGATTTTTTCTATTATTAGGAAAATTTCATATTCATCAAACTAAGTGGAGTAACTCAAAACCCAACTTTGCTCATTTCAAAACAGCCTTTAAAATGTATTTTGAGTCTTTAAAATTAAAAAAAAAAAAAAAAAAAAAAAAAAAAAAAAAAAAAATCGAAAAGCCCAAAAGATCTGTATCTCTGCTAAAGGAATTTAATATGTCTGTGATGCCCTCTATCTTTTTTTTCCTTTTTTTTTTTTTTTTTCCAAATTATTGTTTCATGTTTTAGGCTACTTCTCAGATGTTATACTTATCAGAAAATGTGTAAAAGAAATGTCAAGAACTTGATATCAAACTCTGTGATTTTGAAAATGTAATAAAAATAAAACAAGATGAGAAATTAAATATTCCCAGCACTTTCTATGATGTAGTATGCTTGCTACATCATAGAAAGTAATAAGAAATGACTCTTTACATTAAGGTAGTAGCCTAGTGAGAACAGGGTGTTGGGGGAATCACTTTTTTTCTCTTTTTCATCAAACCGCAGTTTTTGCAAGTTCCCGCAATTTTTGCAAGTTCCCGCAATTTCATCGCATAAAATTGCATAAATATCCCGCATATTCCATCGCATTTTTAAAGAAAACGGGCCGCGTAATCAAGGATTTTTGCCCGCAACAATCACAAAAAAACTCCGCGTTTTTCTGGAAGGACTGTATTGTGCTTTTGTTGAGGGAACCAGGGTGATGCTAACTTTCGGGTTGGCCTACAAAAATACATCACTGCAGCACATTATCTGTGAAGGATAAAACTGCCTTTGAATTTGGCCAAAAGAAAGTATCATAAAATGATTTTTTAAATATATATATAATTTTATATAATTACTACACATAATGTTTGGAACATCCTTTATGTTTGGAATTCCCCCATGATGCTTTTACATGCCAAAATGTATACAGAGGAAACATAGTGATTTGGTTCTGTTTTAAGTATTTTGAAGAAATATGTGAGTTGAGGACAGCAGAGAAGGTCATGTGAGCTTTATGCTAACACAACATTTACTCTAATACACATGTGAGCACTCAAATAGACACACTATCTCTCTCTCTGCTGTTGTACTGAGTGAAATGAGTCCTGGGGAGATGAAGACCATGCAGTGAAGAGCAGATATAACAGTCTGAACAAGACACTCATATTCAGCCAGTGAACAGCTTTTAGTCTCCCAGCCCAAGGGCTTTGGCTCTCTGAGATATAAATGTCTGTATTATTAAAGACCTTCATGAAAACAAACAGCCCGAGTCTCAGCACTGATTCCAGATTGACGCACAGATCTAGTGATGAAGGAAAAACTCACCTCCATGATAGGGTTGGATGCCAGAACTTTCTCCTCTACATTGGCTTCACTGGCAGAGCCGCTGACCGTGGCAAAGTAACGCATGGCGTATTTTGCTGAAACAGTTTTCCCTGCTCCAGATTCTCCACTCACAATGATGGACTGATTCCTCTCATCCCTGAACGATGCAAAAATACAAATGAAATAAGTGCAAATAGATTAAGAAAATGTGGTGTTGTCAGTGGTTACTAGTGCCACTAGGACACTATTGACACCATTATATGAGAACTGAACTGAGTTTGACGATGACATCACTTTTTCTCCAGAGCGGCTATATACACTCACCTAAAGGATTATTAGGAACACCATACTAATACTGTGTTTGACCCCCTTTCGCCTTCAGAACTGCCTTAATTCTACGTGGCATTGATTCAACAAGGTGCTGAAAGCATTCTTTAGAAATGTTGGCCCATATTAATAGGATAGCATCTTGCAGTTGATGGAGATTTGGCACATCCAGGGAACGTAGCTCCCGTCCCGTTCCAACACATCCCAAAGATGCTCTATTGGATTGAGATTTGGTGACTGCGGGTGGGGGCCATTTTAGTACAGTGAACTCATTGTCATGATCAAGAAACCACTTTGAAATGATTCAAGCTTTGTGATATGGTGCATTATCCTGCTGGAAGTAGCCATCAGAGGATGGGTACATGGTGGCCATAAAGGGATGGACATTGTCAGAAACAATGCTCAGGTAGGCCGTGGCATTTAAACGATGCCGTATTGGCACTAAGGGGCCTAAAGTGTGCCAAGAAAACATCCCCCACACCATTACACCACCACCAGCAGCCTGCACAGTGGTAACAAGGCATGATGGATCCATGTTCTCATTCTGTTTACCCCAAATTCTGACTCTACCATCTGAATGTCTCAACAGAAATCGAGACTCATCAGTCCAGGCAACAGTTTTCCAGTCTTCAACTGTCTTTCCCATTCTGACATTCAGTTTGGAGTTCAGGAGATTGTCTTGACCAGGACCGCACCCCTAAATGCATTGAAGCAACTTCCATGTGATTGGTTGATTAGATAATTGCATTAATGAGAAAATGAACAGGTGTTCCTAAAAATCCTTTAGGTGAGTGTATATATATAAACCAATAACTTTTTTACAACAAAAATGAACCATCACTGAACTTAAGCACTATTTTCTAGATCTGCTGCACAGCCGAAAAAACTTTGTTGAATTATTTTCCTGTTATCACTCTAAAGCTGCTTTTATGCAATCTGATTTGACTTGGCTAGGTACCAGGGTGCGTAATACACACTAGAGTTTACACATTAAAAATGCTGAAAATCTATTGATTTGTATTGATGTATAATGGTGTATTGCAAAGACAAAGAGGAAAAACACAAGGATCAGAGAAAATGATGCTCCAACATGTGGAAACTGATAAAACTGTAGCTTGTGCTGCGACACAGGCATCCACTGATCAATGAACCTTACAGACAGACAGCTGCAGTAGTGCACTCAGTAGAGAAGGAACAAGAGTCCCAAGAAAACGAGCGAGAGAAACATAACCTTGGCTGGTCTATTTTTGGCTGGGCTGCAGTGAGCAACATCCTGACCTACAAACCTTCCCTTTAGATTGAGCAATATAGCTCATACTAACACAGAGACATACTCTATGCAAATATGAATGTTTGGCTGATGCAATGCAAGTGCAGCCTTTGTACCTAAAAAGGAGTTTTTGATTAAATGGAATGGATTTTGTCCATACAATGAAAGTCAGTAGGGTATAATAATAAGAGCACAGGTGTGCTGTCAGGTGTGACATCATTCAAACTTAAACTGGCCAAAATGACGTTTGCTTGGAGTTTTTGTCTGTGGTTCGAAACTGTCCAGACAACTTTGCGTTGGCTAGTAAACACCTTAGATCTGAAATTGGTCCATGACAAATAAGTAATAGGTAGGTGTACTTTGGGGCTCAGGCATGAGTAGGCTTACTAAAAACATGAACACACTGTAGTTGAAATTGAAGTTGTAATTATAATGCAAATTGTGATTTCCAAAACTGTAGAACCGGCGCTGTGTGCGTGTGTGAAGCTCCCGTCAAATTTACCATTGTTCTGCAACTTTTTTTCAGCTTTATATATAGCTTCACTATTGATAATAAACAATGGACCTTTTAGGTCCATGAAATTCACCACCAAAATAAAAAATGTGATCACATATTTTTGCTATGTAACAATAAAACCCTAAATAAATAAACCCTTCTTAATGGCTTAGTGAATCTCACAAAAAATATCCATTTCTCAAAGATGAAGATGCTTTATCAACTCATTATTCTTGTTCTGTGTTTGTTTTGTAATTGGCCCTGTTAAAGGGTTAGTTCACCCAAAAATGAAAATTCTGTCAGTATTTACTCACCCTCATGCTGTTCCAGAAGATATTTGGAAGAATGTTTTAATCAAACAGATCTCATTCCCCATTGACTTCCATAGTAGGAAAAAATACATACTATGGTAGTCAATGGGGAATGAGATCTGTTTTTTTTTTTTTTTTTACTCACCCTCATGTTGTTTCAAACCTCTATGTGTTTATTTGTTCTGCTGAACACAAAGGAAGATATTTGGAAGAATGTTTTAATCAAACAGATCTCATTCCCCATTGACTACCATAGTAGGAAAAAATACATACTATGGTAGTCAATGGGGAATGAGATCTGTTTGATTAAAACATTCTTCCAAATATCTTCCTTTGTGTTCAGCAGAACAAATAAACACATAGAGGTTTGAAACAACATGAGGGTGAGTAAATACTGACAGAATTTTCATTTTTGGGTGAACTAACCCTTTAACACCTGGTTAGGATGTAGGTGTGGGTAGGATTAAGATGTGTTTTGGTCGATCGGATCACAAGTGGACGATGCTAAACACAGGTGTAAATGGGGTCTAAAACATTTGAGCTTTTCTACTTCCAGAGGTAGTAGAAAACACATTAGACCAGATTGCTTTAGTAGTAAACAAAAGCTGATGCTCTCAGTAGGTCCATCGTCTCCATTCGTGTTCATATCTAAATGGCACAAGCACAAGCTTATTTTAGATTTTAAAAAAAATTAAATAAAAAAACATACAGTACATTTACCTGCCAATAGACCCTCTCCTCGAAAAAAAATCCGGACAGAAGTGGTTGAAAGTGGACAAAAGAAAACTTGTAATACAGTCAACCAAGACACATCTTAATACCAGGTGTAAACTAGGCCATTATGAAAATAGTGGGCAGCACATACTATTTATCTAAACATCAACATGGGCAGTCAAGTATTTAAAATCTGTTATTACCCCTAGAACCTTTATTCAGGAAACTATCAACCAATGACAGTTTAACTAACTTAAACTTGCTCAGCCCCACCTGGCCATCTGTTTGTAAGCCTCTTCTGCCACTGCGAAGATGTGAGGGTCCATGTCGCCCATATTCTGCCCGCTGTACGCATTAATGATGTCGGATCCATAGATGGGAAGCGTCTCATATGGGTTTATAGCGACCAACACAATACCTGGGTCAAACGATAAAAGACAATTGAGCTCAAATATTTCTAGACACATTAAATGTGTGTATGTCTTCTTGTGTATGTTTACCGCAGTAAGTGTAGATGAGTTTGGAATCAGTGAAGCGCACTTTCAGGTTGTGTAACACAGCAGGCTCGTGAAGGTAGCTGAGAGCCGTCAGGTCATTTTCTCCCACCAGGATATCTGGGTTACGCAGATGTGGCAAGTTGTTCGTCTTGGGGTCCAATTTGTACTCCAATTCCTGAATTACACAATTCACAGCACAACAAATTATATGAAGTTGTGTTTTGAGGGGAACTATCATATCTTCTGAAGACAAACAATGGTTTTCTGTGAGGAACAGGCCGTTTCAGGATATTAATTTGTTGCAATTGGTTGTACGCCACAGTAAAATTTGACATTACTGAATTCTGAGGAATCAGGATAATACAGGCTAAAACTAATGGATAGATCCCCCCAAAATGCTATCCGTCATGTGTTCAAGCTCATGTCATTTCAAACCTATATGAATTTCTTTGTGGAACATCAAAAACGACATCCTGAAAAATGTTGTTAATCATACAGTTTTTGGGTACCATTAACTTCCATTGTATGAAAAAAAAAACATTTCTCTCTCTTTTTTGTTTTTGTTTTTTTTCCACAGAAAAAAGGTTTTGATTGCCATTAGGGTGAGGAAATTATCACTTTTGATTTTGGGTGAACTATCCCTTAGGTGAACTCACACAAATCCCTTGGGAGAACTCACACAAAACTAACAAATGACTTCAGTCTGACATACTTAATAGAGCAAAGTCACATTTTTTTGTCATTTTATGGAGCTGGACAATTAATATTCACTTGCATTATATGGGAAAGATCTAGGTAAACAATCTGCAAAACGTCTTTTGTGTTCCACTAAAGAAAAAAAATAGATTTTGAACAGCATCAAGGCTGGAATAGAAATATGCTAGTAGCGACCACCACACTGAAGTTTGTAGGTGTGTTCGACTTGAAGCTAATACTGTACCACAAGAGCGTTTCGAAATCACTCTCGCAATATCGAACACTCCAACAAACTTCACCTGAAAGAGACCGATGGCCGAATTTATGGCACATGATAAATTAGCATTAGCATGCCATAGATAGCCAATAAGCTTTCTGTTGTCTAGGGAAGAAGAGAAAAGGAAGAATAAAGACAGAAGTAATGTATTGAATAGACATTTTATCTAATTGCATAATAGTTAGACGATTACATTGTTTTTTATGAAAAAGCTAGCCTTCCAGCTAGACATAACGTCAGGTTTTTTTTTACCTTAAAAAAGAAACATTTTATGTAGAATTCACTTTTAAAAAGATCTACATTTCTCGGTTTCATCCATCAATATGAAAAACGTGTTTAATAGAAGATTGCTGCCATCTACTAGAAAAAAACGCTTTTAAAATTATTTATTTTTAATTAAACCGTATGTCAGAAGTGCTCAATGAATACTTGTTTTGTGCATGAATTAGCGATCGCCTTTTAAATTAACGGTCAATTAATTGTTAACCTTAATACTGCAATTTACTACTGTCACGGTATGTTGCCAAAAAATCCTCACAAAGACGAAATAACAAGAGAAAAGTACTTAGTCCAAATAACGCTAGAAGAAAAAAGGAAAAACAGGCTTGCAACACATTACCAACATGACATTCAGACAGGACAAAGAACTCAGGAAACATGGGACTATAAATACTAAACCAAACGAGGACTAATGAACTAATTAACAAGGGACAGGTGAATGAAATGACTCAAAGAAACACATGGGAAAACTGGGTCAACTGAAAATGAGCAAAAAGAAGGTGAATACAAAGACAAAACATTACATGAAATGGACCAAAAATGGAACTGACACGGAGTAAAAAAAAAAAATTTATAATAATAATTAAGTGCCCATGAGATGGACTGTAGAAATTTCATTTCAAATTTAAAGTGTGACAATTGGATAAAAAAAAATGTGACCACTGAAAAATCAAATGATCATTGGATCACAAAAATACGTTGAGAAGAAAAGATGCATACCTAATTATTATGCACATCTAAAAATAAGGTGCTTTTCAAACCAAATCTGTTTGTTTTTTGAGCTGTGTAGTTATGTACATTTAAGTTAAGTGGAACAACTTGTGGGGAATTTCTACATTATTACTGACATCTTTGCAGAGTTTATTTCATGTAAACAGCGCTTTAACAGCGCGATACGTCATGTGTTAGCTGGGCAGGATTTGCATGCAGGTATGATGTTCATTATATGTATCAGGATCAGTGTCACTGTCCATATATTTTATTAACAGTTCACTTCATGTTAGTATTGTTTTTACCATGGTAACTGTAGTCTCTAACTGTGACTTTTTTCTGATGACAAATACTAACTTATGTATAAACAAAGACTATGAGACATCTATTTATTAGCATTACTATTCATTCACCAGTGTTATTGATATTCTTACAATTAGGTAAAGTGGGACGGTACTTGTGTGAATCAACCATTTTTGAGAAATACATTTTGATTCTAAATTTTGAAATATTTATTTGAATCTTGATTCAAATTCCTACAAATTTGGGTAGTGGTTTAATGACCATGTTTAAACTAATGGTTAATGATCTGGGCTGCTAACACAAAGGTTGTTGGCAGCCCATTGTACGGTGAGTAATGTTCACACAAATAATCTGATGAGGCTTATAAAAACTCATTACTCAAATATACACACACTGACCTTTCCATCCTCTAGCTGTAGTTGCAGTACTCCGTCTCCTTGTCTGTAGTCCTTGGTGAGCTCTGCTGACCTCCACACTTCCTCTACATCCGGGATCCAGACCCGGGCATACTGTACAGACAAAATTATCAGTTAATATCACTCGACAACACAATGTTCCTTCAGTATTGCTCTTTATCTGGTTGTTTTAACACACATATTTGAAAGCATTGTGATTAATTATAAGAGCAAGTCTGCTCCTAAACATGTCAGTTGATGCAGAAAAAAACATTCAATCACATGACACAGGAGCATTACATAATGCAATTATGCTATTTTTAAAGGTTCCCAATTTTCTGCACATCACCTCATTTCTCATTGAGTCTCAAAATGTTTGTTCGAAGATTCAGTCTCTCTAAACACCACCTTTCCACAGGCTTACTCTGCTCTGATTGGTCAAATGGCCCAGTCTGTTGTGATTGGTCCACCACTTGGACCAAAGCCCTTGTTGGAACTTTGTCATTTTACTTTTACAGACATCTATACACTTGTCTTGTTTCAAGTCCAAAATCTAAAAATATCAAGATGCATTTATCAGACAAGTAAATTACTTGAGATATAATGTTTCATTTTCTGGAAGAAAACAAAAATCAAAATGAAGCGAGTTATTGATAAGAAAAACAATTTTAATTCAAACAAAAACAAGATTATTATTATTTTGTTTACCCCATTGGCAGATTTTTTTTTTTTACTCCATTGGCAGATAATTTAGCTTGAGTAAAAAACTCACTTCATTTTACTCATAGACCCTTTTACAGTTGGTAAACATGGTGACGTTTTTATGTGGGCGGAGCTTAGGTGGAGGCAGAAAGATCCATCTGGCCCCTTCACTAACGCTAGTTAGCAAGGATTGTTAGCTTGTTTTTTAACAATGACTGGAGAAAATCCGATATTATCTTAATGTGTAAGGTCACTCAGTGTCCAGGACCGCGATTGTTATTTCCAAAAGTTATTTTTAACGGACGGAACCAGATTGGCCGACCTGTAGCCGCCTACACGCTCACTCAATGCATGGATCGGCGCAAAAGGGGTCTATAGTAAACTCATCTTGATTTAAGAATCTTTAGATATTTGGACTGGGAAAAAAAATTGCAGTGTATTACACGCAGCAAAGGTAATATACAATAAAGGATAATCGGGCACTTTAAGATCAATTAAACATTTTAAAGAATCATGTCATGCCATACAACATACTCAATGCAGTGCTGAATGTTTTATTATTATTATTATTATTTATTTTATTTTTTTAGACTTATAGCTGGCTTATAATTTGCATTAGCTGTCATCCTGCCTGATCTGCCTCATCACGAAGTCATAATTACAACCGTAATAATAGAGACAGCATGAATGCAGTCATGACAACAGTAGACAAACAGCAGTTCATCTGAGAGAACAACCAGAACCAACCAATAATCCTGATTATACATGAATGACTGACCCTATAAACATGAAGACAGAAACAAACAACGACACTAAAGAAAAGAAAGTAGTTCAAATGAGCATATTTATGACCACTAGCTGCACACTAAGTTAAGGCCTCAGACTGTGGTCCATTATCCATAATATTACTAAAAAAAAAATTATACAATATTGATACAAATGCTTTAAAGCTGACACAAAATATAGCCTAAAGAGAATAAGTCAGCATGGATGATCTATTTCAAACAATTCTCGCTCCTACAGTGTGTGTTAAGCGTTTCAGAAGCAGCCTGACCATGTCAGCAGTGGTTACGTCAGCGTTAGTCACGCGGGCCAGATGGGAATAGTCCACTCCAGGTTTCCACACCATCATTATAACTCAATTGTGTATGAGCCTCACACAGACACACTGCCCTACACCTCAGAACACTGCTCATGCATTTTTAACATCAAAGTACCAATACTAGTGAAATTTCACAATACTATCCTACAGGAAAAAAGTATAAACATTATCCTTTAAAAAAATAAACAAATTAAAAAATAGAATTATTTCTCAATTAAAGCTCAGTGTGTAACTCTTTTAGTTTATTCTTAGCTAAAAACACTTAGTTCTTTCAAAAACATATGTGCTCAATAATGTATATTTTAGGGCTGTAACGATATACGATATAAAATCGAAATCGCGATACTCAGGTCCACGATCCTGTATCGCGATGTGAGAAGGCAGAATCGCGACACACCCCTTCCACCTCCCAGTTATCCTTCCCGTCCAGATCCAATGCTACCACATCTTTAAATTACTAAATATTATTTGAAATTAACATTATAAAATATGTAGACCAACATCACAAAACTAGTTGAGGGTAAATTAGCAAAACTTAAAGCCATCAAAATAATACATTCTCAGAAAATGCATTTAATAGCAATATATTGACACTTCTGTTTATATATCCATAGCCTACTCCCTTAATAAAACCCAGTACGTCCAGACATTAGAAAAATATAAGTCTACACATGGATTTTATATTTAATATGAGGGGAAATACACACGCGTACACGGATGCGACACAAAACATCTTTAATAGGCTATTTAGGTGGCAAAAATATAGCCTATATTTTTATAATTCTGTAAATTACACTGTACAAACCAAAAGTAATAGGCTACCCACCGGATGAAGGGTTGGCTCTCCCCAGAACAAAATATTTATTTTGTTTTATTTTTCGTGTTCGCGAAAAAACACACAAAAAAAAAAACATGACAGTTCTCTGGAAGCGGCACTAAAACTTTCAGAGAATTCAAATAGAAAGCACAAAGACTTACTTTAAATTGAATTTCGTTTTTTTATTAATTGTATCTCAATTTTAATCAATGTTTCATCAACCAATTGCCTGGATTTAATAAATAAGAAAAAAATATAGCTAGCCTATAGATAATCACGACATCGTGGTGCCGGCGCCTGAACTGGAGCTCGTCTCATGAATCGAAACCTAAAAGCTAGACCTGAGAACTATATACATCTATATTGAAATGTCTACTTTTAAAAAGAACAATTCAAAACGAAAGATAACTGACTGCTCTCTGCTTATGTAATTTGTATGAAAAGTGCATTTCTCTTTGGCGCGTTCACTTCTGCGGAGGCTGTCGCGGTTATGGAATTTCCCTTGCGGTAAGGTTGAGTGGCTCAATACAGCGCGCGATATGCCCTATTACCGCCATTTATTTATTTATTTATTTAATTTATATGTATTTGTTGCTATATAAATATTTACTTCGTTCAAGTAATAAAGTATTCTCGTGAGTGTATAATATGCCATTGAAAATACATATGGGTATGGGGTTCTAATGTCGCTCTCCGTGTTGCCCCTCCATCTTGAAAGTACATTAGCCAAAGAGGGACATAACCGTTAATTCAAGCTTCGCCTTTCGCGTTTATGTTTGATTGAACACTCATGGACGAGGTCAAACCGGAAGCTATGATAATCTTGGACTACACTGGCCACCGTAGAAGTTAAAACGAAATCGGAATTGAGAGGAACAGAAACTAACATTCACTGGATGGTCATATATCTTTTCACCGCTAGATGGGGGTAAAAATCACACAGTGTAGCTTTAAGCATTATGCTTTTATTCTGTTTCCAGTTTTTGATGCAATTCAAATAAGTTTAAGGGATAGTTCCCCAAAAAATAATTTCTCACCCATTTCTCATCCTGTCTGTCAAAGACTTTCATTCATCTTCAGAAATGAAGGTCTTTTTTGATGAAATCTGAGAGCTTTCTGTCCCTCCATTGACAGCTACGCAACTACGACTTTGACGCTTCAAAAAGTTCATAAAGAGATCATAAAACAAATCCATATGAACTGAGAGGTTTAGTCCACATTTTCTGAAGAGATTCCATCGCTTTATGTGACAAAAAGAATTAATAACAGAATAACAAACATAAACAGAAGCTCAACTAAACCAGTTTGATGCGAGAGAACAAACCTCTTGCGGAAGCTCACACATGCTGCGCAACATACGAGAATGCACCTCATTGGTTCAAATGTACTACGAGAATGAACCTCATTGGCTCAAAATGTGCTGAGTAACACACGAGAATCATGAATCTCATTAATTTTTTACAGGTCAACCGAACATGCTTGACCTTTTTGATGAATGTTTAACCTAGATGTGAATAAAGGCCAAAATGTGTGTGTATAGATTGTTGTATGATAATTCATCGTCGCCCGATTTAGATTTTTTGATGGCTGGTGGCCAAAGCATTTATACTTAATATTTAATATGATTAATTTAGTGAAAATTAAAATGCCATCAATATGACCAATTGGATATAGCACAGTATAGTTTGAAATCAAGGGTTTCAAGTTTGCTTGAAACCCATTCATGCAGTCTACAAATGCACTTCACAAGATGGATTCGACTTGTTTATTAGATATTCAAAGATTTGAATATAAATGTGTATTTGCTAAATGCTGACAGTAGATGTGATAGTGTTATTGTTTACCTTTCTATTACTAATAATATAAAAGCAGACACAATGATAATAACGTATTAAACAGAGAACAATGAAGATGGAGAATGGAGCGCTGTGTGCTCAGTTGCTGGCGTTCTCAGCGATGTCAAAATAAAAGTCCCACTTCCAACACATCAACCAAACAGAAAAAGGTGTCGGCTCGGCTGATGTCGATATTTAAAAAAAAAAAAAAACCTGCCAATCATTTGTCCACTCCACCACTAATAACAACAATTATAAATCACATACGGTTCAGAAACAATACGCAAGATGCAGGGACTTGTGTGTTTGTTTAACCTGAGTCTCTGGAGAAGACCATCCCAGAACTGAGCTCCTAGCAACAGAGAGACAGGAACAAGAGGAGAGAGGATAAAAATAGCATCTCAACAAGATCACACACACACGGTCACTACACCCGACACAACTTGCTCCTCTCTCCCACTTGGTCACATTCACACTCAATGACGATTAGCCTACCCATAATGGTAGAAAATTGAGGAAGGATTACGAGACAATGTGAAAATCAGTATGTGTGGTTGGAATACATCTGAGAAAACGCGATAATCCTCATGTGACACAACCACATGATTCAGCAGACAGAGACAGACATACACGCACACACCTGACCCAGCAACTAATGAAAGGGCATCTGTAATGTGACATAATACATGAACTTGTGGCATGTTCAGCATATATGAAATGATGCATCCAGAAGGTTTTATTATAGATATATTCAATGCTCAGAGGCCTCATACACACTCGATTTTGGGATTGAAAACTGCATTTAAATGCACAAGTTAAAAAGTTACCATTTTGTGTTAACCAGGCCCTCACAAAAACAAAAAAAAAGTCAGACATACAGCTATAATGTCTTGACATATCATTTCTATAAAGGGGCCATATGATGGTTCTAAAAGGAATATTATTTTGTGTATTTGGTTTAAAGGGCACCTATTATGCCCCTTTTTACAAGATGTAATATTGGTCTCTGGTGTCCCCAGAATGTATTTGTGAAGTTTCAGCTCAAAATACCCCACAGTTAATTTATTATAACCATTTGAAAATGTCATTTTGGGGCCTGCTTAAAAATGAGCGGTTTCAGGGGGTATTCCACCTTAAATGCAAATGAGCTGCATATCCCCGCCCTGCCATTGGATGAGGGCGTAACTTGATACCTATGGCAGGCAGTCGGTACTGAGAGAGTGAAGAGACGCGCCGTTTTGAATGTCATTCAGAGTACGTTTGAATCGGAATATATAAATAGTATGAAGAGACTCCGGCAGAATAAACTAATGAGAATGGACCAGTACGTCTCGGTATGGTTATTTGATACTTTTATGTACTTTAGAGTTGTAATCGCGTCCCATTTGAAATGATGGATGTCCAACACACACACACAGACACTAGCGCAATTTTTTGAAACTACATATACATTCTGTGATAAAGTTTGCAACGTACGAGCGAAATTACATTTATGCGAGGGACCTGTGGCGTCATGTTTAGCTACTTGTCATAGGTGCTTCTGTGGCAAATGTGAGAAGATGGCTAACTTACAGAACACCAACATATATGCAGTTTTTAATACAATATCTTTAAAAATATATATATTTATAAACGTGTGGTTACACACTATACAAACAAGGTTTTAAATTATATACACAGACATCCTATGACGGCAATAACTTTAGACGCATTTGTTATTGAATTGGCTGACATTGACTGAAAAGACTATTTGCTCAAAAATCATAAAATACACGTACTGTTACTGGGGTGACGGTGGATCGCAAACAGTAGATGACGATCCTCACTTGAGGATTAACTTTTAAGCCACAACAACAGGATTAACCCACGAGTCCACGACAGAACATAAATTTACGTTTCCAAGAGACATTACCGGCTGTCGTCGTTAAAACAATGAAGGATGGTGTGTACAGATCACCGAGGGCGGGGTCTAGGCCACAGCCACACTGTCAATCAACCCCCTGTCTCCCGTTCTACGTCACAAAGACCTGGATCTCAGAACAGCTCGTTCTGAGGCAGTGCATATGATTTATTGAGATTGTAAAAAAACTACTGGATGGATTTTTATCATTCTAGGGTGGTTTTGCTCACACACTGCCAACACACATTTATGTTCAAACACCACGTAAAAGTGAATTTTCCATAATAGGTGCCCTTTAATGCAATGTGTTTACGCGGTTTTACGTAAAAAAAGTCTTTATTTTACACGTATCGTACATTATTGATGCTCCTCTATTGCTGCATTCAAGTCCTCCTGGGAAGTTCGTACGTACGAGGTGGGAAGTCCTGTTTACGACATGAGGTGCGTTCAAGTCAGTTTCGTCGGAGCAAAATGGGGGTGTATCTTCTTTTAATGAATTACATGAAAATACAGCAAGGTTTGTTAACTCTGCTAATAGGAAATGAAGTACAAAGAATGCGCATCAGGTGTGTTTTTCTTATGTTTTTTTATTATTTTTGATCATACAGAGAGCTTGCTTTATTAATGAAAAAGCCTTACAATGTCAATGAGTAAACATTGAAATTCAATTAAAATTTACCGTCAACTACGTTGCATCCATTGATTACCCCATGTTTCTCACTGACACACCCCCAACTCCCCAAATCCCGAGCTCCCCACTGGTATTTACAACATTGTGGTTGCGTTTAAGTGCGTTCAACTCGTAATTACGATCTATACGAGATGACTTGAACGCAGCATATGCCCCGCCTTTTTGATTGCCTCTATTCCCTGTGGTGTGCTCTGATTGGCCATTGATAAAGTTCATTGTGATTGGCCCAAAAACCTCAAACATGTGGTGGAAGTGCCATACCCCTGACCATATTTGGAACAGGTGATTATGTCGGTATTACCAAGCTGATCGATCAACTTTGCCAGCACGACTGGACCAGATTGTTTTAAATTGATGAGGTTTTATTTCATTGGGTACATAATTACTGATTACAATCACTTATAATTAGTTTTTACGTGCCTTGCTACGGGTGTGTGAACACTAAACATAAAACTATGTCTGCATTTGTGATGTAGTAACGACAAGCAAGCGCTACTCTATACTGCTCAAAACTTACATTCTAGCAAATTCTTAAAATATGAAAACAAACTTGCGGGCTGTGTCAGAAGCGCCAGAATGTACTTGCAAAGATGGAATTGCCCCACTTTATGAATCAGACTTTTTTTTACACAGCCGGCCTTGTACACTCGCAGGTTCTGGAAACAGTCAACAAGGTATACGTTGATTTTGACGCGAATGCTTAGTGTAGGTGTGTACAGCTCAACGCATAGCTTTTAAAAGTGTATATATATATATATATATATATATATATGAAGAGCATCAATTCCAACAGTGCGCAAAGGTTAACCCGGGGGAATCTCCAGCATGAAGACTTAAAGGTTTAGATGAGACTAATCCCAAAAAGGTGAACTACACCACTAACTCACAGTGATTAACTTAATCTTCACCTGATGTGACATTCCAATCCCATTCATTTGGAGCGTTTCATTGAAACCCACACTGATCTCACAGAGCCACGTGAAAACTCATTTCACAACCACGTCATTCACTCAGGACAACGTTACCTAAGTATTATGTTCCTGAAGTGAAGATTATGAGGTGATTCAGGCATAGCCTACTCATTCTTCCACTGCATTTTTAAGTGCCATCATGAATGCAGTCTTGCACACATGACTATCAATCCTATAATGATCTGTATTAAAACTATAGTTTACCCAAAAAAAAGAAAGAAAATGCTTTCATTGTTACCAGCCCTCATGTTGTTCCAAACTCGTATGAGATATTCTGAAGTAATGCTAACTATAAATAATGGAGACTGAAGCTTACAAAAAGAATTCAAAGGCATTGTTGACAGTATTAATACAGTGTGTCAATATGACCTGAGGTCGTATGATAACTTTGTGTGAAGAATTTGTCTAGTGATTATTAACTGATAATGTTGACCTCAGACCTACAGTGGTTCTCATTAGTTCATGAGAGAAGTAGCAATGTCCAATTGAAAACCAATCATTCTTTTGAGTCTCCAATAATTCAGTTGATTGGTTAAAAATGATCTCAACAATTTGCTCAAGAATTGCAGTAATTCATTGGCTTGATGATCTGGGCACAGTGATTAAACGGTTAAAAACATATCGATCTATTCTGTTCTTCCCAAAGTGCTATTTAATGAAAACTGGAATATGACATATAAGGGTGAGTAATTACAGAATTTTTTACATTTTTGGTGCACTATTAATAACTTCTAGTTGTCTTAAGTTACATAATAACAAATACAATGGAAATTAAACTTGAAGTTCAACTGACAAAACATTTTTACTGATATATCACCCAACTAAGCTGCCTCACACAATAAATGAACTAGTGTTGTCTTAAATATCATTTTTCGACATGTATCGACAAAACATCTGAAATTGTTCCAATATTCATTAATTTTCCACAGATGTGATACACTAATGCATATCAAAGCTTGTTTCCTACACAGAATAAACAAAATGAAAGGTAATTGAGTTTTTCCATCTCAAAATTGAGTTATATGGTCAGAATTGTGAGATATAAACTCTCAATTCTAACTTTTTTCACAAAATTGTGAGATATACACTGACACTCACAACTCCGAGTTATAATGTTTTTTCTTTGTACAGATGACAACATTATCAAAACCATTTTTTGTCCAATTCTCATTCTAAGCATGTTAATCTCTGTATTATTACTTTGCCTTCTGGGTAAATCTTCACAAAGCCAGAAACATTCACTTTAATCCTAATTTGACATAATGTTCTCCTCGGATATAAAGTCCAATTTTACTTCCTTTAAGAAAATTTCTGTTGAAAGGAACCTTTAATCTTTCATGATGACAAAATGTTAGCCAATATTGTAATTTTTATAACCACTTGTGATGATGTCCGTATGCCACACTTATATATTACTGTTAATATCTGTCCTTTCATTTGCAAAAAAAATAATAATAAATAAATAAAAAAAAGCCTATCCTGAACACGTAATAGCCTACACATGTTGATGACATCATGGTGATAACATACAAGATGATAAGGGTATCGTTTTCAAAAACTTGCATTTTAAAATCCGTTTTAAAAATGTGCGTTTTTAAGACACCAAAATGCTGTTATCGTGTAATAGAACGTCCAAAACTTATAAAAAAGCCGCTTTTAGTTGAAAACGGTGTCATGTAAACGGCCCCTGAGTGAGGAAAGATTTAGGTGAGATACTGTAATTGTAATGGTAATTGATTCATATTAATATGTGAATATAAACCTAAATTTAAAAAAAAATAATAATCTGTTCATCGTTTAAAACGATGTCTCTTCGGAAGACTTAGATCGTTATGGATTACTGAATGTTACGAAGTGTCGCACTTTTTAAGGCTTGAAAATATTCATAGCCTAGAAGAATTTCAATGGATGGACAAAAAATTATGAGATAATTTAAAATATATACAGTTTCGAAAATGGTATCAATATTTTTCAAGGTAGGCTAATGCATTGTGACAACACTAAGATAAACTCCAATTCTTCAAGCATGTGCAATTGACTTAATCCAAAAAACAAAACCAAATATGACCTTTTTAAAAGAGGAATGTGAGTATTTGTGTGTTTTAGAGAGAGAAAGAGAGATGGGGGATGGGGAAGGAACTTTACAAAGATTTGTAAATCATTTCACAGCCAAACGGAGATTATAGAATTAACCCTCAGCTTTCACTTTCTAAGTCACAACTTCTTTTCCCCTGTACACTTACACTTGCCTCACTCCACTCATCCGCTCGAAGATACTGTAAACAGAGATCCATTTCTATCAAACACATTGAGCACATTTGAAATTTCAATGTGACAAAGAGGTCAGATTCAATCAAAGTGAGTCGATTCCTCCATAAATCTTGATGCTAAACGTCCATAGCCCAGTAACACAGGTCTCTGGTAAAGCCCTCTGGCTATTCATAAACTCATAAAACGGAGACACACTATAATCCACCCCTCATTTTAGACAGACCACATGGCTTTATGTGTGAGAGCTTGAAGATTACAGAATCAATTAAATGGAATTCCTCATCTGTATGACATTCACATCTCAGCTGACTGCAAGAGAGACAGAAATTTGTATAAAGGGAAAAGTTCACCCATGTGACACCTCGGAAAAATGTCCAAGCTGTTCTATTCCATGCAATAAAATTAATGTGATTTACATTTGAATATCCTGTACACAATATAATTATTATAATAATAACAACAAATCAATTTAATGATGTTTTGGTGTCCTTTATGAAACTTGACAGCCCCAGTCCTTTCGCTTTCATTCTGCTTAAAAGAGCGGTTTAGAGATTCTTCTAAACATCTTCTGGTAAGTTATCCCTTTAAATGTTACATGATGCTCTGGGCTTTGACCTCACAGTCTAAAGGAGAAAACAAGGAAAAACAGAGAGGGAGAATACAGACCATCACATGACAGACGCTCATGTGAAAATCTGCTGCCTGCTGTTTCCCAGAGTCTCCCTTCACCAGGAACCCTTCACCCACTGCGCTCTTACTATTGACCAGCTCTCGCATATGCTTGCCAAAAAATGCCTGAAATCCCACAAAATCTGTTTGTTGAACAAAAATAACTACATTGCACTTGTTTACAGTTACTCCAAGAATTCCTAAGCCAGGTTATCCAGGATTCTCTGGGGCACAGAACAGTGTTAACACCCATACTACTGATAAATAACCACAGCCGAGACAGGATCTCATCCAAACGTAATGACGCAAGATTCAATTCAGTCAAATTAAATGGAGATGCAATGTACACACGGACAATAAAATCCCATGATGTGAGATCACTGCTCATTTCCTTCAGGCCACTGAGCAGAGCGTCTTCCTTATAAGCATAATTGCTGCAGGATTCAATCCTTATATCAGTTCACACTGATTCATGCTTATGGATACTGCATAACCACTCCAGAAAATGATTCCTATGAAAAAATAAGCTTTGTAAATTAGTTCATCTCATATTGCCCCTGAAAGCATAAATATTAATTAAATATAAAAAGCAATTGTGTATGTAATGTTGACACAATGTGTGTGTGTGTGGTAAAAAGGGGTGGTAGTATGTCCTTTTATGAAGTCTTGATTTTTGTTTTTGTTGTGTACTATTAGAATATGCTTCCATGCATGATTGTTCAAAAAACACATTATTCTGTCCCGACTCCCGAACAAGTCATTTTCGAATAAGCTCCTCCTTCCGAAATACGAAATGTGATGTGATTGGATAGCTGAACAGTGTGTTGTGATTGGCAGAGCTTGGCGTGTGTTCGGGAAATGTCCGCAACTCCATAACTGCAAGCTCTACTCTAGTGTAAATAAAGGATGGCGGTGTTCTGTCGATTTGTGCTGCCTTGTCGAAAAAATGCTACCGTAGCGCGAATTGATCATAGAATGCCGATTAAAGTCGTATGAAATACAATTATAATACAATTCAATTATACAATTATACAGTAGCTACTCACAAAGTTATGAGTAGCTACTGTATACTGTAGACTACTGTTTTTATTTTCAAAACAGTGTGAAAAGTAAAAATTATCATAAAATATTCATCTTTGACTTGTCAAAGTACACCTTTCCTCATAGCAACTGAAACTTTCAGTTATTCTTTTTCAGCTGGCTGACCGTACAAATATTCATATGGTAGTAAGCATTTTTTAAAGGGAAATTATACATTATAACAGGAAAATGTACCTTTTGTAAAAAAAATAAAATAAAAAAAACTGTGAGTCTGCACATGCGCATAACAGGTAAGTAGCAAATCTCGATGGGTAGCATGAGTCGTCAGAACAGCGGCAATTTCAAACCAATTCGACCCCGATTCAGACCCTGACAATGTTATTGTTAACAAGAAGGTCATCCAAAACGGATTCTGACTTTGCAAGCACGGATTTCACAGGAAGTTTCAGAGTCGTATGTTTTTCTTATACATTATAGATATGATGTTATCCATCATTTAATCATGAAAAACCATGGTTTTCCAAACAGTTATCAATCGCAAAAACATAGTTAATTTCCTAAGAACCTGTGTAGAGCCTTACAAAAGCGAGAGCTTACAAAAGCTATAGTAAACAACACTAATGTTGGCTAGCAGGAGAGCGTATATAAAGCGTATAATTTGAACTGCTTATAGAAAACGCAACTACAAATAATGAGACATACAAGTTGTGATCCAACAATAGATTCCAAAGTGGAAACTGCTCCATTTCAGGAGATGCTTTTATGTTTAGCCTGCTGGCAGATGTTATCCATAAAATGTGCAGCGTACAGATAAACATCGGGATTATAATGTTCAGAAACAGTATTTAATATAAATGTTAACCTTAGGACTGTCAAACAAATGTAATTGTGGGAAAAAAAACAGCGTCTCTTTGATATCGCAGCAGCTCAACCAGGCCCTGTCCACTTTTCTGCTTATTCCGTGGGCGGGAATTATTTAAATTAGAAACAATATGACTTCATAAAGCCCAGAAAAAAAATCGCGTCCAAACGAGACATTCAGTGTAGTTCTTGAAAAGTGGATTCTGTTAAATCAAGCGTAGCGTCAGTTCTGGCAGGTCACGTTAAGCCAAGTTCACACTACAGGATTTTAAGCCCGATTTGCAAATCGTTGAGCTCGCCGACAGGTCAGGCTGTTATCGCATGCAAATCGCGAGGGATTAGCGGACGATGAACGCTTGCCAATCTGTTAGATTGAAAGAACCAACAATGCATCAAAGACGCTCGCAGACGTGTCGCCAAGCCCAGAAAAATATCTAGCATGCTAAATATCCAGAGCTGTCACGCGACTCAACCTCAGTGATGTCATGAGCTCCAGCCAATCAGAGCAAGGCATCGGTTGAGGTCACCGGGTAAATCTTATTTATTTTTATTTTTTTTGCATTTTTTTTTTCTCAGAGCAAATCATCACGCAAACAGTTTGAAGCACTAGTTTCTGTCTGACGTCCATATTCGCGTGTAGGGATGGGCAACAATTAATCGCGATTAATCGCATTCAAAATAAAAGTTTGTGTTTATATGATACATGTATGTGTGGTGTGTATAATTATTTTGTATATATAAATACTAACCAATGCATGTATATATTTAAGAAAAATGTGTTCTTAACATATCAAATATTTATACATAATATTAATTATGTATAAATATATATAAAGTATATGCAAATATTTCTTAAATACATACATGAATGTGTGTGTATTTATATATACAAAATAATTATACACACACCACACACACATATCTTACGTAAACACAAACTTTTATTTTGGATGCGATTAATCGCGATTAATCGCGATTAATCGTTGCCCATCCCTGTGTTCCTCTCTTCTTCGATGGGTATTGATCCACGTGCTGTTCTGCGTCATTTGATTCGTCTTATCGTGTGATTTTTCGTGACAAAACGTGCTTTGTAGACAAGATAGAATCGTTGGGTGACGGAGTTGTTGTCAGCTCGTGTAGTGCGTTACCTCCTGTTGTGGATCAATCACGTTGTGTTGTGTGGTGTGAACAGCTCAACAACTTGAACACTCATGATTTCACTGAGAGCAAGTCATATAGTGTGAACCGCACAGTTCAGCCCGACGTTTTAAAATCATGTAGTGTGTGAACAAGGCATTAGTCAAGCTCGTATCAGCTGACTCTCAGCTGATCCACAGCTACCTATAGGAATACGACGCCCATCACTGTATACATAAGCTCCTTCAGTATTATTAGGAGATGTCGCGTTTCTCAGGAGCTAATTACCCTCATCCATCCCCAGCTTCTCCTCTCGCCCAGTCAGCATTTGAATCAGATTAATTCTCGAATTATGTTGTATTTTAAAATCTTGAATGAATGATATCTGCATACATTCATGCTGGTTCTGTTCTGTTCTGTTATCGAATTTGACGATACGTTGTCCTGACAGAAATAAAATATCTCCCTTTGGAGAGGACTTTGAGCTTTGTAACCTTGCACATCTTTTTATGCTCAAACAGCAACATTACACACTAACTAAAGTTAAAAAAGTGAAAAAAGCATAACTGGACCTTAAATTCAATGCATTTTTACATTTTATTATTGTAGTAAACCTAGTAATAGTAGTATAGAGTTAAATAATTTAATCTAATCTGTATCCACATTAGTTACAAAGTATTTACTGAACTGAACCCAAACTGTGAGAATTGAGAACATTGGAGCCATTAGAAATTTGAAAATGTATATCTATGATGACCAAGAACACCAAAAGCAGGTGCAAGAAATAATTCGATTTATTTGAATCAGTTCTAACTAAAAATAATGAATCTTTTATGTGAGTCTTTTTCATGCAACAGCAATAAAATGGTCAGTAAATTTAACATTCATAGGAATATTCCAATTAATGTTTGAAAAAAACAAAACAAAAACAAAGGGAGGAAAGACCACCAGGGATTTTCTTAACAATTCATTTAGTTTCTCCAAAACCCCTGATCATCAACTAAGAGGGAAGTAGCACAGTGAAATTACAGTACATGCGTTAAAGAAAAGCAAAAGGATATTAATTCCAGCACTTACTTTAAGAAACATAAAATCCAACTCCTGGTTCATGTTTAAAGCATGAACTGCTCTATTTCATACTGAACATTAAAAGAATGAAGCCTGCCCTATTTCTGCCAAAGCTAAGCAGGTTATGGATCACTCAATGCATCTGATTGGATCCCTGATCCCAGGCGGATAAGCTATATATTGAGGGACTCTGAGAGAAACGGTGTTTCGAGTTTCTGGTGCTCTAGTCAGCAGAGAGGATTGTTTGTCTGTATCCAACACCCTAGTGTCACATGAGCAACAACAGAAGCTTTTAAGAAGAAAAAAGAAAAAAAATGATCATTCTGCAAAACACGTACAACAACTGCTGCTTGCAGGGGGGCGGTCAGTGGATAGAATCAACAAGAAAGATACGTTTAAAACTTGTCTGTGAACATGTATAGTAGATCTTGTTCAACCCTCATTACATTCACTCCTATACAGAGCTCATTTACCTCCTATAATGAAACGCACATGTCAAGGGTTTGCCATTTAAAAAAGAAAGAAAGAACACAGTCATTCACATGTGTTTATCACACAAATGTTCAATAACATTGTAACAACATAGAACGTCCTTATGTGTCAACTTCCTACTCATTATTTTCGACATGTTTTTACTAGGGCTGAAACGATTAATTGCGATTAATCGCATCCAAAATAAAAGTTTGTGTTTACATAATACATGTGTGTGTGTATATATACACACACACATGTATTATGTAAACACAAACTTTTATTTTGGATGCGATTAATCGCAATTAATTGCGATTTTACTGTATGTATATATATAGTATATAATTTGTACTATACATAAATATTTTATATATAAATAACACATTTTTCTTAAATATATACATGTATGTGTGTGTATTTATATATACAAAATAATTATACACAGTTCACATACATATATTATGTAAACACAAAATTTTATTTTGGATGTGATTAATTGCGATTAATCGTTTCACAGCCCTAGTTTTTTACATATTTTCCAAGTAATCATTAATTATTACTTCATAAATATCATAGTGTTTGGCAGGTTGTACCATATAACATTGGTTTTACAACCTGAACTAACCTTGCCTTGTTATAAACAAAGGACTTACTGAACTAAACACACAGCATGGTCTTCGGGGGTCCTCTCTGTAATATAATTTCCTGTTTCTGCAAACAAATAAATGTAATATTTTAACAAAACAATTTGCAGATTTTTTTCTCCAAGAAATAAAATAAGTTAATGCCAAATTACTTAAGATTTAGAAGAATCTTATCCTCATAATGAGGCTTTTCTTGTAATTTCCTCAACCTCATGTAGTTCCAAACCTGCGCGATTTATATTTTGAAACTTTTTCAAATGATCCTTAATGTTTCAAAGAAAAACATATTTAGAATGACATGATAATAATGTCTTTATAATAACATATTGCATGTAATGATTTTGGATAAATTAACAGATCTCTGGATGTTCAAACGTTTACAAGCACACCTAACCCCAACATTAACACATCAAGTGCCTGCAACTCTGCAGATCCTATTGAAAAATCCCACCATTAGAAAAATACAACTGAGGTTTACTTTTAACAAGATCCTTGATCATTTCAACCTGATCTTAATATTTCAGCGAAATATATGTGTACAAACTATATTGCAAACCTGATTGACAACAACTATAATTGGCAACTCAACCTCACAGAAATGTCAATAATAAAAAGGAAAATACAACCTCAATAATATATAAATAGCTTTCTCTTTACACTAAGTTCCTGGAGGTCTGTTAGTATACAGTCTCAGGTTCATGTCAAGAGTGCAGTTTCACTCTCTGTTATAAGGTATCTGGTGATTTTGCAAAAAGTAAGATCTGCAAGCAGCCTGAGGCAGAATTCCATACTAGCAAAAAGAACTGGCCATTCCCAGCATCAATGCAAGGTTTATCCAGAGAACACGAGCACACACAAATACCTCAGTGTTCTCAGTGTTGCTTACAAACCCAAGGAAATTGTGAATATGACTTCCTGGATTCATTGACCTTTGAGAGAGGATAGGAAAACCTCATGCTGACTGCAAGATTGCCAAATAAAATATTCAGACATTACATCATTGCAGTTAAGATCACTATAACAAAGCTGTGATTGTCTTGATTGAGACACTACAAGATTGCACTGCATTAAAGGAATTGTTCATCCAAAAATGGAAATAATGTCAATTTACTCGCCCTCATGTTGTTCCAAACTCATACCGTGGCTTTCTGTCTTCTGCAGAACATGTAAGATATTTTGAAGAATGTTTCAGCTGTTTTTGTCCATATAATCAAAGTCAGAAAGGTCTAAACGAAAATCAATACAACTCGATTGATATATTCCTATGTCATAATGTTTGGGCATGTGATGTGTGAGAACCAATGGGGTTTGATGTTAGTTGAGGTTTGAGGTTTGTGTTGAACGTCTTGATCTGATTTGCGGGTGAATAAAGGCTTAAAGGGGTGGTTCAGAATTTTGGACATCGGGCCTCATTTCCAAGTTAGCCTTATTGTTATTTATCAGTGGAGACAGTTTTAAAAATAAATTGTCATCCAGTCACTCCAGTTGCATAATTCGCCGGTGCTAGGCTAGCACGAGTCAACGGTAACTGCTAACCCACTCCACAGTACACCAACAGCAAATAAATGATAACGCCAGACTATCTATTGTAAATGTCTGTTGCGAGAATAATGTTAGAATCAAACTACCCTTTAATCACATTGCAATAGTTGTACTTTGTTCCCTGTATTTAAAAGCGCAGTCTGACCGAGTGATATTAAGGCCGCGTTTCCACCGCAGGAACTTTCCCCAGGAACTAGGAACTTTGGGGTGGTACTCTGTTACCACTTTTCCACCAAAAAAAGAACTGGTTCGGAACTGGTGCTGGATCAAAGTTGGTTCGGAGTTGGTTCAACTTGCGAACCGCTTCAGCACCTATTTTTCCACTGACTAGAGCGCCCAGGGAACGACGTCATTACGTCACTGTTTACGTCGCCATACGTCTTAGCTCGAAACGCTTGCAAGTACAACATTACTTTGGGATTATCTCTAACTCGTGTACCAAGAAGGCTTTAAAAACAATTGAAATATGCAAGTCTTTTAATCTTTTTGTTTGATATGTAATCTTTTCTGATAAGTTATGTACCCCTGTGTTGTGTCTTTTTTCTTTCCATTTATTTGTACTATATTGTGACTGTTTTCTTCTTTGCTTATAATGTCTTAAATAAAATTTTTTACAAAAATAGAAATGCTTGCGTTAACTTCAAGCATAACAATTACAAAGGCGGACTCCATCGTGTTTCTGCAAATGTTTCTCTTGGCTTTGCAATCCTTTATTATGGTCAGAAAAGATGTTTAGAACACATCTAAACCCGCCCCAGCCCCCGACGTAAGCATGGCGTGGTAAAAGAACGGTTCTAGTCCACCAAAGAGTTGGTGCCGCTTTGGAACCAGTTCTCCTGGCTGAGAACTGGTTCTTTTGCTGTCGAAACACAAAGGCACCGGCTCCGAACTGGCTCTCAAAATACTTTGGTAGAAAAGAGGCTTGTGTGTTCACACCACAGGAACCAGGGTCTAAATGAAGTAAAAATCCGGGTAAACATACGCTTTGGGTGCTCGTCTCTTTTCTGCCGTTTTGTTAATTACTTCGTTAGTAAACCAATCGCACACAAAAGCAGCATAGCTTGAATCTCCTCCAAACAAAACTCAAAACAAAGGTGCAAAATGGGAGGAGCAGTCGCACGCATTTCAACGTCACTACATAATCTTCCCGCCCCGGACCGGTACTTTAGTGCGCGGTAAGCAAGCGTTTTAGTAAACGCAGTAAGCAAGCGGTCTGGGGCAAAAAAAGGTTCCTATGAAAAACGTTCCTGGTAATTGCGGTGGAAACGCAGCTTAAGTTACCTAGGCAACCAAGAGGGAGGTAGAGAGAGGTAGTACAGGTAGTCTCGACTGTTAGTGCGCTTCGGTTTGGTGTTTACTTTTCGCAGTACTAACCGTAGCAAAGTAGAATTCTACCGCTGCTGAGAAACTAGTTCCTGTAAATGTATTGCGATCATTGAGATGTAAGAGTAGTTTGATTTTTAACATTATTCTCTTAACAGACATTTACATCGATAGTCTGGCGTTATAATTTATTTGCTTTTGGTGTACTGTGGAGTGGGTAAAAATTGTTTTTAATGGCAGGCTAGCAGTTACCATTGACTAGCACCAGCAAACTATGCAACTGGAACGACTGGATGAAGATTTTTGAAAACGGTCTCCACTGATAAATAACACTAAGGCTAACTTGAAAATGAGGCCTGATGTCCAAAATTCTGAACCACCTCTTTATAATCGGCGTGAAACGGAAGTTGAGAATGTCATTTTTTCTTTGTTGTGACGCACAGCCGAGTGAAACGGCTTCTGAAGTTAGAAAAAATGTAGAGCAGGGCTTGATTTCGTCTGTCAGGAATTGATTGGATCGTTGGAGGTTGCAAACAAAATGGAGGCAGATTTGAATGCGATTCTATGAGAGGCGGTGCACCGATAGCCACACCCTCATCGGATCTGGCCGCACCCTTTCGCCATTCTACGTGACCGAAATAGAAAAGAGGTAATTTCGATGGGGGAGGTAAGGGTAATGTCTTTGATTAAAGATTATAAGGGTACATGAATTTTAAAAAAAATAATAATGAAGTGCACAGATAAATCATTTATAATAAACACTACAATATTACATATTAAAGATTTGTCAAATTTGATTTCATGCCGACTTCAAGGTTTTCGAACCGTTCATCATACAATATGATTGTAGCACTTCAGAAGACATTTCATTTCATGAAAAATGTGGAGCCCTTTGACTCTCATTATATGGACAAAATCAGCTGAGACATTCTTCAAACTGTGATCTTTGTCTTGTGCAGACGAAAAAAAGTCATATAGTTTTAGAACGACATGAGGGCGAGCGTATGACCAAATTCTCTTTTTTTCCCATTCAGTACTTAATACGCTGTAATCATTTCAAATGTTGAATGATTTGTAGTGAAGAAATATGTTATGACAAAAAACGTGGTTGAATCAATCAATCTAAGTGGTTGCCCTAAATGGGTTTTTAAATAGCTTTATATGAATATCTGGATCAGGGTGGCCAATGTCTTATATAATTTCAATACATACCTTAAAGGGTTAGTTCACCCAAAAATGAAAATTCTGTCAGTATTTACTCACCCTCATGTTGTTCCAACCCCGTAAGACCTTTGTTCATCTTCGGAACACAAATTAAGATATTTAAGATATTAAGATCGCTCCTGCATACTAGTCCATAGGCTTCTTGAGGGAATGACTTGCTGTCCTCGAAAAGTCTTTGAAATAAAGTTGTTATTTTTGTTCGTTTTTGCGCACAAAAAGTATTCTCGTCGTTTGATGAAGTTAAAATTGAGCCACTGTAGTCACTTGGACTATTTTAACGATGTCTTTAATGACTTTTCAAGGACAGCAAGTCATTCCCTCAAGAAGCCTATGGACTAGTATGCAGGAGTGATCTTAATATCTTAAATATCTTAATTTGTGTTCTGAAGATGAACGAAGGTCTTACGGGGTTGGAACAACATGAGGGTGAGTAAATACTGACAGAATTTTCATTTTTGGGTGAACTAACCCTTTAAAAAAATGTAGGATTTAATTATACATGAGCTACACAACTTGCCAGGACATAAACAAGCAATAAGGCCTACTATCAGTAATCACAATCACGCTTCCCATTTAAAAATGCACAAGTCTACTCAAAATAACCCTCGTCAAGCTATAAATCCTTGTTATACATAAGACTTGAATCTAAACAAATGTGCTGTGCTCTAGCAGCTTTCAAAAGGATCCACCAGTGAATTTATAATAAGACAGCTGCATCATGGGGGATGGGTGGGCCTCCCCCCTCTCTCCCTCTCCACTCAGTAAGGGAAAAAAAGCCATTCGTCATCTGAGACATCATCATGACTACATATGTGATGATGTCATGTTTCGACTTCTACGCAACAATATTCCAGTGGGTTTTTATTCTCAAGGAGACACGCCTTGATCTGTGTGGACCGGCCTACAGGCCTCAGTGGGGGATTGAAAACAACTACAATTGAAGACGCGTGGATGCAGCTGCTATGTTAGAACCGGCTGTTATTTTAGGGATGCTTGCATCAGCACCAGAAACGGTTGCATCATCCCATGCAGGCAATGATACTCACATCAGGACCGCCTGCATCCCACTGGCTCTCTGCAGTCAGCCATCAACTACAACTGTGACCCATATCAATACATAACAGGCCTTTGAAAACCTCAGCTTGCCTGCCAAATACTACCAATCTCTGCTCTCCAAGGATGCTGAACGGGAAGGTGTTTGTCCATCACCTAAAACAGTTCACAACATCATTCTAAATAAAATGACCAGCAATACAGGGGAGTCGTGCACATTTAATTGTATTCAAATTAAATTCTGTGTTTAATTCGATCCCAAATAATTCATGGATGTTTATTCAAAGGACACATCGAATATCAATCCCTGCAGACAAAGGGAAAAAAAACTCTAAAACACAAGATATGACACACATCTTCGTATTACAATAAAACAATAGGTTGTTCATCGGACATTAAGGCATGCACGAAGAATTACTTCATTCAAATGATCAGAGGACAATAATGACAACATATGCCCCAAGCATTACGCGTGAGCAACGAGCATCAACAATAACACACTTTCAGACATATGCAGGATTTGGCATCGCGTTGACACATGTTCATTGCATTTACAGTCTTTTTTGGCATCAGCATTTAATGTCAACACGATCGCATGATGAGTGTGTGAGTTTACCTTTGTATATAATTCAGACGCAGCCATGATGATGATCGCACAATGTTCCTGCAATCACAGTCAGCTGAACATCCGATCAACGGCGAACATTCAAATCTCTCTTCTAGATCTCACTCAGTGAAAAGCCTTTAGAAGAATGTCATGGAGACAGAGGATTCGGCTCATTCCTCATGAATCCGCCCGTGTTTTTGGCGTGTTCGTTCTTGGTGTGATCTATGCAGGGAATGAGTCAATGAAAACGCGGTTGCCATGACCGAGAGAACTAATGACGCAAGACTGCGCTCTGGTGGACAACACTGGACCTCCACAAACTGGCGTCCCAACAGTTTTCTTTTCTTTTCTTGTTTTTTTTTTTTTTTTTTTTTTTTTGAGGACACATATTCAGAACTGACTTAATTCTACGAGGCACTGATTCAACAAGGTGCCGAAAGCATTCTTTTAGAAATGTTGGCCCATATTGATAGCATATGAAAAGGATCTCGCTTAATGCTAATAGCTCAATTTGAATTTCGGGGGAAAATATTCACAATTATTGATCTTGATCAACAAATTATTGAATATGGCTTAAAGGGATAGTTCACTTTAAAATTAATTGTTGATATGTTTTAGCTTACCTCAAGGGCATCCAAGATGTACAGTAGGTGTCTTTGTTTCCACAGTATTTTCAATTTTGACATTTTTCAGTCAAACCGTTGTTGTCTATCAGTCATACACTGGAGGCTAAGGGGGTCCACCAAAAAGCATGCACAGAGAAGTCAAAATTAAACATGATTTAATGACTCGTAAATGTAAGTAGCCTACACATTTTTTTTTTTTTTTTTTTTTTTAAACAACAAAGTCAATATACAGTCAGAATTGCAATATATACAAAATGGAGAAAACAAAAACAAGCAGAAAAAACAAAAACAAAAAACAGACAGCCAGGGGGGGAGGCTAAACATTATATAAAAATATCAAAGGATTCACAAATCGAAATAGTTTTAATTGCTTTCTTATTGTGGGAATGAAGGATAGTTTTGATATATAATTGCATTTCTTTTTCAAGAACCAAAAACAAAGGTTGGTTTTATTGTACTTACATTTATGTATATGGAATTTAGCATAAATTAAAATTAAATTTATAATATAGTATTCCTTCCTTTTATTTGAAGGAATATTATTAAAACCAGCTATAACATTTTCTAAACACAAAGAAAAAGAGGGGTCAATATTGTGAATTATAAATCTAGATAAGTCTTTCCAAAACTTTCTTACATGAGCGCAATGCCAAAACAGATGAAACAAAGTTTCAGGCAATGTATTGCAAAAAGAACAGTTCAGATCAATATCCTTTTTAAATTTAACAAGAAAATTATTTACTGGGTAGTACCTGTGTAAGATTTTAAAGCTAATTTCCTTTATTTTGTTTACCAATAAATATTTGTTTGGTAAAGTCCAGATGGCCTTCCATAACAGACCTTCAACCAGTCTATTCCAGTAAACAATACAGTTTGGCCTCGTGACAATATCTTTTTGAAACAATGAACGAATGGTTTTATTTACATTTACGACTCCGGGGCCAAAACAAATCTTCCCAATTTCAGTATCAAATAAATTAAAGGAAGTAAGGGGTGTAGTACTGGTTTGGTTATTAGCTCTGAATAATGCTAAGACCCCTGTAGGGATCGCATCCATGACAATTGAAAACTCCCTGGGCGTCACTGGAATTTTATGGAGATCTAAAAACTCAGAGTAAGTTAGCAGCATACCTTCTTGATTTAGTAATTGACCTACTCGTATTATACCTGCTGAAAACCATCTTTCAAAAAATAAGGTTTTGTTTTTAAATAATAAATTGTAATTGTTCCAAATTAAATATCTATGGGGTGAAAAATTATGCTTATATAAAAGGGACCAAGCCAGCAACATTTGTTTGTGAAAGCAAGACAAATTTAAAGGGATTTTCTCAATTTTATAGTTGCAAATCAATAGAAAATCAAGACCACCTACTTGGGAGAAAACAAGATTGGGTATAAAATTCCAAAGGGAATTCGGATTTAGAATGAAATGTCTAATCCAATTTATTTTAAAAACATTACTTAAAGTACTGAAATCAAGGAAGTTTAAACCACCAGATTCATAATTATTCATTATTATAGACTTCCTAATATAGTGAGTTTTGTTTCGCCAAAGAAAATTAAATAATGCAGTATCAATAGATTTACACATCACCTTAGAAACAGCGAGTGAAGTCGCAGTATAGACTAATCTTGACAGTCCCTCAGCTTTACATAACAAAACTCTACCTTTTAGGGATAAATCCCTCAAAAGCCAATGGTTCAGCTTTGCTTTAGCTTTCTGGAGAAGGGGATCAAAATTTATCTTACATCTAGATTTTTGGTCTTTCGAAATGACAATCCCTAAATATGTCACAGTCTCCTTTACTGGGATATTAGCAATTTATTGTAATTGACAGTCTTTAACAGATAACAATTCACATTTGTTGATGTTTAAGTAAAGGCCTGAAGCTTTAGAAAAGGCATCTATTACTTTAAGAGCTGCTGACACTTGATGTTGATCTTTTAGAAAGAGTGCAGTATCGTCTGCTAACTGGGATATTATAATTTCCCTATTAGCAAAAGATATGCCTTTTAATTGGCTTGACTTAATATGGATATTCATGAGCTGAGTGCAAAACAAGAAAAGATAAGGGGAGATGGGACAACCTTGCCTTATACCACGGTTTAAATTAAATCTAGATGATGAACCACATTTAAGTTTAATAGAACAGTTTGCATTCCTATACATTGTCTGTATAGCGTTACAAAAAAAATCTCCAAAGCCAAACTTTTGTAAGGACCTAAAAATAAAAGCATGCTCCACTGTATCGAAGGCTTTATAGAAATCCAAGAAAAGAATAAATCCATCATCAGTACTTAAATGTGAATAGTCCAACACGTCTAGAACTAACCTTATATTATTTGAAATATGTCTTTTCTTTAGGAAGCCAGATTGAGCTTCATCTATAAGGGGGTCCATAACTGATTTGATTCGCAAAAATTAAGGCAAAGATCTTATAATCATTGTTTAAGAGAGAGATTGGTCTCCAATTATCTAATAGCAGAGGGTCTTTTTTTGGTTTTGGGATAAGAGTAATTAAACCTTGAGTTAAAGTAGGTGGAAGACATTGATTTTCTATGCTCTCTATATAAACTTCTTTAAGAAACGGGGCAATAAGATAAGAAAATGTTTTATAAAATTCAGCCGTGAGGCCATCAACCCCAGGAGATTTATTAACTTTAATATGTGTGATAGCATTTGAGACTTCCTCAACAGTAATTGAGCTATCACAAAGCTCTTTTTGTGCAGGGTCGACAGATTTACAATTTATTTCAGAGATAGAATTTAGAAATAAATAAGCCGAATGATCACAGAATTTGGAAGAATATAAACCACTATACAATTCTGTACAAAATTTTGATATTTTAACTTGGTCGTCTGTGACATCCCCATCTATTTTAAGTTGTTCAATTGTATTATTTTTAGAATGAAATTTCTCTAGACCAAAAAAATATGCAGAGTTTTGTTCCCCTTTCTCCAACCAGCGCTTTCGTGACCTGGTGAAGGCTCCTTCTGCCTTATTCTTATACAATTTGTCCAACTCCAATTGTAGAGTGACTAACTCAGCTTGTTCATCTTCATTTGGACATGATTTTGAGGAAAGGAGAGCTAACCTTGAAATAATATTGTCCTCTTTATTCCGTCTTTCTATTGCCATTAAGCTACCCTGTTTTCGAAAGTACTTAGCTACGTCAAATTTCAATAGCTCCCAATTACTGCAGAATTTCTTTTCTGAAAGTGCTTTATACCAATAACATAAAATAAGATTTTTAACCTTTTTTTTAATATGTTCGTATTGTAGTAATGAACTATTAAGTTTCCAATAACAACTTCTCATGGTATGTGGAGAAGTGCTGGAATTAATAGTGATAAGAACAGCTTTGTGGTCGCTGAATGGAGAAGGAATCACATTAACAGAGACATCTGAAGATTGTATATTCGCAGACACTAACCAATAATCTATTCGAGATTGCCTGTTGCCAGACTTGTTGCTCCAAGTATATGTCAAAGAATCAGGAAACCTAGACCTCCATATATCAACCAAATTGAATCTCTCCATAAAACGTTTAAGGTTTGTATTTTGATTATAAGATGGTCTTGCAGGTAAACAATCGAGAGAGCCGTCCATAACAGTATTAAAATCACCCCCTGACAAGAGAAATATCCCCTGACAAGAGAAATCACCCCCTGACAAGAGAAATATCCGGGAATTTCGATAGCTCCTGAAGGATATGCTCCTCTAAAGTTTCAAATAAATGATCATTTTCACTTTTAGAATTATATCCATAAACATTCACAATGAGCAATACAGAACCATGAATTTTGAGAGTATGGCACACATAATGTCCAGATCCGTCACGCTGTGTATGCAAAATCTCCCCGGTGAATCTGTTCTTTAAAGTGACGACACCGGCGGACCGCTCAGATCCATGCGCACACCAGATGTCGTTACCCCATTGAGTCCTCCAGAAACGCACATCATCAGGAATCGAATGAGATTCTTGAAAAAAAACAAAAATCAGTCCTATGCTGTTTAGCAAATAAAAATAAAGCTTTCCGTTTAATATGTTGCCTTAACCCCCTGGCATTTAGTGTAACTATAGACAATGACAGAACGACAGTGAAAAGTGATCCACAAAAAAAGTGCGATTACAAGAACAGCTGGTAGGAGAGACCGCGTAAGCTAGGTAGCCTAGAGAGAAAAAAAAAAAAAAAAAAAAAAAAAACAACTCAAAATTCCAATGGCCATGAAAATTGATCTTGTTCAAATAAAATAATTATGAAACCAGTGTTTTTATTTGAGGGCAAATGTGTGTAAATCCCATGTTGGCTTATACGAACAGAAAATAATTAACCATTCAGTCAAGTGAGCAAAATTGCTGCATGTCCTCGTTCATCGGTTAACTCCGGTCTCGATGGCAAATGTATAAAATAAATGAACAAAACAAAAAAAATGATTTTGAAGACATAGGCCAACAGTCTTCAATTTAATTCAAAATACTGTCAACAAAACCGTTAACGTTAGCTTAATGATCCAACTTAGGGCTGTATCCCCAAAAATAGAAAAAGAGGGATACCTTTCCTCATCTCTTATGGTGGGTTAATTTCGATCCCGGCAACAAAGGCACGTCCACCAACAAAGTAAGCAGATTTTCCTTTGAGACGGGCTTCATTAACTGCAGGCCATAGCTGGAGACGTCGTGCTCTGTCCATTTTAGACAGATCTTCCGCAAAACGCAGACCGTGACTCCTCAGGTATTCAGACTTTTTTGCCGCTTTCCACACAGAGTCGCGAATCACCCTGGATATGAACTGAATGATTATTCCTCTGGGTTTATCAATATTGGACAACTCTTTTCCTTTCTTCTGTCCCAAACGATGCACTGTGTCATTAGCCGCGTTTCCACTGCCGGGCCAGGGCCGGGCCGTGCTAGTGCGTGCCAGGGCCAGTCGCGTTTCCACTGTCACTTCCGGGGCTTGATCGGGGCTTCCTCAGGGCCAACGGCCAGGATTTCTGGCCCGTCGAATACCTTGGGCCAGAGGGGGCCGGCTCGGGCTAGAGGCGTGTTCAAGGTAAAAGGCGGAGTTTATCGGTGTTATGGAACGTTATGATCTGAAGCAAGATGCACATAGGGGTGTCCATGTTTAACCGATTAACCGTTTAAAATTGCATAACATTTTAATTTGAACTGTAGGCCTATGCCAAATGCTGCGCAACAATATATAGGCTATATATAGCTACATATCGACGAATTTTCAGATATTTGTTTGATTTTTTTTTTGCCCCTTAAACATTTAAAATATTTGACAAATTAATATGAAAAAAATATATATTTTACTGGTTTTCTGAGGCCAAATTAGAACCTGGAAATGATATTTTCCCCGCAGTGCTGAATGAGAAGAGCCGTAACCCTACAGAAAATGATCTAAATGATTTTCGGCTAAAAACATATCTCCATCTCCGGATGCACATTTAGAGAGAAATTAAGCTACATAAACATAGAAGATATTGGCTTTCGATTCGAATTTGTTTGTTTTAAATTGGACATTTAAAGCTTTAATCTACAAAGGATATAACCCCTGTAGACTAAAGCTTTAAATGTCCAATTTAAAACGAACAAATTCGAATGCGGTGGCTGTTTCAGGTCTCACGCTTCAGTTCACGGAGATCATGATTAATGATTAATTGTTAAAGCACAACGTTTTCTTGTTATAAATAAATTTATTTGCGAATAATGTATTATTATTTTCTGTATGACCAGAAATTAAAGAGTATTTTAAGTTGTTTCCACTGAAAGAATGAAACTGTTCACATGGGCGTCTCGCAGCCATCAGTGCGTGCTCCACACACACTGGATATGCGCTGATATTTGTCAAAAATATTGTGTTTATTTGTGCTCTGTTCCTTTTTTGGATAAAGGCGTCTTCTACATATGCAGCCTAATAAAATGTTACAATAATGATGATGATGGTTATTATTATTATTATTATTATTATTTGCAGACACGGAGTTTTTGTGAAATGGACGTTTTGCTTATTTTCAATTGGCAATTTCAGTTTGAAGGGTGATGGAAATGGGGCTTTAACTGCTCCGTACTTGCTGCGTTTTATTTCTATAAATTAATTTCGTTTCAAATGGGGTCCAATCAGTTATTAAAGGTGTTAAAAAATCTGTATCTCGAGGTTGCGGCGCGCACACTATGCACCGAGTATTAACCGATGGGCCTCGGTTAACGATTAATGAATAACTTGAAAACGTGCCCGCAGCCCTACTTGTTATATCGCGCAAAAAATCGCTGCTTGAAATGGAGAATCGCCTGTACTGGTCTCGGGACACTATTGCAGCCACTACGGCAGTTGAGTTAATATACATGCTATCTTCCTAATTTAAAAAATAAATTAATTCATAATACCCGCTGAAATGGGTTGGGTTTTATGACGTTTGATCCTGAAAGGCGTGTTGGGGGTGGGGTCTGGGGCAGCGCTGTGGGGCTACTGGCCCGGCAGTGGAAACGCAAGCCCGGTGCTTGAGGCCCGAGGCCACTAGCTCGGCCCGGCTCGCTGTTAGCTCTGGCCCAGCCCTAGCCCGGCAGTGGAAACGCGGCTAATGAGACTAGGAAGTTTGGCCTTCTCTGCAGGCAGGATAGCTTGACATATGCCAATAGCTTCTTGGCGCACATCTTCTTTATCAGACTCCGGTACTCCGAATAAACGGAGATTCCATCTAACTCTGCTATACGGGTGATTCTTTAATTGGAGATACATTTGAAGTCCGAAGCCATTTATTTTTAACAGCGTTACCAAAATTTTACTCCAAAAAAAACATTTTAATTTTTTAAAATTCTTTTTAAGAGTCACAAAATGTTAGAGTGTAAAACTAGAAAATATTATATTTTAAAAGCTATTTCAAGATGCTGAAAGTCAGGATATCATACTGTCCTTAGTGGGTGGTACTTTTTTTCATACAAGGGTAAAATATGCATTAAACATTTTTTAAATTACAAATTTCAGGTACAGGTTTTAATTATTTTGTTTATAAATTATTATTGGTGACAGTTTCCAAATTTTGCTAAATTAATTTGTTTAAAAATAACTTTTATTGTTGAAAAATACCAGTCCATAAATCCTGTGTCAATTCTGTTACCACATGTTATTGTCTCTTTAAATTATGCTTATCTGTCATATCAGCATCCTAAGCAATGCAAGATGATGTCACTTCCCTTTTGGTATTAAACTCTGAAGAACTAGGAGGTATGTGTTTTGTTCTCTCTGAAGCCATGTAATCTTAAAGGCACTTGCACCAAGAGTTCTTGTATAACATGTCAAAACTGTTTCAACAATCTCATGGGGAAAGCAAAGTTCAAAGATATTAACAAAAGGAGGTATTAAAGGAACACTCCGACTTTTTGGGACTTTAGCCTATTCACCTTACCCCCCAGAGTTAGATAAGTCCATACATACCTTTTTCATCTCCGTGCGTGCTATAAGTCTGTTTGACGCACCCACCGCTAGCCTAGCTTAGCACAAAGACTCGATGTGACTGGTTGCAGCTTTCATACTAATCCAAATGAGTGGCAAAATAACGCAAACGTTTTCCTATTTACATGTTGTGATTTGTCTAGTCACATAATGTACAAATAACAAAGTCAAATGAGACACAGACATCTTTTAACCGTATAAAACCTGGGAACTATTCTCTGAAGGCAAAGCACTGCTACTTTGACGGCGTAATAACCGCATCACCGGAGACACGCCGTGGTGAGGAGCGGAGAGTTCGCTCGGTGTTTGGGTAATAGAGTCAGCAATTTATAAATAGTAAAAGCGTAGTTTAGAGTCATGGGTTTTCGCTCTATTGTAAATAGCTGCGACTGTAAACAGGGGAGGTAACCATGTTTCACAGAATTCCAACTAAAAACGCTGACTGGATGAAGAAATGGCTAACTTACTCTGGATATTTATCCAAACACACCTAAGATTATCAAGGGACATTATGTTTGCTCGGTACATTTCAATGAGGACGACTATTTTGAAAAAATGGAATTTGCCACACGGACCATAATGTGCTGAAGAATACGGCCATCCCATCGATAGCACAGACAGGACAAGTGGATCACCTGCGGCTGAGGTAAGTGTTCCGTTATGTTTTTAGATGACCTACTGTAACAGTGCCATTAGCCAGATCTAATGTAACGTTAGTGACACTATTATATGATTAGGGTATGAATATGTTTTTATCTTGATGCGGTGCGGACGCGCTTGGGAAAAAAAAACGAGCGCGTTCACCGCGTTGAACTTGCACCCTGCGCGCGGCGCGCCTAGTAGCCTAAATTTGAAATAACAATGGAAATAACGAACTTGAGCGTGCAAAAGGGTACGATAGGCTGTGAGTTCATTGTGCAAAAACAATTTGTACTATTACTTTCCCCTTATTCTATCCTATAGTAATGCAATACTGTATATTATATACGGTTGAATACATTTGGTTCAGCTAATAAACTGCATTTAAAATATATTGATTCCTGTAATAATAATTATTTATTCATGTGATATTTATAAATCTGGGTGCGTTTTTGGTTGGAAATCAATGAAACATGGTACTGTATTACCTGGTCTCCCCTGTTTATTGTCACAGCTCATACAATAAAGCAAACACCCGTGATAAACTATGCTTTTCTATCTAACGTTAGTAATTGCTGACTCTTTATTCCAACGCTGAGCGAAGCGAACTCTCTGCTCCTCGTCACGTTGCGTCTCAGGTGATTGTTATCACTCTGCCCAAGTAGCAGTGCTTCCCCTTCAGAAAATATAGTATTTATACGGTCAAAAGATGTCTGTGTCTCATATGGCCTTGATATTTGCACACTCTGTGACTATACAAACCACAAGATGTAAATAGGAAAACGTTTGCGTTATTTTGTCACTCATTTGGATTAGTATGAAAGCTGCAACCATTCACATCCAGTCTTTGTGCTAAGCTAGCGGTGGGTGCGTCAAACAGACTTATAGCACGCACGGAGATGAAAAAGGTATGTATGGACTTATCTAACTCTGGGGGGTAAGGTGAATAGGCTAAAGTCCCAAAAAGTCGGAGTGTTCCTTTAAAAGTTTTTAGAATCATCTTTAGTGTCAGGCCATGTGCTCTTAGCATTTATGCTAGCATGTGGTGTTATTAGTAAAAAATGCTAAAAATGTCAACTCTGTTACTGTCAATTACTGTCAATTCTGTTACCAAGGTATGGTAACAGAATTGACAAATGCCTTGGTTTTCACACTGCCCCTGCCTTGGTTACAATCACACAATGATGCAAACACACACAAAAATGCATAATGTGTGTTTATAGCCACACAAACACACACACACACACACACACCCAAGCATGTGTGGTTATTTGTCATGCTACTATACAATAATATAATAATAATAATGTAATACAATGTAATGAAGAGAGAACCGTTGGAGAAGAGAGAGCTGTTGAAGAGAGAGATACACTGGGAGAGCCAGGATGTGGTTGGACAATGGTGTGTCCTCACATATGACCATGATATCTATCCATCCTGGAGGTCAATGAGACTCGTGTGAGGGTCAAGTGCATGCACCAAATAGGAAAAAATAGATTCTGGCCTGGTCGTAAAGGTGTTCATTGGAACCCACATGAGGACATCCTCAGATTAATTCCACCCCCGACCAATGTTGTGACACGGCATGTAGAGATCCAGAGGGATATCTGGTCGAGTATTACTCAATAACTCAGCAGTTATTTTCGTGTTATAGGCATGTTCTGGTTGGTTTGGGTCAATTCTGTTACCCCCGTCAATTCTGTTACCAGATGTGTCAATTCTGTTTTTAGTCTTTCATCTTGAATATTAATGAGATAATACATTAAAATATCAAACTACTTAATATTGTTATTTTTATATTGTGTAAGAGTAAGATATATGTAATAGTTTTATCTCTACCCTGAAATGTTCAAGTAATTTGATTAAAAAAACAAGTGCACCCTTTGGATAATCCACTATTGCCTGGGGGTGAATCTAATTTTGAAGTTGTATAAATATAACATTTAATATCTGTTTTAAAGGCCTGAATAAAAGGACTACATGACAAATGAAACTGAAGATTTATCATTTTTTGATGTACTGTTACTTCTATATATTTGGTTGTTCGTCCGTAACAGAATTGACGAGAAAAACTATGAACAGTTGATATTTTTTATAAAATAGAGAAAATAATAAAATATCTGTATTTGTATAGCACTGAATATATCAACTTTAAAGTGTTTTCAAGGTAATTCTTAAATAATGGTTCTGTATGACAACCTTTTTTTTTTCAAAAACTGAAATGCAAAATGTATCTCCAATTATAGAATCACCCATACGCAACTCAGCTGAGTTCAGGCGCGCCTCATCGTTGGCGATGCGCTTTTCAAGAGCTGTATTTTTCTCCTTAATGTCCTTTATCTCAGCACATGCAAAGTCGATCGTTTTCTTGAGTCCCTAAATTCGCAGGGTGTTGTCAGAGATCAATTTCTCCAAAGCATCGGATCTGGAGTTAATGAGCTGCGAGAGTTGTAGAACTATGTCAGAGCTCTCTGTTGCAGTGGTCTCCATTACAGCGGCTGATGTAGGTAACTGATCCGATTTACCTTTCTTTGGAGCAGGTGATTTGCTGGGGGTGATAGGTATGGCTGTAAAGTCTTCATCAGCCGATATATAGTCATGGAAATGGTCCTCCATGCTAACGCTATCTGGTGTGACTGTTGTTTTAGACTTCGAATTTCTATCTCTTTTACGATCAGAGGTCGCCATTTGGTCAAGTTAAATGTTGTTTAACCAATTGAAAGCCAATACGTTACATTAGATAAAGAAATTAGACTATAATTTTCTTAAAAACAATTTAAATTTCGCGGCTCTCCTAAACCATGTGCTTACTAGAGCGCCATCTTGAGCCTCCTCAAGTAGCCTACACATTGATGCATTGATGACCGAAGACACGAAACGTTTTGTAATCACAGTGACGTCCAAGTGATCTGATTCTGAATCAGTTGTGCAATGTCCAACTGAACCGAACTGAATCAGCTCAATGTTATGCCGGAAGTGATCACTTGCGTGTGACGTCACTCAATATTTACACTGAGATTTCGGAAGTTTTACCTTTTACTAAACATATTTAGATATACCGAAATCGTCTTCCATATCTAAATATGTTTAGTGAAAGGTAAAACTTCCGAAATCTCTGTGTAAACAAAGAGTGGCGTAGGCGCGCATCACTTCCGGCGCATGCGCAGACCGAAGGGCCTGTGCCGTCAGATCATTTTGTCATGGCTATGATTACAAGAGGTAAACACGATATAAATACTGTTCATTTTCTCACACAAACCGCTCGTTTCGTGTCTTAGGCCATCAATTTGTACTTACATTTATGAGTCATTAAATCATGTTTAATTTTGACTTCTCTGTGCATGCTTTTTGGTGGACCCCCTTAGCCTCCAGTGTATGACTGATAGACAACAACGGTTTGACTGAAAAATGTCAAAATTGAAAATACTGTGGAAACAAAGACACCTACATCTTGAATGCCCTTGAGGTAAGCTAAAACATATCAAAAACTAATTTCAAAGTGAACTATGCACACAGTATATTATAGATTAAACACATTTAAAATAAATGAACAAATTGTTTTTGGAAAACATACTTGAGTTGAAATTAAAATGAATTACTTTCCATGTTTTCCATTAAAAATAAAATTTTATTAAACACTATGAAATCATCATTATTTAAAATGTAAAACTTAAATAGACACAATTAAAAAGTGAATTTTTTAAAACATGCACTTAAGTGTGTTTAGAAATATTATCATGAAAGTGTACTTTCTTTAAGAAAAACTTAAGTAGACATTATTAAAAATTGATTTTTTTAAAAACATGCACTTAGGTGTGTTTATAAATATTGTCTTGAAAGTGTACTTACTTTAAGTTAAACTTAATTAGATATTATTACAAAGTGCATTTGTAAAAAGTGCACTTAAGTGTGTTTATAAATATGATCATGAAAGTGTACTTTCTAAGTAAAACTTAATTAGACATTATTACAAAGTGCATTTTTAAAAAGTACACTTAAGTGTGTTTATAAATATTGTCATGAAAGTGTACTTACTTTAACCCTCTGATGGTCTTCAAAAAAATTAACAATTTCAGACTTCGGGGTCTATTGGACCCCAGACAATAATATTTAATTTTGTAACAGAATAGTATTTTTTTTTTTTTAACAAATATAATTTTACTCTGTTTATTAATGTTTTTACTCAACATTTGTGTAGTTTTTGGAGGATTTATGATTTTTTTATTTATTTCTATAAATAAATAAATATTTAAATAGGATTTTTACCAAAAAACAGCATTTTATGTTAAATAAACTTTATAAAAGACCCAGATTTCTAACTTTCATTCCTGGGGATACCATGGATAATTTTACAAGGTTGAATGTAAGATTTTTTGCCTAATTTTTGGAAAAAACAGGTTAAAATTTGTAATAAGTCACTTTATCCACTAGATGGCTATAGAGCTCCACTAGATGGCTATAGAGCTTCACTAGGGCTATAAAGTATTTGAATTACTGAAATATATAGTTTCTAAAGTTGGATTCAGTTGGATTCATATCTAAATATTGTAAAATCACACTTATAACAAAAATAAAATACTTTTTGTCAAAGTTTAGCCTTTGTTTTTGTACTGAAAAAACAACAGTTTTTCAATAATGTTACATTATGATTAGAATCAAACCTGAACATGTTACAAAGAGAAATGTTGGAGTCTTAAGATTTGATCATTTATTTCAACTGAACAGCAATAACAAATAAGCAAATAAAGCAGTAAAAATAAAATATATATATAAAAAAAAAGTAAATTGGGTAGAAAATAGAATAACTATAGTTTGGAACAATAGAACAGATGGTCTCATCTCTTTTATTTTTTTTTATAGCCTTACAAATGTATTCCTGTGTGTGTGTGTGCACATTTTCAATGTGTCTTAGTGTTACCAATTTATTTTTGCGGTGGTTCTGCATTTTAGAGTATTTTATTTTACAAATGATAAGCAAATAGTTTTTATAGTCTGTATGTATTCCTGTATATTGCATTCCTCTATATGTGTGTGTTTGTGTGTGTGTGCATGTGTGTGAGCATGATAATTTTGGATTGTGGATGTTTTTTGCATTGTTGGAAGTGTGCCACTTAATTTCTGTCATTTCTGTCTGTGTTCTGCGTTATTTCTAATTTTGATGATGAATTGTGTCTATTTTGAGTCCAATGATAAATACATATTTATTTATTAATTTATAGATATTTAAAAGATATCATAAATCCTCCAAAAACTGCACAAATGTTGAGTAAAAACATTAATAAACAGTAAAATAATATTTGTATACAAAAAAAAAAAACTATTGTTCTGTTACAAAATTAAATGGTATTTTTTGGGGTCCAATGGAAGACCACGATAGGCCACGAGTGTGACTATTTTTGTCACGCCTACATAAAAACAGATAGAATTCCATTTTAAATTTTTTTTTGTAGATCTTGACAGTGTTGAGAGCCGTAGCAAATATCATAACATTTGGAAAAAGAGAACATTTTTTTTAATTCAAGCAAAATTCATTTGGGGTCTAACAGACCCCGAAGACCATCAGAGGGTTAAGTTAAACTTAATTACATATTATTACAAAGTGCATTTTTAAAAGTGCACTTAAGTGTGTTTATAAATATTGTGATGAAAGTGTACTTGCTTTAAGTTAAACTTAAGTGGTCTTTAATTGTAATTATATTATATTATCTGCAAGTACACTTTTCAAAAAGTATACTTTAATGAGTTTAAGCACACAAAAAGTACACTTTCAATACAATTAAGCACACTTCTTTTTCACAACTGGGTATCCCTTTAAACGAGTCCTTATAAGTAAATCACCCAACGAGGGGTTCTATACCACACACGTCTGCTTCGGGCATATATAACCAATTAAACACGAATTATGATTAATTCGGAATATACTGTAGGCCTAGGCTATCCCGCACAAACAGATGAGTGTTGATCTTTAAAATTACCAAAGTGGATGACGCGGCTTCCTTAGTCAGCCCGTCCGCCGTGCTGCTTTACTGGAAGATATCAACTTGTGGTCTCTTAGCTTAAAGGAGAACTCCGGCACAAAGTGAACCTTTGGTCTAATGAGATATATCCAGCTGCAGACCCGCAGCACAACCAGTTTCAGAACCCCAGCGCCAGAACCGGAAGTGAGGGAGGGGCGGAATTATTATTATTGCATTATAATTATTTTAGCAAGAATGTAAAGACAAAACGGGCCTGAGAGTGAGTTCCTCATTTGATACATTGTAAGTTTAATTTATACAAGATTGTTGTGATAAAACAGGCCTAGCTTGGTTGAATTGGTCATTTTGTATAGATTTTTAACAAAACAATGCCGAATTTTCTCTCTTTTTTAGATGTTGACATTATTATTTTACACGAAAAATGCATGCTGCACGTTCTTGTGAAATAAAGTATATTTTATAAAAAATACCCATGCGTTTTTTTATTAAACAATCAAAAGCATCTTACAAATACATATCTTCAATATCAAAACAATTAAAGATTTTTGTAAACACAATAAATAAATAAATAGAACATAAAATATCACAGAGGTCTAATGAGTTATAAAAATGTGTATAATTTTGAAAACCTCCAATGCTTGTCTTGTTTTATATCTTTCAAAGCTTTATTATACAAAGTTAACTCCTTCATAAAAAAAAAAAAAAAAAAAAAACAAAGGTCTTAATCTACAGTCCTAAATCTAGTCCTAAATCTACACGTAGGCCTATGTATAAACTGCTTAGCTAAAATTATTAAACTGTTATAGGCTACATTAAAATGCCCATAAGTTTCAAGTATTATTTTTTCACTATCATGTTCAGGAAGTACATAATACAATGAAACGAATAACTGAAACTATATACAATTATATTACACAAAATCAATGTTTTAAGTAAGCAATAAGGTACGAGAGGCTGTCGTGAATAAGTAACGGCTGAAGGGCGTTGTTAGGCACGACACGACGCGAAGCTTTACTTATTCACGATACAGCACTTGCCTCGAGTACCTTATTGCTTTTATAAAACGGTTGCCACACAATATTACAATAAAAACAATGTATTAGTGCAACTTTTTAATGTAGTTTAATCAATAAAAACATTCCTTCCGCTAGAAAAATATAGTCCCTGGCTGTGACAACGTTCCAATGTGTAATATGCAGGAAAGCTCAAATAAAAACAACAAAAACCATTCTCAAACTTTGTCTCATTCTTTTTATTTTTTTACAACACAAAATTTGTGAAATTTCCTCACACAAATAGGCATAGCTTATCTCTCAGCAAACTAACAAATAAAATAATAATAAAAAACACAAGGGCACATATTTTGATAGATAACAGTTAGGTCTTTAATCTAGTTATTAATTTAGTTGCTTAAATGCTGCCTAACAAGAGATACTTTATTTATTGTTTTTTTATTTAAATTTATTTGAACATCTCCGTTTATTGTGCACGCATTAAATATTTGACTAATTTCAATCGGCTCCGCTGTGGTGATATTTAACCTCCTCTTTAGTTGGGGCCCAGTGCTGTCAGCGGTGTTTTCTGTTGCAGCAAGAATGTCACTCCAGTGCTTTCTTTGCTTTAAGTTTGGCCTCCAGTAGCTCTTTACTTTTACACTTATGTCCACTCACAGACATAATTTAAAAAGGCTAAAATGTTTAAAGTAAATTTCGATTTATAGGTGGCATGACGATGGATAAGTGGTTTGAGGAACAATTTGGAGAGACTTCTACAAATACGAACTGTCATGCTGAAGTGCTGAAATGTAATACATTCGAGAAGACTCGTAATGAAAAAAATACCGTGCAGCAAACCCAATGGGCAGTGAAATGCTTCGGTGACTGGTATAGTGACAGGTTGGGATTAAGCGCATCGGACAGTTTTATGGTGCTGAAATCTTTAGTAGAAATCGGTGTGTGTTTCATCACGACCCTCTCTTCTTATTGTCTTTACGACTCCACCGAAAACATTATTGGATGAGGTGAATTCGCTGTGTCTCTTCAGACACCAGGACAAACTCAAAGGTGGATCATTCAGGAATCTGTTCAGACCCGCGCGTAACGCTACATAGCTACTGATCCCATATATTTTTCTCCTGTGGAGCTTCTGACGCCGGTTTCACACCGCACGCGTCAGCAGCGCGTATTTTTTTCGGCGCCCATGTTAACAGATTAGTATGGAAATACGCCTCCAGCCTACACGTGGCCCGAACGGCCGAGCAAGGAGGAGCCCGACTCACACAGACCAAATATGCCCTGCAAGTATACCTTCTTTTAGAGCTTCTAAGAAGCCTTAAGAAAGTGTTTTCGTGGTGTTCAGAAAGGTTAACTGACTGTTTTGATGAACGTAACTCTCTCTCTCACAACTCACTCTCTCTCTCACTCCAACTCACTTAACTTGCGCGTATCCATTGTCTAAACGCTCTGCGTCGTCTTAGTTTGTGTTTTAATGTTTGTAAATACATGTATCATTGTAACGTAGTAAATGCTTAAGTAGTAACTTTATTAAATACAAAATATGCTTACCTTGACTGATTGTCTTGCTCATAATACGGGTCAATGAAATGTCAATTTAAAGCTACACGCTTTACAGAACTATAAATACCTAAGAGGGTGTTTGGTTATAGAGCAGGGAAGGCAGATTCTAGTGGCCACAGAATTTGTTTTCACAAGCTATATAACTTATTGAGCTAATTGATTTTGCCTATCTTGTAAAACGTGGTCCTTGCAATCAATAACAATTAATTTGTGGTTGATTGCGGGATGCACATGTATGCATATGGGTAAAATTAATAAATTAATATGTAAGACCGGTCTGATCCAAATCTGTATGAATAATTATTAATTATCAATTATTAATTATGATATGCAAATTCCCCCCTGATCAGACCCTAACCGACCCAGAGTCTTTACAATGGTGGAGAATGTGGAGCATTTCAAACTTGTTTATGAGCAATCAATTTCAAGCTAATGTGTATATTGTTATTTAATATTGTTTATGTAATATTTAATATTACACGCGCACATCGGAGTGAACGCTTTGCGAACTCACGATATGACTGAGCTGGGCACGAAAGCCGCCTCAGTCAAGCACATTTAACAAGCTGCTAAATGTTCAAACATTTTTAGTCACTGTTAATTGTTAAAAATAAACTGCAGTTTCCATAGTATTAAATTTGTTCTGGCACAGATGGAAGAGAAACCTCTGCGCATAAACAACACTTTTAATCATTTTAACTCCATTGTCCGAACGAAGCTCTTTGAACAATGGAAGACAAGATATAGCGAAACGATGCTCTTTCACTATTCTTAAAAGGCCTTATTATAATCGTTAGAGTAACGATAAGCTCCTGGTTAAAAAAACATTGACTTAGCTACTCAATGTATAAAACCGTCAAGCATATTATCATAAGTGCTATTTGATATATGCCTGTTGGAGCAGGAAACAGACGAGTAATTCCTGTTTTCCTTTGCACAATGCAGCGATGAAAACCTGCGAACGTGTTTTAAACAAATATAGCACCAAAAAAAATCCAAAACTGAAAACATTCTTATCATTAATACTAGTTGTGATAAATGTTATTTGGAGTTTTGAAACAGACGAGTAATTCCTGTTTTCTTTTGCACAACGCTGCGGGAAAAAAAATCCTGCCAAACGTGCTTGTAAAATATAGTACCGGAAAGAAATCCGTCGAGATTTAAAATTCCGTAATATTTGTGATTATACAGCAGGGAGGGTGGTAACGCTCCACTCCCTCTGAATAAATCACAGGGTCAGGGGGCTGGTTGTAATACTACTGCCAGACACTAGGGTGCGCCCTTGAGTGCTTTGCAGTATCAAATTTCCACCGGTGTCCTGACTTTACCCCGTGTGAGCGCAGTGGCGCCATCGTGTGGACACTAACAGCTAGGTCATCTTTTCCTCAAAATTCTCTGTTAGAAAATTCCTATTTTCTTACTGAAATTTTGAACTAGTTTCTCTAACTTTCAATGCATGTGCAATTTACAGCCTCGTTGTAATAACATGATTTTCTTTACCTTGACTGTGTGCACTTGTTTTGAATTTGGTTCAAATGACATTTGAATTTAAAATTCAGAATTAAGTCTTAGCAGCTTCTGATGACCACTTAGGGGAAAGCGCCCCCTTGTGGCCGTCCCTTTGGTAAGTCATCAGCTAACCTCACTCTGTTTCGCATGGCTCTCTCTGTTGGTTGTATTCTGGTTATCACTGATCCCTCACCGTAATCGTGATTATCATCAAATATGACACCAACCTTTAATTTCCTACACTTATTCAAATTTGGTTTGAAACAGACAAATTTCGAAGTTAATTTAAATTAATTCTCTCATTTCCCGTTGGGAATGGTTTATGGCTTTATTTCTATATTGCCTTTTCAAATTATTTTTAATAATTTTGATCTGGTCTCGGTACAACTGTATCCTTACTAACCTAATGGTTACGTAACCCCTATGCATTTACTCAATTTGAATTGCGTTTAAATCAGTTTGAATGCAATTTAAATCAAGCTCTCTGTCAGCCCGGTGAAACACTAGCAGGAAGTGGCCCAAAACCCTTAGTGGCCAAAACCCGCCACTACAGCTCGCTTTCTCCTGTGTTCTTCATTGCGGCACTCTATCCCTTTCCTGAATGGAGGCTAGGTTATTCTGATAAGTAACATTGTCATAATTTCCTTTTTGTTTATACCATAATTTTAGTAAAGCCGTTGCCTTTGATTTTTCTACAAAATAGACACTTAATTTGATTTAGATAAAGGAGCTTTAATTCACATTGAAGTACACTTGTTCTTCATCCTATTTTGTGCTTGCAAGTAGAAATCTCTCTCGTGCTGTGATGATTTGACCGTCATCTCTGCCTGGGGTCCAGCGAGCTGGTTCGTCTGATCTGCGTCACCATCGCTGACTGAGCGCGAGTCTCGGACTTTCCTGTATCTTTCTGTTGGTGCGGCCCGCAACACGATATCACCAATCTGGCACCGCCGGTTGTGTTCAAGGTCAAGTTGCTTGAGAGGGCGCACCTCGGTACAGATCCACCGAAAGGCCCGGGACACTGCTGTCATGTGTGGGGCGACAGAAGGACCAACCACGATGCTGACTCCGGCCAGAATGACCTCATTTCACCCCAGGCAAACTAGGAAAGGTATTAAAACCCATCCACTTACTATTTGCCACAGAATCTAGAGATTCCCCTGGTAATTTGAAGTGGTTGGCTTCCTCCTCTCCGAGCCACAAACCGGCTCCAAACAGGCTTAGGCCTTCTCTTCTTTTCCTTCCCTTTCTAACACTGCTGGTGTACTACAAATGCCATTTCAGTACAGACCTCCCCATCTCTGATGGTTGCATGTTACTTCAAACTTTGCTAGATTGCCATTGCTCTGTTCTGTTGTGCTCTGTTCCTTTCAGTTCACCTAGAGACAGAACCTCTCTGACACACCAAGGAAAGCTGAAGAATAGTTTGACAACCAAGTCGTTAGCACCAACAGGTGACTCCTAAGCTAGCGCCCTGTCAAAACCCTTCATTCAGACCCATGATGACCTACCCAAATTGTCCCACCAAATGGTTTAACTGTCTGCATCAGTTAACCAAAATTCTCATACACGGCTTAGCCTGTATTATAGCTCGTTAAACGTAGTCGAACTGGCATTGGTCTGTCTGTGTGTGTTGTGTTCCTCTCGCCCACACTGAAGCCAGTATGTTCCAGTCCTACAGTCCCACAACCCGCTGGGACAACCTGGAGACATGGCTGAGATCCATGACATCTCCATCCCTGCCCAAAGCCAGCAGCGACTCAGAGCCCCGAGCCAAGAGCAGCTGACAAAGACTGGGCCAGACACGTCACAACCTCGCTTACCAGCTCAACGCACACGCACGCCTCCGCGAAAGGAGCCGCATTGCCCTGGAGCACAAGGTTGCAACGCCGAGGATGACAACGACCCCGAGCTACCGAAGGAAGTGGAAAGACTTCAAACTGCCCTGTCTAATTTTCTACACAGACTGAAGAAGAATAGTCAGAGAAAAGAACTAAGAAGAATTCAACGAGAAACTCCGACAAAGTGAAGTCTCTTGCAAAGAGCAGAGACTGAACTGAAAGAGACTCAAAAGCCACGGCCTGCGCAAGAGGCTCGTGCGAGCACCCACAAGCTCGTTCAGCAGAGACAAGATCTCGAACACGAACTTGACCCACAGAGTTGCAACACTCTGATAGACTGCAGCATGACTGGAAAGGGGAGGACACACACCACAAGCTTCCCCTGACCAGTCTGCACATTTCAGCCAATGCACAAGAGCTGAAAAAGGGGGGTGGAAAAGCCCGCCTTCCACAACATCTCTGACAATCTACAAGACAGTGACCTTTCACCTGCTGTCTCCAACCGGTGAACACGACACCGACACCCAGCAAGACAGACCCCGGAGGGCCTGTACCATCACCACCGGCTCCGAACGAGTTTTCTGTGGAACTTACAACGAACCTGTAACTGAGGAGGACGCCAGTTTCAAGAAACTTTCCCTCCAAAAACCCGTCAGTCACCATAGTTCTCTCGGCCCCACACCTTGCCCACTCAACGAGGCGTGAAGGCCCCCAGTAAAAATTCCTCAAACCCCAAATTATTCTGAACTGCAGAACCAGAAGACACACAGCACGAACACCGTGCAAGACTCTGCGTTTGTAGAATTAGAATTTTACTAAGTTAAAGGAATCTAAGATAGGCATGTAAGCCTCAACGGCCGACGGACTATGCACGAATCTTTTGAAACAGACAGTTTCTAGATGTTGTTTAAATCAGCACCGTTAAACATTAGGTTTCGTGACAGAGAAGAGTTACAGAAAACACCAACTCCGAACAGGGCATACAGTACGTTACCCTGACGACAGAGTGTAGTAAAATCACCCGAGTTTTAACTATTGTTAACCTACAGGCGTGCACTCGATCATCGCGACCCAACTAAAACGCAACGTGCAACACGCATTTTGATCGCTGGCTTATCTAAATGCAGATAAAACAAATAGCTGAAATTGACATCTCTACTTAAAAAAAAAAACAGCCTTAGAGTCCCAACTGATATCAAGAACTTCAGCATTAAAGCGTAAGTCTGTGTAACAAAGGTATCACCTCAGCAGCTTGTAATCTGTACCGATATCTATCCTGCTTTGGTTAAAAAGAAATCCAAATCGCGGTATGACTAAACCTGTTCCTGACGAAGGAAGCTCAGGACAGAGTTATATGTAGGTAGACCTGGGTGACGCTCCCCTTTCTACAGAGTAAAGGCCTTAATTTTACTGTTAGATTGATGTAATTCACCTAAATTTTAGCTGCATCGACAAGCAGAAAGCCACTAAACGATCAAAACAAGTTACTCGCGGAAGAGCCAACACTCATGCATGAGAGAGATGTACCTATATTATATATGCTCAGCAGCAAATCTATTTCCTTACTCTGTAAACAAATAGAAGACGTGTAAAGTAAAGAACAGAGTTCCATGAGAAAATCAGCAAATGCCAAAACATATTTGCGTTTTACTGAATGCAACCAAAGTTCTTGAAAATCATAAAGTATAGGCGCCTCCTTTTAACCCCTTAAAACGTGCATGATTCATGTAAAATATACAGACATTCTTCAGGTACTGTTGAATTGCTCTGACACGCTCTGGTTCCCATGGCAACAACTGTGTGAAGTGTTACCTTGTAATGTCACTTTTGTAAACAAACCAGCCTGGGTGGCTAAGCTAACCTAGCCTAGCATCAAGCTAACTTAGGCTAAGCTAAACTAACCCAGCACTAAGCTAACTTAGGCTAAGCTGAATAACCTCCACGGTTAACAGTTAGCATCATTTACGTGAACCCTTACTCACCGCTCGTGTTCCACAGTGTAAAGTATTCTAGAATACTTTTCTCAACACCAGTTAGGGTTTCAAATTACTCACTATTCCATGTTTACCATTCTTATTAGCTAAAGTTTACCTTCAATGGGTTAGGAATACTCCTTGCTAACCGTTAAGGACGAACTTCGCAGATGCCTTGTTAATTAAACTTAAGTTTAACTACATGAAAACTGCGTAACTTACTACAGAATAACTCGTGTAACCGTAGGAATTTTCATTGGCATGTTGACTAAAGCTTTGGAGGGACACACACAATGTGGTTTTGAACACCCAACCGCTACAACCCACTATAGTGTTGATCAAAGCAAATCCAAAGTTTAGTCACTAATGCCACTGAACACTCTCAACCTCAGATCATTCCCGTGTTTTGATCATTTTTATTTCCTTTTGCTTTAATTCTAATTTTATTTTGCCTCATTGATTATTTCATTCCTTCGACCTTGATGATAATAGCAAGCAGCTATTCCCTTAGGTCATCTATATGATTTAATTTCATTTCCTCTCTTGTCCAAGTGTGGTTCTATTCCCCATAGGGCCCAGAAAGGAAACAGAGACCCCCTTATTTGTTATTTTGGCTTAGTTTCAACCAATGCACTCGTTTGTGACCCTGCAACGCAAGTAATTTCAAAAATTTACTAGGGCACTACTAGAGTCCTGAGGGTCGATAATAAGCAGAATTTAAATAAGAGAGCTGTCCTTTTCCTATTATTGTTCACTTCGTCGAGCCATAGTGGACCACCAGCTAAGTCCAGAGAAATAATTTAGTCATAAGGACCACCTTACGTTATTTATTTCATCTCGGCTATGTCCTTTCCAGGAAATATGCTCGGAACCACACAAGACTTAGCCCTAACATTCACAGCTAAGATAAGGACACAAGGGACACTTAGCTTTACGCTAAACACTTAACTAACTTATTAAGCAGTAGTTCTGAACTTTTAGGGCCATGCATTAGTCACTCAACCCCTTCAATGCAAATTATGTCTATCTCAACTGACATGTAAATTATATCTCAACTGACATGCCGTAGTGGTGAGATTACTGATGTGATCTTGAGGACAGCGTATGTCATTTCTTTAAGTCATCAGTTATTAAAACATGTAAGATACTGAAGGTTTGAAGTGTTTAGGCTCTGCTGATGGGGAGACTGCTTTATAGAGAAAAATGGAGAACAGCATCCAAAGCAAGCAGTTACAGAAAAAAAGGTATATTGTAACAAAGTAACAAACATAAATAAGTAATGACAGTTTACAGCGGTAGGGTGAATAAATTGTCTACTGTATTCATTGCAAGTATGGTATTGTACTGAATACTGTATATGTCTTCAGCACTTGCATACTGTAAACATACAGTGACCAACTGCAAAAGCCATATAAAGTTGAAACAAGTGTGAGCAGTTTAGACCCTGAATGTTATCAGACCTTGTAAATGTTCTTCCACGTTTCTGTTTCTCCATCGTTTTGCAGTTTGTTGTTATAGGGTTATATTTTTTTAAATGCATTGAGATGCCCATCAAGTTTTTATTGTTATTTTGGTAACACTTTACAATAAGTTTCATTACTTAAACATTAGTTAATGTATTAATTGACATGAACTAACCATGAGCAATACATTTGTGACTGTATTTATTAATCTTATTTAATGTTAGTTAAGAACACAGCTGTTAATTGATTGTTCATGTTAGTTCATGAAGCATTAACAAGATTTTAATGAATGTTGAAATTAACATTAACAAAGATTAACAAATGCTGAAGAGGCATTGTTCATTCTAACTAAAGTAGTTAACTAATTAACCTTATTGTACGTTCGAAGTGTTATCATTATTTTAATATTCATGTGTGTCTGTGTATAATGAGTGTGTTGCAGGTCTATGTTTTACTGGTTGTTGTCTTCCAATCCCACTTTTCCACAGCTTGAACAACCAGCTAAAACACACACGGGTTTAATGACAATTAGAAATGTAAAAATGATTCACTCAGACTTATGTTTTAAAAAATGTGAAAGAGGACAACCCTGAACTCCTTATAGTTCTCAGTTACAACATTTGAATTTAAAAGTAGGCCGAATAAAACAGTTGATATACCTTTTAATTGTAACGATCACCAGCTGGGGTACCCTCGAGAGCCACCAGAGGGTGCTCCAGATAGACTATGATCACTTCCTCAAACTACATTTCCAATCACGCACTGCCCGAACTCATTATCACCTGCGTCTCATCACCTTGTTTGTCTCTGATTGCATTCACCTGTTTCTCATCACCCTGTTAGTCCCTGTCTATTTATTCCATGTTCAAACACTCACTCATTGCGAAGTTTTGTCGGCGTCCACTGTATGTCTGAGCGTTTACCTGGTTTCTGTATTTTACTTTGTTCCCTGCCTTGTATGTTTTGTTTGCTTGGATTGCCTACCGGGACTTTGACCTATTGTTTACCTGTTCGACCACGATTCTGGATTACCCCTTTATATTAAAATAAAAGATGCATTTGGATCTTAACTTGCCTTTCTCAGAGCAGTGATTCAGGACATTAATATTAATATCTAACTGGGCTTAACTGGTGAAATTTTTAAATATTTTTTTTGTAGACACTGTTTATATATATATATACACACACACAAAATATATAGTTATAGTTGCGCACATACTTTTAATTCCTCTTATCACGTGACATCATTGATAACCTTATGTGTATATAAGACACACACACCGACTCACACACTCAGCAAACGCTTAAACTAAGATCAACTCTGACACACACTCTTCTCCAAGGTAATGTATTCCTGTCTTTTTTTTAGAAAATTATACCTCTGATTCACATTCCCTCGTATAATTATATATCTGTATTTTTGTTGTCTGTTGTCTTTTTTGTCTATTCTGTATTTTTATACATTTCTTTTTACCCATTTCTTTTTTTTTCTTATTAGGCTACATGTGTATTAATATTTGTCCCTCTGTGATCTTCCGTCACAAAGACCAATTCCTCGTGTTTGTAAACTATAAATCTAGTTTGAATTTGAATTTACCAATTCTCTTATAATTGCAGGAATGAATCAATAATAGATATTTTCCTGGTAACACTTTCCAAGGTTTCATTAGTAAACTAAGAATGAACAATACCTTTACAGCATTTATTAATCTTAATGTTAAAGAGTTTTTTTTTTTTTACAAAATTATGTCATCATTACTGTCGTTCCACATCCATATCAAACCCTCGTTCATCTTCAGAACCCAAATTAATATTTTTTTCTTGAAATCTGAGAGCTTTCTGTACATCGGAAGCAACACAATTTACACATTCAAGGTCCAGTAGGATAAGAAAGACATGATTAATACTCAATGTGACTCCAGTGTGTGTGTTTGTGTGAGAAAACAACACATTTTACAAAAAGCTCTCGGTTTCATTAAAAAGATCTTCATTTGTGTTCTGAGCGAAAGTCTCACAGGTTTGGAACGACATGAGGAAGAGTAATTACTGGCAGAATTTTCACTAATTAACTAATTAATTTACTTTTATTTCAGCATTTACTTATTATTAAAATCAAACGTTGTTAACATTAGTTAATGCAGTGTGAACTAACATGAACAAACTATGAATTCTTAACTCTTAACACTTTTATGGTTTGTGACAACAGTGAATCTGCAATCTGAAATGTTAATCTTACAATAATATCCCCAGATGCTAATAATGCTGTTGTTTGTGGTCGTCTCGACTCTCACACTCCAGCCGGCTCTGAGTCAGCGCTGTGTTAATGATGAGGATCCAACTATATATTACACCTTCCTTAAACATCACCAAAACAACAACATCCCCAAGGATGTCGACAAAGATAAATGGCATAAGTTCATTAGCAACATTAAAACCTGGCACAGGCCGATTCAGAGCTTCTTTCCCAAATCAGAACATGAGAAAGCTGAAAGTGTGTGTTCAAAAGGGGGAAAAATATATCCGAACTCAAGAAACCTCTGCATCAGCAAGACGCCAATCAAGTTCTTCAATGTTTACGTCAAAACTAAGATGAAGGTCACGGATGTCAAATTCATTACAGATCAACATGTGATTCTTGGCTGTGAAAAAATCCAGAAGCAATGTCTACCTATTCATTTCGAGGCTAATGATGGTAAAGCTAAACCAGATGATAAGCAGCCAGACTGCAGTGCTCTGTAACATGCACGCTTTATTCCTGACGAGTGTTTAAAGTGTTGTGACCGACAGAAATGAGATGATGGATGATGTCACTCTTCAGCTTTGCTTGTTTCACTTTATCAAACCACTGTTGAAAAGGAATTAATGTGAAGATGTCTTCATTCTGCTCACACAGCTTTCTATTCGCCTTTTGCTTTATTAATTATCATTAAATAAAGAGCATTACAAAAAAATCTGGATTTTTACATGAACACACACACACACGCACACACAGTGTGTTCTTGCATGACACAGGATAACTACATTTGAATAATAACATTATTTATAAAGAAATGAATCATATCAAATTCCAGGGTTATTATTGTTAACTCAAGATATTAAAATACAATATAAATATTAGATGAATAAATTTTATTTCTTGGCAATAAACAGAAATAAGTTTAAGTTAAAGCATCAAAACATACAGTAATATATATATATATATATATATATATATATATATATATATATATATATATATATATATATAACAGCAACATTTTGTCACATTTAGCTTCAAACTATGTTTAAAAAACTGGTATGAATTTTTTGACGGTCACTTTTTAGCACATTTACATATTTGTCAACTTAGAGATATTTTAAATAGTTAAATCTTAATATTAAATGTTACACCTAAATGTTAAATCTAAATCTAATTGTTAAATCTAAATATTAAATCTAAATGTAAATGTTAAATCTAAATGTAAATGTTAAATCTAAATGCAAATGTCAAATATAAATATAAATGTTAAATCTAAATTTAAATGTTAAATCTAAATCTAAATGTTAAATCTAAATATAAATGTTAAATCTAAATGTTGAATCTAAATATAAATGTTAAATCTAAATCTAAATGTTGAAATTAATAAATGTTAAATATAAATATAAATGTTAAATCTAAATGTTAAATCTAAATCCAAATGTTTCGGGTGAAACTAAATATTTAGCTAATATGCAAATTGGTAACCGGAAATGCCAAAATAAAACCTAGCTGGAGGAGGTCAGTGTTTATAGTGTCAAATAACGAATAAAAACCATCTCATCTGGGTAAATGGACTCTTGGACATGGATTATCGCGATAATAACTACCTAAAATAATAATGCGTTCGACATTTTAGCCGAGCACAAAGCTCTGCTGGCCTTTTTGCAAGCGAACATGGCGATTATGACTAGCTACAGGCCATAAGTCCCGCACCTTTCATAAAAGTGACACTAATTTTGGATTAACTTGTAAAGATTATCTTGATAGACAACACGTGTAAGAGTCACAACTCTTTGTTAAACACAGATCTTATTTTTTGCGATTTTCCAAAAGTCTATGGGGAAAAAGCATAGCTTTTCGATCGAGGGAACCCATGCGCCGCTAGCTTCCGATTTGTCCTACAAAGTGACGTCATCACTTCGGCACTCCGGTGTGGTGAAGAGATGAGGCTTGTTTGAGATGCGCCTCGCCTCGCCTGCAATGTAGTTGAGAGTAGGCGGCTGCAGTTAGAGGAGGAGTGAAAAAAGCGCAATAAAGCCGGACAGATCTAGGTTCTCGCAGTGAATCAGACACCTGTGAGATCAAAGGCGGATATCGCGGGATTAACGGGATTCACGCTCGTGCACGTGTTGCTAATAAACTGGATGTGATTTAAGTTCTGTTGCTTTTATATAAAAATAAATATAATGAACAAGACACCCAAAGTACTTGTTATTTAATTACATTCCAAATATGTGTTTATCAATCTTTTTTTTTTTTCTTTAAGACGTGTTTTTATATAGCCTATTGTTTTAACAAAAATGAAATATAACCCATATGGAACTGTCAGAGAGTTTATTCACCCATATGTATACACATAAAACATGATATCAGTTTTAAAATCAAACATTTTAAAAGAGAACAATTCATCTGTTGTTCTTTTATTTTTATAAAAATAAAAGAACAACAGATGAATTGTTCTCTTTTAAAATGTTTGATTATTTATTTTACTTTTTTATTAGAATGCAAGTTACAAACATAGCCTACCTACAAGCACCACAATTCGTGAAACAAATAGGCCTATTATACAGCAACAAATAAATAAACATCAGAATAAAATTAATAATAAATAAATAAATAAAAATAAGCTTAGCTTAAACAGACAGACTTACAAACTTCATCATCTATAAAATGAGAGCTATTTTTCACTTGAACATTTTAGAGTAGGCCTAGTATATTTGAGTTACTGACTATAGCTTTCTTATTTTTAACCCGTTTAAGAGATTCACAATATGTATATCAGTTTCAATTTGAAAAAATAAAAAAATAAAACATGGCCTTGATTTGGAGAATTTAGCTTAATGAATATGGAATTTACCTTCATCACTGTTGTCGTCAGCAAGTCGTTTCCCATCATGCTTTTGATCAGCGCAGTCGGTGGAGCGCAACTGCGCGCGACTGCAGAATCCGACCCTTCCGCCTTGCGCTCGCGAGAGTTTTTTGACATACGTCGGCATGACATCAGAGCCAGGCGGACCGTTCTCGGACACATTTCTAACCGGCATGCATCTCGCGCTGATCACCGGTGATCGATTCTGCGCAGAATTTGCTCATCTCAAACAAGCCTAACGTGTCGGTACACGATCCGTTCCACCTGCACGATCCGTTCTACGCATGCGCGTAATTACGTAGAAGAAAACGTCACGGGTTTCCTACACTATCGGTACCACGCATGTGTGATGGAGGAAAACAAATTAAATAGTTCAGAAGAAAATAAATTAAATAAGTCTTTCCAATATGTAATAATTAACAAAAACACCCGATGTTCATTCTCCTGCACGGTTCCTCTCCTTCATGCTCTTTTATTTTAAATATTTGCGTTCTCATATTTCTAAATGATTGTACTTTTTTTGTGTGGGGTAATCTGAGAAATGAAAATAGTCATACAGAACTCTTGCTTATAAAAAAAAAATGACTCAAAACCACAGAAGGTTTGCAAAACTATTTTATTTACAAGTCAAAATGGCTCAAAAGCGGCCACAGTTTATGCTCATGCAAACCGTGGACAATTTACTGTAGTGCGACGACGTGGTGTGAGGAACCGACAGCCAACTGTCTCCCTCCTCTGCATAGAAGACAATGTACAGGAGATCTCATGGAGTTTACTACACATCAGAAGGTGAAAGATCCTCACTGCCTGGTGTCTACAACCAGACACAAATGATGCGTGACGTGAACGTGTGGCGTTCTAGAACTGCTTGCCAATCTGTGTGATGGCACTACATCATTATAAGGCTTTAAGCTCTATGATACAAGGCAAGATGACAGCAGCCTCAGAGATCTGCATTACATGCTATCAAACATGACGAACCAAGTGTCCTTCACTTAAAGCTGAAGCGTGACAAAAAGAAACAAGCATTCTCATGAACCAAAAGGGGTGCAGATCAACCACATTATTAGAGATTACTTTCAATTCATTATTGATTCAAGCAATTAACTCCACAAATAATGGAAAAGTTCACTCTGAAATGAAAATTCTGATATCATTTACTCACCTTTCTGTCATTCTAACAGCATCTGCTGGTTGTAATAGCTGTAACGTTTTACGATGGGGTTCCATTTGCTCGCATTAGTTGACCATGAACTAACGATAAAAAAATAGCATTTCGTAATCTCGAACCAACAATGAACTAACTTTACGATCCATAAACACTGGAACAAATGTGTTAAATTATTAACTAATGTTATCTAGTGGGACCTTATGTAAAGTGCTACCCCAAAAAAGCTTTTAAATCTCATTCATGCATATTTAGACTTAACTTGATGTTTGTTCGAATTTGTTTTATTTATGGTGCTTTTGCGTTTCGGTTGATGCATTTCTCATGAATAATTGCAAAACCTACTAGTTTTTGAGTTATTGTATAGTATCAAAATACAAGTACTTTTTTGAAATTAATAGAGCTCTACTGCCCAGACCTTCTTTGTTTGAAAAAGAGCAGCTTGGACATTCCACTAAACATCTTCCTTTTGCATTCGCCAGAGGAAATAAAGTCATACGAGTTGAGTAAATAATGACAGAATTTTCATTTTTTGGTGACCAGAGGTATTCAAACCCAATCAAACACACCTGAACAAGCTAATCAAGCTCTTCGGGATCACTTGAAAAACACATCGGTGTGAAATTCAGCTTGCAGGACAGTGGGTTCCCGGGAACAGGGTTGAGGAACTTTGCTCTAAGAAGCAGTGGGTAATACAGGAATGGTTAGAATTAAATGCATCTTCTAAAATGCTGTTTACCCTCACTCACTAGCAAATATGTACACTTTGAACTACATACTACGACACATTTAAAATATCAGAGTCCTTTTGAGAACTTTGAGAACCGCCTTTGGAGCCACGACCCAACCCATCTCACAGTGCGGCATTACAGCCATCTGCAACTCTTGAATATTCAGTGTATTTTCAGATAAGACAGGAAACGAAAGAGGACGAGGGCAGGAATGCAGGATCGGAGATAAATGTGGATGAAGAGACAGGAAGAGGGAGTGTGGAGTGAAGGACAGCAGCAGGTATCAGCCTGCCAGTTTGCTGGCCACCAGAGAGGGTTTCCTCTGCGGCAGGTCCTGAGGGGTGGGGATGTGGTCTCCGGTGATCTCGGCCTTCTCCGTCTGTGCCACTGGAAGCTGCTTGTTCTTGGTCTTGGCCTTCGCCATGTTGTAGTCGCCCGAGTCAAAGTATTTCGGCTGGGAGAGAAAGCAGTCGAGGAGAATTTGTTTGCTTGAGTGAATTATGGCACAGGAAATGCTTTATTTCTTTCCCAAATCACTTTGAGAGATGTTAGACTGGAAATATACAAACATTCATTCCACTGAATGGGAACGAAACAATGTTTAACAAAAACTAGAATGCCAAATAGAAAATGATCTGAAAACATTTTAATGTCATTTTACTCCCCAAAAAGGCCTATCAGAGGCGTTTGTCTACAATATCCGTCAAAAGTTAAGATTTAAGATTGTGACATTTTTTAAAGATGTTTCTCGTGCTCACAAAGGCTGCATTCATTTATTTGATTAAAAACAGTAAAATCAGTACTAATTTAAAATATTACCATTTCAAATAATGGTTTCTATTTGAATAAATTGGAAATATTCTGAAAAAAAATTGTAATATTGTATTCATTCTAATATTCTGATTTGGTGGTAAAAATAAAAATGTTCTTATTATTATCAATGTTTAAAACAAGGTTTTGCTGCTTAATATTTTTTGTGGAAACACTACCATTCAACACATTAAAGTGATCAAAAGTGAGTAAAGACAATTATACATTTTTAAAAGATGTCTATATCAAATAAATGATGTTCTTCTGAACTCAAAGAATCCTAAAAAATAATAAAAATAAAATAACTTTGGTAATAAGAACCACTATTAATAATTGAGCGCCAATAATAACAACTGAAAACTGATGAAAAAAAAAGCCCCAAATTAGCATTAGAATGATTTCTGAATGATTGCAAGACACTGAAGACTGGAGTAATGCTGAAAATCAACTTTGCTATCACAGGAATAAATTATATTCCCATATTTCCTTATATATATATATATATATATATATATATATAGATCCATTGAATGCAGCATTGTTGAGATAAAACTCTTATAAAAACATAAAATAAATAAAAAATCATAATCATCCAAACTCTTGACTGGTAGAGTATGTCCATGACCGAGTTTACTTTTCTGTGTTATCAGTAACCCAGTTCCCATGCTATCTGTAGCTCATGACTCAGTCACATGATGCTGTGATGTTTTACTACGGCCAGTGTAAAACCACCAAAGACCTGTGATCTGTATCTCTTCTTATAACCCAGTGGTCTAAAAACAAAATAAAGTGGTTTTCATCCCACCAGCAGGAGTAGAAAGAGAGAATATGAATGAATCTCACCCCCTTCTGCAGTCTTTTTCTGAGCAGATCGGATCCTCCGGGTTTATTACCCAGGTTAGGGTATCTGTCCCTCAGTTTGGCTTCCTCTATTTTTTCTAGACAGATCTTATTCTGCTCATCCTGAGAGAAAACACACACATAAGTCACTTATTTAAATGCGATACATTTAGGCCACACACACACTTCTAGTGGACCATAAGTAATGAATGACAGAGGCATTATTTTTGTACAAGTCAATACTTTGTATTTTCCTTTTTTTTTTCGAAAATTCTATATCGTGGACCTTTAAAGAGGCCCTATTATGCTTTTTAGCTGTAGTTAGCGAAACTTTAGTTAGTGTGTAAATTAACGTTGCTGTTTGAGCATAAAAAAAGATCTGCAAGGTTACAAAGCTCAAAATCCACTAATAATGTAAAATATGTGAAAAATAATGTTTTTTTTAAACAATCAAGTAAGGGTGTGCCATATCATACAATCCACGTTAACACCGGTAAAAAGTCAAATCGCGATATCAATGATTGATTTACATTCACTAGCACACAACAACAAGACCTGCCTAAGAGTAAGCAGCACGTCAGCGATTTAGTCACACAATCAGTTCGCAAGTAACAAGTTATTTTTCACCGAATATATTGCTTTAACTAAAAATAATCACGCAAAATTGGGTCAAAATTCAGGTCTTGGTTAATTTACTCGTAAACACAGTCGGTTATGTCTTAAATAAGCATAAAACGCATGTCACAGTGGATGGATCCGGGCACTAGCTCTGAAAGTGACTGCAGCCATGTGTGTCTGCCATTAATGTTGTCATCAAAAACAACAAAAGATTAAAAGAATTAATACCCTGTGTATTTAATTTAGTCAGAACTAAAATACTATCAGTGTATTTTACAGTTGATTACATTATTCAGTTTCTGTAGTATTTCTGAATACTAGTGTTAGACCTACCCAAAATCGTTTTTCTTTATTTGTTTCTTTTTTATTTTGTATACATTTTTGCTACTTTTTCAATTTAATTCAAAGATTGAAATCAAGCTTCCTTGTGAGGTTTAAAATCTTAACAACAAAACTACCCAATTGTAAAAATGCAATGAGTGAGCAAACATTTAGGTGAGATTTATTTTTTAAATGGTCTAAATTTGTTTTGTTTTTTTCTATATCGTCATAAATCGCAAATATTCTTGAAATAATGTGTTATAATTTTGAGGCTATATTGCCCACCCCTACAATCGAGCATGAAAACATATTACAATACACCCCAAAAACAAAATAAAGACTTCATAAAAGGGCATAACAGGACATCTTTAAAGATTGATTCCTCTCCTTGACCCCAAATCCACTCCACTGGCCGAGAAAACTTTTTTTATGGTCCCAATTAAAAATTATGGAACATCATGGTATTCATTTTTAATATTGGCGTAAACCATTTTTTGTCCAGATCGTCCAAAACCATTTACATTAAGAACCTTTTACATTAAATATCCCATTATATTACTTAAACATTTCCCCTTTTTGTGCTTTCAATTGAACTTTGATTAACTACTTAACCTACAAGCTTTGTATATCACTAAATGGTTAAGAAAAAAGCTCTTTTGATTAGCTAGTTAGAATAAGATATCCATATAATATGGTATGTTTTTAAACAGGCATAGAGGAGGAGGATTCTGGGGGTGATATGATCTTGCATAATCCTGGAAACCGCATATTATGATTGGTCGAGCAGCATTCGAAGAGTGCTTATATTTAGTCAAACTCTGTTTGGTACTTTCATTGTTTATATAAGACCATTTGATTGTACTAATGCGGTTGGAGACTGTGTGCAGCACTGAGTTAATAGCAGAGCTAGGCCTATATCTTTTCTTGCAAATAGAAGAAGCGGTGTGTGTGATTTTGCCTGAAGCTTGTAACATTTATTTTTTTATTACTGTGAACAGTGCAGTTTCTCTCAAAATGTTGATGAAATGGCTTCTTTTAGAACTGTTTCCATAGGCAGAGAATAAATATGAACTGGCTAATTTGTCAAATTCAAATTATTCAATATCAACTTATTTTTATGTAATTGTTAGTATCGAGCAGCTGTCATTACATAAGGCCTCATGTCTCCAGCCAATTTATGGACATAATGATATTCAGAACAGCTTGTGCGAAATTTCTTAAAGAGTCATTTTTTTTTTTTTAAATAAATCAAGGTATGCAAAGAAAATAATATCATATGCTCAAATGTTGAAACAATTTTCAATTTCATTTTAGTTTTAGGGCAGCATAAACTGAAATTTTATAAGGAACTTTCTAGATTGTATTCATTATTTACAATGAAATGATGGTGCTGCTTTATTCATTGTTTGGTGGTTCAGAATTTCATCATTCTAAGGTCTTTATGTAAATCCATACAGATCTCCCTAATGTATAAATCCACAGACTGTGACAAGATGCAGGTTATAAAACGCATTTAAAAGTCAATATATCGAATAGCCTAGCCTACTGTTCAACAGTTAACTTAGCTTCACATGCTAACCGCTAGCTAACATCATCACAACTCAATCTAGAACAAAACAAACCAACTACAGCATTATTATAAATAACATCTCAACATGTATATGTATATTTATCTATCAGGTGGTTTAATAATGCTAGTCATTTCAAAGATCCAATCAGAATGTTGGTATTTATTATTAGAAGGCCTTTATTCATCAGTGGATAGCAGAAGGCTTTAAAACAATGTTCAAAATACACTAGCAGCTAACCATTCAGAAAATAAAGCAATCATCATATCTATCAACGATATCATAGTAGGTTTTGTGTGTGCATCGCCTTTTATTCGATGTCTCTTTGATTCTATCGGACTAACGTTAGTCTGTAAATACTGTTAACGTTACATCGCGGAAAAGCTTAAATCTGACTGACTGCAGCGGCTTGATTTCACAATCTTCAAATATACTTACTTTCTGCTCCTCCACATTCGTTTCCTCAGGCTTTGTGTCCTCCATTTACTCTGATATGATAGGTCTGTGATGTTTAAAATCACAATCTGAGCTCCTGATCAGTGCGGAATACTCTAAGCCCGCTCACAAATGTACCAATCCTACAAAATAGAAGGCGGGATCATGAATATTAATGACGCAACGTAACGTTCGCAAGTTGAAGGCTTATGAATAGTAATTACGTAACATAGCAGATGGATGGACGAACACACGTGATGAAATTGCACCTGAAAACCATCTTAAAACCTGTCTATGCTGAAAACTGAATTTGGTGTTTTAGGCATCAAATGTAAAAATGTAAATAATATTACTATTACTATTATTATATTACTATTAAATAATATTATTATGTAAATAATACTAAATATTAATAACTTTGAAAACAGAATGTTTTAACTGAACTGCAGTAGGCTAATAATAACTTTGATTAGCTGCATGGCAGTAGGCTAGTAAACATGTAAATATTTTGATACAGCTGCATTCAACATTTCATGTAGGCAACATTGTAAAAATGTGTCTGTAAGGCTGTAACAAGTAGCAGAGGTGGCAGCAGTGGGTCTTGAGTAGCCTCAAGTATAGTTTTTTTTAAATATAGTTACCTACTAAGGGAAAAAATCATTAAACGTTTAACAATCCTCTGCAGGTTAGACCGGTCAGAGCTCTTCAGGTGCGCACTTTGATATGGGACGCAGTTTTAGTTAGCAACAAATTGTTAACATTGTGACAATGGACCAACATTTTGTTACTTAAATTTTCTAAATAACCAGTGGGGGAATGAACTTCACAGCCTACTTCATAGGCTAATTCACGTAAATGTGAAGTAGCCAACTGATTCCCCTCACAGGACAGCAACACTGCTACGCATATTAAACTACATTAAACTACACTAAAGTAGGCAATCCTATTCAATGTTTCAACCTTGCAAACACTCAGATGCCATTACAAAAATAACCAATGTCCAGAGCCATGAATTTTATTTTATTTTAACACATTTAAAGTTGCAGAAAAAAATAAATTATGAATAATAATGTACAGAAATGTATTTTTTCATTTTCGCGTTTCCACAAGACAAATACAGCCACACAATGGTGACGAATGAGTTGATGAAAAAAAAGAAGAAAAAAACTTTTGGCTTTTAACTCTGGTTTCTCTGGCTATTTGATTAATGAAAACAATACTTTTACGTTTAAATACGAATTTGCCGTCCACCTCTGAACTCTCGGCAGACCTTTTTTAAAAAAAAATAAAAATGCTGTCGTTAATGCTGTCGTATAAGTCGCAATGACTTATAGGGTAGGATACACCGCGAAGGATCGGGATGCATAACTGAAAAACTGAATTGGGACAGCCTTCGTCACGCTGCGGTGACGCAATCAGCCTTCAAATGTGACCTTCGGAGGGTGCAGCCTTTGAATTGGGACAGCCTTCGTCGCGCGGCTGTGACGCAATCAGCCCAAAGCGTCCTTCAAATACGGCCTTCGGAGGATGCAGCCATAGCTTGTAAATCTCCACCTCCAACATCCTCACACGCAATATAGAGCATCACAGTACCGCCCACAGCCGATGCCGGAAGTAAAAATTCAATACAATTTCTCCATTGACATTTGAGATATAAGCCAAAAACGAAACCATACATGGTAGACTTAAAGGATAATTCCGGTATTTAACACATTGAGTCTGTTTTGTAGTTTGTTTTGAATGAAATAGAGTGGTGGAAATTTTGACAATGGGTCCTGTCATGATATTGAGACGTCAACTTGATGATGAACTCAGTCTGCCTTTATTCACATGCGCAGTATCAAAACAGAAACTCGCAGACGTTTCTAGCCCGCCCCCGTTGCCCAGCAACCTGGACCCTTAAACTAACAGTCTATCACAACTTGTACAAATATCTCCACATCTCCCCTCTTTAAAGTACTACTACCTCAGTATTATAATTTCCTGGAACAAAGAAAGAGGCAGATTATTTACAACACAATTATGTAAGATGTGGAACAATCTCAAGTGTTTACAACAACCAATCTCTTTAACGTAACCTGTCAATAAACAAAACATGTTATAGCATTCATTAATTCCAATTTTCCTCCTGTATTGAGCTTACAGTATGCTATACGAATTAACATGCAAGAAAACTCTCTACATCCACATTATCACCAGCATCAGAATGGTAATTACCTAACCCAACACATAATCCTGAAACTTTGCAGGCTGCTTTACTTCTCTGCCAGCAAGGGTTCTTTTACAGGTGGGTGTATGTGGTGTGGGACTAGACCCATTCTCAGAGTTTGTGTATAAATCAGTCTCGAGAGAGGGTCCATCAGTTACTTCACTGTGCCCATGTACAATCTGTCTATCAGGTGTTTCAGGTGTTTCAGGTATCTCCGGAACACTCTGGATATGTCTCCGGTTCCGACGAGAGATTGTACCTTCCTTTGTTCGTACAATGTATGACCTCGGTTCGGGAGCTTTTGCGACGACTGTCGCTGATGTTTTCCATCCCTTTTCTCCATCCAACTTGACTTTGACACTTTGTCCTTGATGCAAATCAGGTAAACTACGTGCTGAGTAGCGCCGGTTGTAGAAGTACTGATACGCCTGCTTGGTTTGTTTATCCTTTCGTCTGACTTGTTCATAGTCAATTGGACTTGGTAGCAGGTTTTTTGGTAGCATCGGAACTGTTGTTCTGATCTGACGTCCAATCATAAGTTGAGCTGGGCTCAGTCCAGTAGCACTGCTGGGAGTAGAACGATAGCTCATCAGAGCCAGCTGTGGATCTGGCTGTCTGAGCATCCACTTTGCAATAGCAACACTCCTTTCAGCGGCACCGTTAGCCTGCGGATAATGAGGACTGGAAGTAGTGTGAGTGAAATTGTATGTCGCTTTAAACTCTGCAAACTCAGTGGCTGTGAATTGAGTAGCATTGTCTGTCACAAGTTCATATGGGATCCCCCATCGAACAAACATGTTTTTCAGATGTGTGATTACCTGCTGGCTTGTGATGGCTTGTAGTTGAGCTATCTCAATATCACGAGAATAATAGTCCACGACTATTAGGTATTTCTTGCCATTGAGTTCACAGATATCAGCCGCAATCTTTTGCCATGGACCCCTGGGAAGGGAGGTGACCATCAGAGGCTCTCTCTTTTGCGTGGGCTTGTTGACTTGGCAAAACTCACACGTCTCGACTACTTTTGTGATGTTCTTGCCAATTCCAGGCCACCATACAGACATGTTAGCTCTTTCCCTACATTTAGTAAGACCTTGATGGCCTGTGTGAAGCTGCTGTAACACCTCTTGTCTCTGTGAGTCTGGAATCACTATTCTGTCTTTATACAACAAAAGTCCACCAATCTCTGAGAGTTGAGCTCTGACAGTGTGAAACTCGTGGAGTGAGTGTGACAGTTGAGACATCTGACTGGGCCAGCCTTGGTGAATGTACTTCCGAACTGACTGAAGATCTAAATCCTCCAGCGTGGCTTTCCGTATGGCACTTAACCTGTCTTCACTTATAGGCATAGTAGACAGTACTGCCTGTACATACGCCTTGACGTCATCCTCTGTGTCAGACTCGCCCTGATGTGTCAATGGGTTTTGTGACAGAGTGTCGGCCACCACGAGCTGTTTGCCTGGCACATGCACTGCTTTGGCATTAAATCTCATCAGACGCATTAGTAGTCGCTGACATCTTACGGGAGCTTTGTCAATATCATATGCATTTATCAAGGGCACAAGAGGTTTATGGTCAGTCTGAAGTTCGAATGTATCCATGCCTTGTAGGTATCGAGAGAACCGCTCACATGCCCACACTCCAGCCAGGCACTCTTTCTCGATTTGAGAGTAGCGTCGCTCTGTCTCTGTTAATGTTCTTGAACAGAAAGCTATAGGACGTAGTCTGTTCTCATGCTCCTGCAGCAGGGCAGCTCCAAGGCCATAGCTGCTTGCGTCCGCACTGACCACTGTGGTTCTGTTGGCATCATAGAATGCTAGTGCTGGAGCTGTAGTCAACAAGCTTTTGACCTTTTTGAACGCCTGTGTCTGAGCCTCACCCCAGACCCATTCTGTGTCACTTTTCAGTAGCTCCGTCATTGGATAAAGAATTGACGAAAGAGCCGGAACGAATTTGCCCAGGTAATTAATCATCCCCAATACCTGTCGCAGTTCAGTCACATTCTTTGGGCTGGGAAGCTCAGTTATGGCCCTCACTTTATTTGTATCAATCCGGATTCCATCCTTTCCGATGACATGTCCAAAGTACTGGATCTCAGATTTTCCGAAGTGGCACTTATCTTTATTCAACTTTAGACCAGATTCTCTGATGGTCTTTAAAACTGCCTTGAGATTCTGATCATGTTCCTCTTTATTTCTGCCGAACACCAATATATCGTCCATCACAACTACAGTGCCGGCATGGTCTTTAAGGAGAGTGCTCATTTCTCTCTGAAATATCTCCGGAGCTGAAGTGATTCCGAAGGGTAGTCTCTGAAAACAGAAGCGGCCCACTGGGGTGAGGAAGGTGGTGAGTTTCCTACAGCTTGGGTCCAATGGTATCTGCCAAAACCCACTAGAAGCATCTAACGTAGAGAATACACATGCCCCAGACAGTTGTGGTGCGATGTCCTCAAGAGTGGGCAGAATAAATCTCTCACGCTTTACTGCTTCGTTTAATCTCTTAAGATCGACGCAAATTCTCACTTTGCCGTTCTTCTTCACCACCGGTACCATTGGTGCACACCAGTCTGTCGCTTCCGTCACTTCTGTTGTGATCCCTGACCGGAGCATCCGCTGCAACTCTTCTTCCACTTTTGGCAGTAATGGAAAAGGAACTCGACGAGGGGTAGAAAGGCTGTATGGTTTGGCGTCGTGTCTGAGCTCAATTTTGATTGGTTCACAATTTAAAAGTCCAAAGTCTCCGAAAACATCATCCTCAGTATTAATGAAGTCAACCCTGCTCACCAGTTTCATTTCACAGGCAGTTTTACGGCTAAGGAGATTATTAGTATATGGACCTTTAACGACATATGTCCAAAACTTGACTTGTTGTCCATTTCGTTCTGTACAGGCTAAAAATCTGCCAATACAGTCCAGTTTGCCACCCGGACTCCTGATGTCTGCCAGTGCTTTAGTAAGTTGTGGGCGACTAGGTAGGTTCAGAAATGTTTGCTCAGACATAACTGTGATATCCGCACCCGTATCAATCTTGAACTTTACTGTAGCACCATTCATTGGAAGGTTCACATGCCACTCGTCCTCGTTAGCACTATCAGATACAGAACCCAGAAACCACCTGTTGTTTGATTCGACTTCGTGTCCGTCACTGGTCACTTCTTTAACAGTCTTTGTTTTACAAGCAATCTCGAAATGACCTGTTTTATTACACTTGCGACATCTTTTCCCATAGGCGGGACAAGCCCCGCGGTCATGAACACGTGCACATCTTGAACAGGCCACATTGCCACTGTCTTCTCTTTGTTTCATATCAGAATTCCTGTATTTACCTCCCGTATGTTTCTTGAATTGTTTTGTGTGCTTAAACTTGTGCCCCACTTCACTTACATCGCATGCATTTCGCATATCAGCACTTTGCATTTTAATCAATTCCGACTGGCGAGCGATCTGTATGGCCTTCTCGAGCGTTAAATCTGGCTCTAACTGCAGCTTCTCAGACACGTCGCTATCCGCTATTCCAATCACGATGCGATCGCGAATCTGCTCATCTTTAATGGCTCCAAAATCACAAAACTCTGCCAGCTCATAAAGACTCCTGACAAATGCTTCCACGCTTTCACCACTTCGTTGATTTCTTTTATGGAAACAAGCGCGGTCATGAATCAAATTGCGTTTGGGCACGAAATGGTCATCAAACTTTTTAACTACTGCATCGTAGTACTGATTTTCCTCCTCAGCAGTAAATGTAAACGTGCTGAATATAGGTTCTGCCTGTTTGCCCATTGCATAAATTAATGAATTCACCTGCACATCACCATCTTCCTTGTCGAGTTTCGTTGCAATCCTGAACCGCGCGAAGCGCTGCCTCCACGCCGGCCAACTTGCTGGCTGTGCGAAATCAAAGGATTCCGGTGCGTTAAACTTCGACATTTTCCTTCCGTTCTCCTTCGCAGATCAGAGGAGTGCGTGAAGATCTTTCAATTCTGACACCATGTCATGATATTGAGACGTCAACTTGATGATGAACTCAGTCTGCCTTTATTCACATGCGCAGTATCAAAACAGAAACTTGCAGACGTTTCTAGCCCGCCCCCGTTGCCCAGCAACCTGGACCCTTAAACTAACAGTCTATCACAACTTGTACAAATATCACCACAGGTCCTGTCTCGAGTTTTTGACTATTTTAGAATCGCCTGTGAGAGCTTTAGACTGGCTGTCTATGGGCGTGCACAAACATGTCCATAAAACAACCCTTAACGTTCATTTTCAAAACTGTGCAACTCATCGAGAGGTTGGTGGTGTTCGTTGATGTTCTGAAACAAGTAGCGTATCGAAATACCGTTTCTGTTGTGTTTTATTTGTCATTTTTTAAAATCGCATTGATGTCTGCTGGAGGACTCAGTGCTCGTTGATATTACTGCGCTAGCTACCGGAAAAGGAAAGGGGTCTGTTTACATTTGGTTGTAGTCTTTTCGCTCGGTTCTCCGTCTTTCAGAAGGTTAGCGTGAGAAGAGCAAATGTGCTCCCGGACTTTTTTTATGGTGCGCTAGACACCGTGTTCCGCACAGCGTCCTGGTTGTCGCCATCAAGTGGTCAGGAGTGTGCTAACATTTCAGACTCAAATATCGAGTGGAAGTTTATACGCGGTTGTGAGGTGTCTGAATAAATAGTTCCACTATAGCAAACAACACGGATTGAAACCATACATTGCGCCGATGTATTTGTTTTTAATCATTCAAAACATTTCATTCAAAACAAACTACAAAATAGACTCAAGGTGTTAAATACCGAAATTATCCTTTAAAACCAGCTACGACTGTACTAAGCGATTGTATATGCTCATATAAACGCCAAAAGTTCATGGGGCACTAACCTTGTTTTAAGATTTTAAAATGCATTTTATTCACAATGTATTGGATAAGTACTTCATTACCCACAATCCTGAACATTCCCACAATCCCACAGTGATGCATCTGATTGGTGGAACAGACGGAAGATGGTGTAATGACACAGGGCATTGGTCGCACCTCTGAGACGCTCCCGCGACATTGGATGTGCAGTATCGTAGCACAGCCTATGAGCGAGCCAGATGCTCAATGTTTTTGCATGTGGAGCTGCAAACGTGTTTGCTTCAGTAAATCGAGGAAAAAACCTTTCCCTGCACATTCACTATATAAAATTCACTGGAGGAAAAAGTTCACGTGGCCATCGTCAGATTTGGAAGTCACTCAAAAGGCTTTATTACAGTGGTTTTAGTCGACTTTAGTGAGGCGCGGTGGTTTATGGGAGGAGTAGTTCCTTTGCTTGGAAATGAAAATGTACACAGGCTTGTACCCTTGACTTTTTTGGGGGATTTTCTCTTCTGTTTTTCACTCGAAATGATATGTTGTAGTGCTTATGAGTTCAGCCGTAGCTGGTTATCCTCAGACATGCTATAATACTCTTTAGATATGGATTTTACAAAATGTCAATGGGAGAAATGACTGGGAAATTTACTTCCGGCACCAACACTCTCTCGGGCGCTGGGCGGGACTGTGATGCTGACAGTGTTTCCCAACCCTGTTCCTGGCGGCACACCAACACTGCGTGTTTTCTTTGTCTCCCTAATTAAACAAACCCGATTCAACCCATCAGCTCATTAACCCACCTGATTATGAGCTGATGGGTTGAATCAGGTGTGTTTGATAAAGGAGACAAAGAAAACACGCAGTGTTGGTGTGCCGCCAGGAACAGGGTTGGGAAACACTCTAGACCTTATGCACCAGAGAAACGTGGGCGCCGTCATCTTTTTTGCAGTCGCTCTGAATATTTCTATGGCATTGTTGTCGAGGAGTAATTAGCTGGTGAAGTGGATTTACTTATTGGTAGAGTTAACAAAAGTTAGCATTAGCATTGTAATGTTTATCATAAGCATTGTAAAGCAGATGTCTTAACAAATGTCGACCGGGAATTTTTTTACGAGCAGTTCATTCATACCTATACAAGATCGCTGTGAAAATACAGACCGGAAGACAAAACGACGACAACGAGCGCAGTGCTGAAAAGGGGCGGGGCTACATAAGGTCTATAGCCTAGGCCAGCGGTTCTCAAACTGGGGGCCGTGGCCCCCTGGGGGGCCACTAGATGGCGCTAGGGGGGCCGCAAAGAAATTCTAGAATATGAAATTATTTAAAAAAATTATTTTACCTGTATGTAAGTTTGTATTGTCCTATGTGAAATCTGCATTGCATGATTTCTTTTATATTGTAAAACTTGTATAAAATTGTATGTCTTCTATATTGAAAAACTATTTCTTTAAGTAGAATAGAATTTTTTTTTGTTTCTTGCAGGAAAAAAAGATTGCTGAAAAAACAGATTGCTGTTCAAAATTGCAAACCAAACTTGAGCCACTGTCATTTACTACCTTAAAATGTAAGAAGTTTAATGCACTTTTTTACAATCAGCAAATTAATTTTTCAGTGTTCATCTTTTACTATGAACATCACAAATGTTCAGTATTCAATACTTTTGTTGCACTTTTCAGACAATATTACTGTTAACTGTCAAAACTATTTTTTATAAAAAATTGTTATATTTAATGAAATGTACAATTTAACTAATTTTGTATATTCAAAGACATAAAGCTACAAACAGAACTGTTGTTCCAGCATTGTACAAATTCATTTGTTTTTGGTACAATCTAAAATTTGTAAGTAAAATTGTACGTTTGAGGATGTTTTCGTTATGAGTTTTCTTTTGGGGGGCCACAAAATGATTCACCCTACACAAGGGGGCCTCCTCCTGAAAAAGTTTGAGAACCACTGGCCTAGGCTACTTGCTGAGACTCCTTTATGTGTACAGATGTGACGTAATGTGACGAATATCCCGCGGAAATCCACCAGTACCACTGGAATTAAAAACATTATAAGCTTACCGTTTTGAATCGAGCTAAAGCAAACAGATAATTTTGAACACTGGCTGGTTATGTAGCCTACTTACACTAAAACATTTATTTTGAATAATTTTTAACCCAAAAAAGCAAAGGACTACAGCTTTAGTGTGAAATGTTGCATTTATTGAATAAGTAAATAAATAATTCTGATGGACAAAAAAATGTCCCATAAATTTTTTATAATTATTGCATAGTAATAGAAACCTTTAAAAATTCTAAATAATAATCAAAAATATTATTGAACAAAATAATACTTCGTTCATTTTTGACTGGGAAGAAGCCAAGTGAACGAATAAGAGGACCAGAGGACTTTTTCTTTTCTTCTTTCAATTTCACATGTCTAAACTCGAAAACTCGCGTTCGATCGGCCCCATGTCCGGCATCCAATCAGCACGGAAGGTCTTTAGGTGTTACTGTCTTTTCTCATGGCAAAGTATTTTTGATTAAATGCAATACATTTTCGCATGTATTTTCTCGTTATTTCATCTGACTTTTTTAATGATAAAAGTTTTTTAATGATATCTGTGCATCATTAATTATAAGCTAACATTTTACTATTCGTTTTAAAGGGGGGGGGGGGTAGAATGCTATTTTTCTTTGGATGATTGTATTTTTGGGGTGTAATATAACATGTATTCGTGGTTTTTCTTTTTTTAAAAATCTTGTTTCTCATAAACTTCACCTTTATTGTCAGCCGCGCTCTCCTCTGTCCTCGAATGACTGGTCGACTTCCTGATGAAATCACTCCCTCAGAAACACGTAGTGGGCTCAGATTGGTTAGTTTGGCCCGGTGTTGTGATTGGCTAAAACTGTCGCTCACTTTGTCCGGAAGGTTAACGCCCATTACCATTACGGGCGAAACGTGCGCGTCATGAGCTCCGGTCCAGATGGAAATATCTGTCGAACTGCAGAAAAAAAAAAAAAAAAAAAAAAAATCTGTCGAACTGCAGTTCAGGCATAATCAGCCTGTGAAAGCCGCGATGGAGAGTCAAGCAGAACCTCACCACATACTACAGCTCTTACTAAACGTTTCTGAATGATAATTTGCTACATTTTTTAACTTTATACACGTTTGTTTTAGACAATAGCATCTGACTGGCAACAATAGCAACTGACTGGCTACTAATGTTATACTCAAACAGCGTTGGCATAACGTTCTTGATCAAATCGAAAATAACGTCATAAAGCATATGTTTTCTCTAAACTCTTCAAAACCTTATTACTTTTTGTTTTACTGCAATGCTCTTCAGACTTCCATCATATGCAAATAAACCTCAACAAATGATCCAGAATGCTGCAGCTCGTTGTCGCTACCTGTCGCTGCTCGTATCAAGTTCAAGACATTGACGCTCTCTTACAGATCCTTCCTACTTTCACTCGCTCCTACGATCGGTCAATGAGCGACGGCTAGTATCATTACAGAGAGCCTCAAAATCACTCTCCAGAACATTCTCATTCACGGTTCCATGCTGGAGGAATGATCCCCCCACCCTCATCCGAAATGCAAAAATTACCTAACAGCATTCCAAAGACAGCTGAAAACTCATTTCTTCCGTGTTAACCAAAACAACATTTATTTCCTTTTCCTTAAAAACCTTCCTTGTATTTTGAGCACTTCTTGCATTGTTTTTGCCTTTTCAGGATGACTCGTTTGCTTTAGTCCTCAGTTGTTAGTAAAATAAAATTAAAATAAGTGTCTGCTAAATGACTAAATAAATACTTATTTGAGAATAAGACACTGCAGTCACCCTGAGACATTTAGAATGATACTAAACATGTATAATACTTAATGATAATCATTCACATCCAACCATATTTTTTGTGTGAATTTTTCTTGATATAATGAGAGGGGGAAGAAATGAATGCTAGGTGAAACTTTTGTCTCAAAAGGTGAGATTTTTTTGGGGGATTTCCTGTTCTGACATGACTCATTTTCACCTCGCTGCAGTTTCTTAAATATCATGTGATTTACAGCAGCCTTCAGATCTCATTTGAACCTGGGTATGTATAAGACAACAACAGAATATAGTGTCCAGCTTTCTTTTATCAGTCAAGTTGTACATGAATTCAAGACGCATCTGTTGCAAGATATTTATCAGAGAGTTTTCATTTGCTGTTTGGAATCCAGATTCAGGTTTGTAAGATTTTACTTTATACAGTTAGGGGAGAGTTGTAAGAGGCATAGGGAAGTACATGGGGCCCTTCTGACAGAAGTTTGTTATTATTTTTTATTCTGATAATATGCAGTGATTTTAAGAGCGTGGAGGTTTTAGATGGCATATTTTGTAACTTTGTCTCTTTAAAGGAGGGTTATTGGCTAGAAAGAAGAAAGAAGAACCTTGAAAGAGGGGAGAAAAATCTGAAAACCTGATCATTTAGAAGACCTGACACACTTGCAATATAAAATCGAACAACATGGGTAAGAAATGAAATTTATAATACGATAGCATTAATATCCTGTACATGCATATTTTATGTTTCATAATGTGATGACAATTTGTTTTCTTTTTTAGAAAAGCATGCAGTTGAAAAGGGACTGTGGGCAACTCCTCAATCACCACTAACATTGGCAGTTGCAACAGTTGTTGTAGTAGGTTTTATATTAATGCCAACAGGTGACACAATAGTTGGAGCAGCAGCAGGAGGAGCAGCTGGATTTTGTATTTTAAAATCACTGTGGGAAGAAGAACAAAGAAAAGACCAATTAGCAGTAGCAGTAACAGCAATAGCAGGAGGTCTAGCAGGAGCAGGAGCAGCAAAGTTGCGATCAATGGTAGGAGCACCGTCACTAATAGGATCAGCAATATTTGGAGCAATAGCAGGAGCTGTCATAGTAGCAATAGCAAGAAAGTTGTTACAAAAAGTTGTACATAAAATAGAGAGGTTAAAAGATCTCTTTAAATCATGTGTAGTAGCTCAAGTGGCAATGGGAGCAGTGCTATTAACATGTGTAATAAATACCATAAAGTGGGTAACAGATCTAATAAAGGGGGCAGTAGACAAAGTTAAATCAGCAATAAAATGGATTAAAGAAGCCGTAAACAAATTATTCAACACATTAGCATCAATGGTATCAGGATTACCAGCAGTTGCAGCAGCAGCATTAGGATTAGCAGCATTAGCATTAGCATCAGGATTAGCATCTGGATTATTTGGAGGGTTACTGGTACTCGCGTTAGTAGTTGCATCAGGAGCAGCAATTTTTGGATCGCACATGAGTGGACAATCACAAGAAAAAGATGTGGTGTTACCAATTGCTGCTCTTTTGCTTTTTGTTTTATTTTGTATACTTACCTCTGTGGGTGTGTGGCGCTTTTGCTGTTTGTTGTTGTTTTTCATGTGTTTTCTGTGGTTCACCAAGAAAGGCTAGCATAAAAGCAAGTTGATTGCATCAGATAAAAGGATGAGATCTGCAGGATGAGATCTGACTTCTTCCTGCATTTCCCTGTGTCATGTTTACCTATTTTGAACAGCGATCCATTTAATCCAGTGTGTCCAAACCTAAGTCTCAATATTATTATCCCGTCCCTCCTATTCATATCCCTTCCATCTTATTTCTCACACTTTCCTTTGGACCCTGTAAAACCATTGCCCTTTTCTCACTTCCTCCCTTTGCCACCTTTTAAGTCAAGAGCACTTTTTAATAGTGCTCTTGACCTGACCTGCCCTGCTGATGCTAACTGTCGAATGAATCATTGTGCTTACTTTTAGTAAGTTCCTTTGCTATCTGCTAATGGCTATCTGCCATTTCATTTCCTTTGACCACAAAGTGTGCTGTTACCCACAATAATCTACTGTAAATACATAATTTGTATTATGTATAGGCTAATGTTTCTCACATCTCTATCAAAATGTCTGGTCTGCTTCTAAATGACTGCACTGTAAACTGATTAATGACAAGCTTGAGTCTGAACAAATGATTGCTCTTTGTGATCTTAAATGTACCATAATGCTAATACTATTGCATGCATTTCTAATGTGTAAAATGATTCCCTCATTGATCCTTTTTTTCCACTCTGATTAAATTTTGTAACAATAAATGCTGTATCACCTGTATTCTCTGATGCATCTGTACTGTATATATAACCGTGTACGTGGTTATCAACTGGATAGTGTTATTTCTAAATTTAATGGCTGATATTGTATCATATCTTATTTTTTGAGAGATGTGTCTGTCACTGACACATACAAGTGTATGTGTATTTCCTACTCAAGTAAAGTGGTATTTGACTCTGGTGAAACCATCCAATAGAGATAGATTGGTGCAGGTATGATGTCAGAACCCAGTCTAATTAGATTTTCCTGTGGGGTTTCATAAAGGGGTTTTTCAGTTTATGAGTAAAATAAAAGCCTGTGGTAAACTTTATGATACTTTGACTTTTTTTGTTCTCCACTACACTACACTGCACACTCACACCCCAAGCCGTCTTATCTACAGTGGGGCCAAAAAGTATTTAGTCAGCCATTGATTATGGAAGTTCTCCTACTTGGAATAATGAGAGAGGTCTGTAATTTCCATCATAGGTACACTTCAACTACGAGAGACTATTAACATAAATTAAATTATACAGTAGTCCAAACACTATAGGCTATTTACTTCTGATTTTGCAGAAATCATGTTAAAACGTTATAAGCCAGCAAACGCGATAGGCAACTTTAGTATTAAAAAGCAGTCTAACACTTGACAGTAGTTCAGTAGATATGCAGTAACAGGGGGAATAACGGTTATTTATGACAGTGCAAGTACACCACAGTGGCTCTAGAGGTCACTGTTTTACAAAAAAATCTGAGACTGCATGGTGTGGCTTTAAGAAGAAAAAAAAATCCAGGAAATCACATTGTAGGATTTTTAAAGAATTTATTTGTAAATTATGGTGGAAAATAAGTATTTGGTCACCCACAAACCAGCAAAATTTCTGTCTCTCACAGACCTGTAATTTCTTCTTTAAGAAGCTCTTCTGTCCTCCACCCAATACCTGTATTATTGGCGCCTGTTTGAACCTGTTATCTGTATAAAAGACACCTGTTCACAGTCTCAAACAGTCACACTCCAAACTCAACCATGGCAAAGACCAAAGAGCTGTCGAAGGACATCAGGAAGAAAATTGTAGACCTGCATCAGGCTGTGAAGAGTGAATCTACAATAGGCAAGCAGCTTGGTGTGAAAAAATCAACTGTGGGAGCAATTGTAAGAAAATGGAAGACATACAAGACCACTGATAATCTCCCTCGATCTGGGGCTCCACGCAAGATCTCATCCCATGGAGTAAAAATGATCATGAGAACGCTGTGCAAAAATCCCAGAACTACACAGAGGGACCTGATGAATGACCTACAGAGAGCTGGGACCAAAGTAACAAAGGCTACCATAAGTAACACACTACACCGAGAGGGACTCAAATCCTGCAGTGCCAGGCGTGTCCCCCTGCTTAAGCCAGCACTTGTCCAGGCCCATCTGAAGTTTGCCAGAGAGCATATGGATTATCCAGAAGAGGATTGGGAGAATATCATGTGGTCAGATGAAACCAAATTAGAACTTTTTGGACAACTCGTTGTGTTTGGAGGAAGAAGAATGCAGAGTTGCATCCCAAGAACACCATACCTACTGTGAAGCATGAGGAAACATCATGGTTTGGGCCTGTTTTTCTGTAAAGGGGACAGGGAAACTGATCCGTGTTGAGGGATGAATTAACGGGGCCATGTTTCGTGAGATTTTAAGCCAAAACCTCCTTTCATCAGTGAGTGCCTTGAAGATGAAATGTGGCTGGATCTTCCAGCATGACAATGATCCCAATGTCTCAGGCGTGCACCTGAGACTCGCATCTCTCTGGCTACGTCCACATTAATCCGGATACATTTGAAAACGGGGTTTTCGTTTAAAAACGCTCTCCGTCCACACTAGTGTTTTCAGGCGTTTTCTGACGTTTCAGTGGTGGATGAGAAACTTCTAAATTCACTTTACTGCACATGCGTGAAACTTCACAAAAGCTCACTGAGACGTTACAGAGGGGGAAATAAATATTAAAGTTATCGCGCAATTCTTCTAACGGGATCATTTTATTTAGCAAAATATCTCACCATCACTGATGCGTCCAGGTCGCATTCAGTCACCATATTTGGTCTAAAACGCAACTCCTGTTTTGCCGCAGGATAGCAAATGTGAGTACATTATCTGTCATCTTTGCAGTACTGTGCTATGAAGAATAGCACATATTAAGTAACATAGAAAGTAACATATTTTATCAACAGTGTAAAAATGAATAACACATAACAGGCACAATACCGATAAACATGAATATCTATTGGTACTACATGGATCACATGACTAAACTTACGTCATCGTTTTGAAATACCTCCGGTTTCACTGTCCACACTACAACGCGAAAACGGCGTTTTTAAATTTATCCACTTTGGAGAGCGTTTTCCAAACGATACGTTTTTGGTGACTTAAAACGGCGTCTCAGTGTGGACGGAAGGCCAAAACGGAGAGAAAAATATACGTTTTCAAACGAAAACGTATTAGTGTGGACATGGCCTCTGTAGGTAAGGGCGTGGTGAGCTGATATCTGCTTATGTCACAGGGCACCACAACTTCCAATAGGAGAATTGACCTGAAGAGGGCAGCACTCCAACGTTTTTACAACATACGTACATTGTAGAATTAAAACACACTTTATACCCAATTGTCAAAAAATATACTCGAATCAATGAACAGGATTAATAAATCCCCAGTCTTACAGGTCATTAAATTAAAAAAAAGTTGCTTTAGTTACCCTTTAAGAGAATAGGGACAATCCTTTTAGACCATGGGCCAGGCGCCGACCATTTTTCCCGTCGTTAAACTGGCAAAAGTGGATTCGGACACTGACTATAACGCTTCACCCAACGGTCCTATTTATCACTGCGGAACACTGCAGTTCGTATGATATTTTTATTTGAGCTTTCATGCATATTACACATTGGAACGTTGTTGCTGTTCATGGTCAGGGACTATTTATTTTCTAGTGGAAGGGAGGTTTTTAGTGATTTTACTTTATGAAAGTTGCACTAATACATACTTTTTTTAATTTAATATTTTTATTGATTTTATTTTTATAGTTTTATAAAAGCAATAAGGTACTCGAGGCAAGTGCTGTATCGTGAATAAGTCACGCTGAAGGGGTCGCTGGCACTCCACTTTGCGTCGTTCCTAACAACGCCCTTCAGCCGCTACTTATTCACGATACAGCAAAGCCTCTCGTACCTTGTTGCTTCCATAAAATTATACAAATATCAGAACTAAACCCATTTTATTTTTTTTTAATGTAAGAATTATTAGGGGGGGGGGGGGGGGTTGTTAAATCGCTAATTTAAAAGCAAAAGTAATTGTTCGTCGGCACGGACATTGATAATGGTGTAGAGTACAGCAAGTGATTTCAATTAATTCCTATGGAAGAAAAACATTCCCTTTTTTCTGCTTGCTCCTCGCTCACACACACACACATTGATTGTTTGCATTTTTAAGAAGTCTAAAACAGAAAACAAACATATGCATGCTTAAAGGTAATTTTATAGATACAATATATAATTCTTTTATTTAAGATCTGAATTTGAAAGACAAAAATACATAGGGTGATTGAAACATATCTTGTACTACATCATAATGTTTTGCACAATGGGCATCACATGTGCAGTAAATGAAAGTTCAATTTAAATATTAAATAACTGATGACAAAACAAAAGTAAATATGTAAACACTAAGCTAGTAAGATATTTGTTTTTCTATTGCAACACTTCCGATTAAAGTGGTTTGGTAACAGTACAAAGAAAGAAGTCATTGAACAAAACTCATCTTCTTCCAGTTGTGGTGGAAAAACACAGTGCTCTTCAGACATCCTTGCAGTTATTCAGTTACTTGACTTATTTTTCCTTTTTTTTAATGGTCCATGGATTTAGTTTTTCTGCATCATGTCTGCTCACGCCACTCCGAACGTCTGTAAATTAGCCTAAATTAACTCCCAACCATCTGTGGTTTTAAACCAAAGCACTGACAATTCATTGGTGTGTATTTTTAGGTAAGGGGCATTAATGTGAACAGTCCTGTGCATGTTGGTGAGCATTAGTGGGCTTCTCTATTATTAATTCCCATACAAGCAGATGACAGATTTAGATTTAGTAAGGCCCCTATGCTGGATTAAGATCAGAATAGACTAGACTAGATTAAATTAGCATCTGGGAGAGAAAGGGGGGTCAGCAGGTGACTCTGTGAATGACTTGAGCTCATAGGCAGCACCACTGTCCACTTCCATGGATTTACGGGAGAAAAGGAGCCGGATGTCCCGATGGAGGTAGATCTTTCCAGATTTGGAGCTCTGGAACCTGGAGAGAAATAAAGGTCAAACAGTTAATAACTAGTAACTAGTGTCATGCAAACAACAATGTTGGTAGCATGTTTAAACCACTAGTTGGCAAATACAGCAATCTAACAACAGTTTCTTTGTCTTCCTCAAGGGGGCGTTTGATGGCTCAGAATGTTGAATCCTTGGTGGAGTCTTGTAGATCATATACTAAAATATTATACTAAAAAAGAATTGGGTTGGTGCCTGACATACAATAAAAATCTGCAGATCTGCAATAAAAAGTGCAACAAGTAAAAAATAGGGCTGTTAATGGCATCAAAATAAAAGTTTGTGTTTACATAATATATGTGGGTGCACTGTGTATAATTATTTTATACATATAAATACACACACATACTTGTATATACAGTATTTAAGAAATATTTCCATGTATATACTGTATATAGATTAATATATATATAAATATACATTTTTTTCTTAAATATATACATGCATGTGTGTGTATTTATTTATATATATATATATATATACAAAATAATTATACACAGTGCACCCACATATATTATGTAAACACAAACTTTTATTTTAGATGCGATTAATCGGAATTAATCGTTTGACAGCCCTAGTAAAAAATGCTATTTTTTACACTAAGTGAAAATTGAAGTATTTTCTATGCGCCATTTATAACGATTTCAATGACATGTGAGTAGATGTTAAATCTTCATGATGATTTGCACTCGGCTTTTGCCAAGATAAGCACAAATTGAGACATAGCTTTATAGTAACCTATGCGTCTCCATTTATTTACGCTTCCTTCCATGTGAATATTCCTCTGTCTAGTGTTAATGGTTGGTGTATATTTCTGCCGCGTCAGCACACACACAACGGCTACGATACTGGGTCCGGTAATCAACCACAGTGCGGTCTCCCCAGCAGATCAGCATGACAACAGTCTGGATTGAGCCGAGTAGAGGCTTCAAGTGGGCACCTTCCGTCCTCAGTGTTTAGTCGACAAGTCCACGCCACCTAAAGAGGGCTCGACAGTGATTCTGGAGCCCAAAAGCGCCCCCTCCGTCTCTCTAACCACAATCTCTAACACCACAATCTCACCACAACCCAACCATATGCGCCAAGCCATTTGACTAAGGCTGTCAAAGCCTCACTGTCGTCATTAAAGCAGGTTCAGTGGCAACGGTTCTGTATGGCATACTACATATAAATAGTTGATAGATACTATTTGCACCTCATTATAACAGTGTGCAATAATAACAACATATTGAGTGTAAATTACTATATTTATTAAAATCATTAAATGGTTGAGGCCTTAATGGGACAATAAAGCCCTCCCCACACCTACCCCATAAACACTTCATTCCTACTATTAAATACCCGTTAAGCACTTTATTTCCACTTTAAATATTGTCTCCATTTTTATTTAAAATAAACACCATTCTGATCTGATACGTGATGGGGAAAAGGGAAAAGGTGGATTGCTTAATAGTTACCAACACCAGCCGTACTCTTTGGCTTGTTTCTTTTGTAATTTTGTTTGTAATTATTCTATGTATTCCAAGCGTTGGCAATATTGTATGATGTACAGTCATGCCAATAAAGCATTTTTTGAAGTTTTGAATTGAATTAATTTTGTTTGGCACTTAGTGTACTGTAAATAGACTCTCTATCTTGATCAGCACTGTAAAAAAATGTCATGCTATTTATGTAGCATAAATATAATTATAGTAATTATTAAATTATTCTGCATAATTATAATTATTTTTAATTATACAGTTAATTAAAAATTAAAGAACATCCTGGTTGCCTGTTCCAGAGACATTTCAATTTCATGCTAATTATACTAACTTATTATATTTGTATAGATTGACCATGAAAAATATCTACATGTGTGATCCATGGCCCAATTTTAATATGAAATAACTATGAATTATTTAACTATTATTAGAATTAACTATTTTTTTTTTCAAAAGTGATTACAAATATTAAAAAAATAAATGGTCTGTATACAGGCTCCAATATATATATATATATATGTTTTAATATTTCTACAATTAAATGTATCCGTATCCATGTTTTACTAGTATTACTAGGAAAACTGGGATCACCTTCCAAAAACTAAAAGTCAAAACCACTTCTCATTTCACATGTACTATAAATTCAAGCTATTTTTGTTAAAATATCACCATCAGTCAACATTTACATTAAATATAATTATACCCATTTCATTTGTATGCTGTTTTTCTACATGTAAAAGGCTTTTGGTTTTTTACAATATGGTTTGTGTTTTGATTTTGATAATTCTCTGAAAAAATTAGTGCATCGATTTTATGAAATAAAGCCAGATAAACAATTTTGGAGATTTTAATTCTCATTGAAGATAAGAGCTGTACTTTCATGACTAGAAAATAGCTGTCTGGAGGTGTTTCCAAGATGGCTGCCAGGGGAATAGTCTTGCTCTAATAAGGACTTTTCAAAAATACTGCATGTTCACACACCTTATTATGCAACCTCTAGGGACCAGTTAAAATAAGTATACATATTCATGAACAGGCATGTGGAGGCCACACTGTAACTGTTAAGAATGTGTGGTCTAGAACAAAAGCTTTACAGCCATTTGACAGTATTCACTGAGCATTTAAAGGAGTAGTTCACTTTTGAAAAAAACATTTGCTGATAATTTACTCACCCCCAAGTCATCCAAGATGTCCATGTCTTTCTTTCTTCAGTCGAAAAGAAATTAAGGTTTTTGATGAAAACATTACAGGATTTTTCTCCATATAATGGACTTCAGTGGGAACCAGACGGTTCAAGTTCCAAAAGAAACTTTAAGTACAAACTGCAAACTTGTTCAAAGGGCTTTAAACGATTCCAGACGATGAATAAGGGTCTTATCAAGCGAAGCGATCGCTCGTTTTATAAATAAATAACAAAGTTTAAGTTTTATAAGCTCAAACGCTCGCCTTGCTCTGTTCTGTAATGCACTCCTGTTCGAACTCGTTCATCAAAATGAACAAATCTTTTTCCGAGTCATTTGGTTCATCCGGCGAAAGAAACGAACGAATTGATTCGGAAAAAGATTTGTTCATTTTGTTGAACGAGTTCGAACAGGAGAGTCACGAATGTGCACCACAGAACAGAGCAAGGCAAACGTTTGATCTTATAAAACTTAAACTTTGTTATTTTTTTTTAAAAAATGAGCGATCGTTTCGTTTGATAAGACCCTTATTTATCGTTTGGAATCGTTTAAAGCCCCTTGAATAAGTTTGCAGTTTGTACTGAAAGTTTCTTTTGGAACTTGAACCGTCTGGTTCCCACTGAAGTGCATTATATGGAGAAAAATCCTGGAACGTTTTCATTAAAAACCTTCATTTCTTTTCTGAAGAAAGAAAGATATGGGCATCTTGGATGACATCGGGGTGAGTAAATTATCAGCAAAAGTTTTTTGAAAAGTGAACTAATCCTTTAATCCCTGTATGCCTGAATGATAAGTGAGCACTCGATGCCATGGTACTAACCTCAGATGGACGAGGTAGCGGAGAGTTCGTCCTTGCCCCAGTGAGGATGGCTTTTTGTTGTTCTGTCCATTGTACTCGCGTTTGACTGGGACTGAGAAGGTTCTCTGCCGCAGGAATGTCTGATGGCTGGCGGGCATTTCTCTCAGATCATACATCACCACAAACATCTTCACCACTGTCTTATTGGGGTTAAATAAGGTCTGATATTCAGAGACAAAAGACAAAACATCCACTGAGCATCTAAGTTACAAAATCCAAAGCAGAAAACATGCATGCAAATCCAGACAGTCGGTGAGCATTTCATCAGAAACACATGCCTTCAAAAACATAAAATAACGGTTTTATTTCACTATCCTACAAAAAAAAAAAATTATTGAAAACAGTGAATCAGAGTAATTTGTTCATGACTAATGCAAATCAAAGAATTTAAAGGAATATTCCAAGCACAAGTATCAGTAACATTTGGGGCATAATGTAAGTTACTATGAAAAAAAAAAGACTGTTTTTTTTATTTAAAAAAAAAAAAAAAAGATTTACACCAGATATGAAAGGACTACACTGAAAAGTTAAGTAAGCGGTTATTTTTTAATGACTATTGTTCTGCTTGCATGTAAATGTAATTCCTATACATTCACCAGTAGAGGGCGCATCTGTATACATTTTTAATGGTTGACGTTCTCCTTTGTTCTCATAGTATTGTCTGATGATTATTACACACACTTATGAGTAGTTATGAATCATTTGCAAAAGTGTGTCATTACCATGAAACATAATTATGTAGGTCTTTAAAATAATTTGATGAATCTTACCACTTGTATGGTTCCTGAAGGAGGTACTCGATATCCCCTCTTACCGAGGGACTCCAAGTTTATGACACCCTGAAGAGAAGCAAGAGAATTGAATAAAGATACAGTATTTAAATCACTTAGAATGTTGTATTGACTCCTTAAAAGGTGTTTGTATTACATTTATGCTCTACACAACTATACAAACCTCAAAAGTATGTGTGTGTACGTGTGTTGGGGGGGTAAAGTAAAGTAAACATGTGACATATTCAAAACAAGTACAAAATATGTAAGAAACACAGCTTGGGCCATTACCATGTAGGGGGAAGGTGCGTTATCATCAGAGACGCTGTAGAATAACACGTCCACAGGTAAGGTCATGTGACTGGGGCAGAAGGTTCCGCTGGCACCAACCTCTGCTGTGAAACCCTCAATAGTGCCCAACGGCTCCAAACGATAATTTAATACACATTCCTACACAAAAACACACAGATATACACATCAACACACACAAAGAAACATCTGTCTATCTTTCCATCCATCCATTAGGCATATCTTTAATGCGTGTTCAGGATAAAGACAATATCATTAGGCCAAATAAAGACAGAAGGTGTTCACTATTTGTTTGTGTGTGTGGTCCAGATATTCCTTTATACCGAATGTCCTCTCAAGGATAGTATAAGGAAAGACAAAATGCTCCAAGGTTTGGCTGCTTTTCACGTGTAAAATTACGCGTCAGAGTAAGTGCGGTGATTGTCTGAAGCCCATTTAGAATCTCGCCAATCCATTGACTGATGGTGCGCGCGCCACCTTAAGCCCCGTTCACACTACAAGCGACTAAGCGACACGTTACCATTCATTTCAATGGGTTAACTTGCGGGCGACTTTGGGTGACTTCCGGAGACACGCACGACAGCGCCCATTGGCGACCGGTGGGGCATGTCCAGCGACGCGACAAAGTTGATATCTGTTTAAAGGAGAACTCCGGCGAACAATGAACCTTTGGTCTAATAAAACATTGGTACCTAGTCGTTCTCTGAGTTTTGTTTTCATGATAATCGAATGTAAAGAGCTTTATCTCTAAAAAGTGTTTAGCGTATAATGCTAGTAATGGGGGCATTGAGTAAGTAAAAAGAAATCGCTAGTTTATACCACTAACAAGGCTCAAAATAGCCCCACACTCACACAGTAACATAATGAGGCTCCATACATGCAAAACAAAGCATTGAGAACTTTGTAAGTGTACAGACCGTTTAATAAGAAGATACTTTATGAAGACAGTTCACTTCGCGTATACAGACAGGAGCCATCTTAAAAATAGTCTCGATAAGTCGATCCCCGAACGCCATTCATACAGTTCAGAAGTTCGCCGAACTTCATACAGTTCAGATCACTCAGCACGACGTTCGTGGTTTGACTTATCGAGACTATTTTTTAAGATGGCTCCTGTCTGTATAGAGAGCCTAAGTCCCGCCCCTCCGCTTCCGGCTCATGGGACCTTATTTCGGAAAAAATATGAATGGTAGTCAATGGCGAGAGACAACTTATCTTTTTATTCCGTCTGAACTCAATTACACATATGATGTTTGTCAATTGAAAAGATAATTCTGAAAGTCAAAAACATCGCAGTTTGTCATACAACAGAAGAGTAACATTTAGTTTTATGTGAAAATCGCTCTGTGAACTACATCTCCTGGGAAGCGAAACGAGATCCGCTGCTCGTGTGTGTGCAGTCTGGTACAAAACACTCAGGTAGGACGGCGTAACGTTACGATTATAACGTAAGACTGTAGAAACAATGACAGACAGCCTCAGCAAAGTTAGCCTCATTCATTGAGAGAAAATGTGCGCCTTTGGGGTTTGTAGTCTTTGTAATTACGTATTTTCACAGTCTTATACCTCAACGGTTTTACATCAAACTGCGACTTTCTTTACTTTAAAATGTATCTTTTAAATTGACAAACATCATATGTGTAATTGAGGGCACAATTCAAACGAGATCAAAATATTTGTTGTCTCTCGCCATTGACTACCATTCAATATTTTTCCGAAATAAGGTCCCATGGTGGTCGACCGGAAGGGGAGGGACTAAGGAATAATAGAACGCACCATTAGGCTCTCTATACGCTCCTGTCTGTATTTCCGTGTACATACAGTGGTGTTCACCGTACTGACTCCGTGACTGAATGGTTTCGGGAACCCAGATAGACCGGTATTTGCCCTTTTGCTGCAGTTAAATAACCGCGATGGCAAAGAGCACTCACTGTTTCTCGTTCATCTTTAATATTATACATTTAATGTACTGATTCCATTTATATTTAGACTTTTCCTTCCAAAATATATTTGTTTGTCGCGGCAATAAAACATATTTGTTGTCTAACATAGAGTAACATCCGAAATGATTTCCAGGTGGTAGCGTAGAGTGGAGCTCAACTCTAGTCTACATTGATGGGCGGAGTAGTGGGAGTGGCCTGCGGAGTTGAGCATTGCAATGCACTAAGGGGATTGTTGTCTATAATCCACAAGCACTAAAAAGTCATTTTCTGCTTTTTATCGGCCAAAAAGGACCCAAATTAGAAATTTATGATACTATTCTACTACATATATGACCCACTTTCAATACTCATGTCTCCACCGGTGGAATAACCCTTTAAATCTAGGGTTTTGCATAGGCATCTGTGAGAGTTGTTCAGAGGTAGGGGTCAGGTAGAAAATAGCATTAATCCTATATAAATGTCTATGAGAAAAATATAGTGAAAAGAGCAAGTATTTGTGTGTACCCATTAAGTATATTTTGGGGAAAATTTCTTAAAAATAAAATAAAAAAACGATATCAAAATAAACTGAATAAAAGTTATTTAAGTTGTAAAAAAAATCTGTTTAGGATTATAGTTTGGATTAGGTAATAGAATATCGTCGCTGTCCGATGAAAACCGCGTATGTCCATTTTGCCGATTTTGGGATTTCTCAACGGATAGAATGTCCAGGTTCATCTCCGTATACAGCATGCTTCACATTATCTAAATGACCAATAAAAAGTTGTGAAATCATGTCATCTGATTTCCACGTATGTCCATTTGCTGTCAAAGCTGTCAATCACGCAGCGCATCTCCCCGCCCTGTGGATGCATCTCGCCGTCTCTGAAAGCTCAGCATTAGATGACCGAATAACACTGTGAGGTAAAGTATCATCAAATTTTGTTTTTGACAACTGTTCTCAAGACCTTCCTTTACAGTAGCCCTAACTTTATCGAGGTAAACGTTTCCCCCCTGATGCCAGACATAGTGGAGAGGAGTGACAAAATTACGGTAGGATTGTGTAAATCAGTCTAGGCATCGCCATGTCAGTGTATTGATTCATTGTCTCTTCATAGTTTGCAAGAGACATTTAATAAACTGAGTGTTTTTGATAAACTGAGACGTAGGCTATTTAATAAACTGAGCGTAGCCTATTCATCTGTCAATATAAAACACGATTTGATTTGATTCGACCACCGTTACTGTACAATATGCATGTATGTCCATGTAAACTCGATTTTGGGTCAAATGTGGATTATATTATGACACTGGCAAGAATATGGTTACATTTAAAGATGTTGTACCAAGCATGACAACGCTACCTTCAGCTGCTTTTGAAATTATATGTTTTTTCACTTCTTGAAAAGTAACCGTTTTGGACATACATGAGTTTCATCGGGCAGCGACGATATATAGTTTTTACAGTATAAAAATAATGATGTCTATGGAAAATCCCCATAAAACATGGAAATCCAACGTGTATGTGTAATAATTTGTTCATCTACCTCAAAGTTTCCCAAAAGACTGAGGCTGGCGGGTGGAGCGCTGGCACTGAGGATCTGCTGAGACTCATCACAGTCTTGTGATCTTTTCAAAACCCTGCAAACACACACACACACACACACACACACACACCTCAGTCAGCCATTTTGGGTAGTCTGTAGCTTTAGGGATAACTCTAGTGTATGTGTGCACAGCAGATGGCAGTGTATGTAGAAAAGTCTCAGTAAAGGAAATATCAGTGAATTTTGGAACAATGGCACTACAGCAGGAAATAAAGTGAGGAAAGAAAGTCATACCTCTTATTGGCTGCCCATGGAACACCTCTGCAATGAATCAGAGATGTGTCTAAATCAAAATATCCTGTCTGGCTTTTTCTTTGAGGAACCTGAGGGGAAAAAAGGAGGAAGCAGATGACACATTTACAGTGACCACTTGCAGAATGTAATTTAAATATCTATTTAAACTGTTACAAAACAAACAGGAAGCCAGTTGAGGGAAGCAAGTATAGGTGAAACATGGTCCAATCAGTGAGGTCCCAATCAGTTAAATCTTTACTCCGTTTGGTTATTGCCATGAGTTCATTTTAGCCTATCCTTATCCCTAGCCCTAATCATCAACTGATAGGTCAATGAAAATGTTGTCCATGCTTCACTTCCAGATCAAACCTAAGCTAATCTCACTGGTCGATAGGAATGTTGTTCCAGGACCAACGAGGATGGCAAAAATTACAGTCAGCATGGTATGTCAAAAAAAGAACAAAGCATCTTTTTTTATACAGAACAAAACAATTCAGTTGTTTGTCACATTTAATGAAAACCAATAGAAAGAGTAAGAACTACATCTGGGTGGATCTCATCTGAAAGAACAAGAGCACCACTCATCTAGAGTAACAGCACCAAACTCCCACACACAGTGAAGTGCTTGAGTCATATGGCACAAATCAGAACTCAGTCCACAGAGGAAAACTGACATTGGTATAATTGGAAAACACCAATGGGAGTATTTATGGAAAGTATTAAAAAAACGTGGGTTATAGGGAGGAAGTTTTTATTATAGGTCTATTGTGGTCCATGAGACTTCATTAATGTGTCATCTAGGAAGTATAGGAACTCTGTGGACAGCATTGAGGCAAACAAGAAGTGATTCAGATGTGAGGCGCGATGAGTCACAGCTTCAAAGAATTTAGGCCCCTTTTAATACAATCTATGTGTTTGGAGGGCAACAGAGGGATCTGTGCTCTTACAGGGCTGGAGAGGAGAGGTAGGCCTGTGCAGGGGTGGAAGGCTTTTGTTGCAGTTCCGTCTATGGAGTGGCGATTCTGTTTCTTCCAGTTATTGCATGACTTCAGAGGGGAAGGGGGGCGTCTCTGTTTTTAAAAAGACAAAGAGAATAAATTCAGCAGAGAACATTAAATTAGGTAAAATGGCAATGTTAGTGCTCTGATAGACTGGGTTCCAAAGGAATAGATTCAAAACCCTCCACATCAACTAAAAGCATACAATTACACATTGTTACCTAGTCAACTGTTATCTGAGATTTGTTTTCATGATTGCCGAATGTAAATGGTTTTATCTATTAAAACAGTTTAGCCTATAACGCTAGTATATAGGGCAATGACAAATAAAAATCGTTTGTCATTACCACTAACAAGGCTCAAAATAGCCCCACAGTAACACGGTGGCATAATAAGGGTCTCTACATTCAAACTGCAGCATTGAGAACTTTGTCAGTGTCCATACAGTTTAATAAGAAGATATTTTATACACACAGTCAACTTCGCGAATACAGGAAGAAGCCATCTTTGAAAAATAGTCTCTACCAGTCGATCTACGAACGCCGATCCAAGTGCGCTGAACTGTGCAGAATCTCATATGGTCCATTGTTTCCGGAAGAAACACAAACACGAACCATTTTCTTCTCTTCAATATGTACATGTAGCCTACTGTTCGCGCTCACCTTATCACCTTATTCACATCTCACCAGCGCACTTGGATCGGCGTTCGTAGATCGACTGGTAGAGACTATTTTTCAAAGCCTTTTTTTTTAGCCTTGTTAGTGGTAATAACAAGCGATTTTTATTTGTCATTACTCTATGCCCTATATACTAGCGTTATACTAGCGTTATAGGCTAAACTGTTTTTATAGATAAAACTATTTACATTCGGCAATCATGAAAACGAATCTCAGATAACAGTTGACTAGGTAACAATGTGTAATTAGACCAAAGGTTCATTTTGCGCCGGAGTTCTCCTTTAACAAAGGTTTTACATCCCAGATAGCAAACTGACATTGAATGAACGTGGAAACATGACATCGAAACAACGTTGATCTGACATTGTTTTGCTCATCGAATTAACGTTGAACCAATGCCAGACGCGTCATTCTTTCAAAACTAGAGGAAAATCAACTTGAAATCAACATTGTTTCAACGTTATGAAAGCAAACCAATTTTCGATTTTCATTTAGCTTTGAAGAATGCCGCGCCTGACGTTGGTTCAACGTTAATTCGATGAGCAAAATCAATGTTGTTTCAATGTCATGGGAGATAACGTTTCCACGTTGATTCAATGTCAGTTTGCTGTCTGGGATGGCATGACAAGGTTTTAAAACAAACCAAAAGTAAGCCTATAAACACACTTGAACTTAAAAAAATCATACGGTAGGAAAGATATATCAACTCACTGTATAACTGCTCTTGGCAGGACTAGAGGAGTTGAAGGTAAAGTTGACTGGTGTGCTAGAGGGGGACGTCCAGGGCTCCTGGTTCTCGTTCTTCTCAGGACAAGTTGACCCATCCCGGACATGCTTTTCTGCTCCTTTCTCATGGATTGCCTCTTGGGTCTTGAAGGGCTGGATGTATCCAGTCTGGGTCAGCCCATTCTCCTGAGGAGAGCTTGCATGGCTAGAGTTGTTTTTCAAGGAGGCCCAGGACTCTCTACAGGCATACTGTTGCTGATTACTCGTCGTTAAAGTCTGTGATTTTGTGACGCTGTGGTCTTCAAGTTTTGAGCTGGCCACGTTTAGTGGTCTAGGGGAACAGTCTTGCTTACAGGGGCTAGAGTCAGGAGATCTGCAACATTTTGTTGCTTGAGACGTATGAGGATCTGTGCTTGCCTCGCCATTGGGTGCACATGAAAACTTCTTATGGCTTGGTGGTGATATAAAGCCATTTGTCTGGGCTCCATGGTTTGCATCAACCTGTTCATTGTGAGAGGTCTTCAATTTATAGGTGCCATTCAGGAGACTGTAATGCTGCAGTCGCTCCTGAATCAGCCTTGAAATGTCCTGAACAGCATCTGCAATCAGCGAGCCCTCAGCAGACTGGTCACTGAGTACCAGCCGCCTACGTGTTGAGGGTTTTGGGGAAGTTTTTGATTCACGGTCAACTCCAGCCAGCCGCGTTCTGCTTCTAGGGCTCAAGGGGGTGTTGAAGAGAGAAGACCGGCTCCTCTCTGGGAATTCTGGACTGGTTACATTGTGGTTTGGGGGTTGGGGGACTGAGAAGAGGGGTTCTTTGGATTTCTTCAAGCGCTCCTTATCCTGTGTTGAGTTCCAGGTTGTTTTGTGTCCCGGAGGTTCTTGAGAAGTGAAGAGAGCATCAGGGAGATGGGGAGCAGTAGGGTCACAGAAGTTCAATCGCTGAGCAATGCGAGCAATGACTTCCTGTCTTTCCTGAAGCAGGGAGCCAATGAGGGGGTTGGTTTCACCTGAGATGGAGCTGGGGCTCGGACTGGGGGTAAATAAAGGGTCAGTGATGGAGAGGGATTTAAAACCACGAATTGGTGACTCCATGGTTGATGTCTTGGGGCTCTCTGCCCCATTAGTACACGAGTTATACGCCTCTGTAGGGGGGGCATCCACACCGCCATTCAGCCGAGAATACAGCCACTTGACTGCTTTGCCTGGTGGGAGACAGGACTCAGGGTGAGGGGGGCATTTACGGGTGTTAAGAGGGCTGTGGGGAGGTGGAGAAGGGCGTAGCGGTCTGGAGAAGAGTGGAGATCCTGGCAGACGGAGGGAACTGCAGTTCTCTCCAGCACGGTTGCCAACCTCGCCACGCTCCAGGCCTCTCTTGCCCAAAAAACCAAGACCTGAGTGGATGCTACATTTGAGTACGGGGTATTTGGGCTGGCGGGGCAAAGACTGAACCCGCACTTTGAGAGCAACACTATGGGACACATTTGGGACTGGGAAGGCATGTTCAGAGGGTGTTTGAGAGAAGTTCCATATCAGTTCTTCATCAGCTGCACTTATTCTGCAAAATACAGCAAATGGAATTGTCAAAAAACAATGTAAGGTCTTTCTTCCTTTCTCTCTTGACTTCCTGTCTCTCGTGATCAAAATATTCTCCTGAAAGGCAAATACAAAATCCTCTGGATGGTTTTACAGACTTTTTACAGAGCACTTTTATATCATTTGTTTAATGAACAAGCCCAATGGAATCACCAATATACACATTGGCCATGTTCCAAAACCTATTGAGAATCCTAAAGAAATGCTGATTTTAAATATATATATATTTAAATATTGATAAATGAGTGCTACATGTCATAAAAAGAATTACTACTTTACATCTTTTTATAACATTTTTATCATTATTAGACTTTCAAAGATTTAACTTTGCAATGTGCTACTAACAACAAACCTTATTGGAATCAACGTTTCAGAACACAGCTATTGAGATACAACTCTTGTCTACATCAGGAAAACTCCATCATTCGTTCCCACCCTGGAGAAGTTGTTTATGTGTAGAGTATGTTACCTGTAAAGGATGTTTCTAGGTACAAGTCCGTGAGAGGCACTGAACCAAGCGCTGAGCTGCGAGAAAAACACGTAGGAACGCACGGCCAACAGCAAGGTTTTCTCCTCAATAAATCGATCTCCACTCCTGCAACAAATACCAAAACCACTTAGTTAAATCTCCCTAGATCTGTGTGAAAGAATGTATATTGCAAGTTCTGTAAGTGACGAGTAGGGTTGGGTATCGTTTGAATTCGAACGATTCTGATTCCGATTCCGATTCCTTGTTTCGATTCCGGTTCCTAACGATTCTCGATTGCGATTCTTTTAAGAGGCGGGGTCAAAAAAGTTTAGCTAACCTTGCTAACCAATGGTCTGTCTGAAGGATATAATCCTTTCTGAAGGAAATACTCCTTTTGTGACAAATTTTGCATTTTGCCGAGATTGCGTTATTTTTAGAAAAGTGAAGCCACACTTTGGACCACCGACGTAAGCTACTCATGTTCGACTCGCGCGGTTATGCCAACACTTCCGGTAGACGCTTCTTCTTTGGTGTTGTTCAGTGGTTTCTTCTTCCGCTCGGCGGACTGTGAATATCGAAACTAGGAATCGAAATTTTAACTTTTGAACGATTCCGGGAAAAATTAAAAGTTAGTCCCCGTTCCAATCGATACTCGATTCTCGATACCCAACCCTAGCGACGAGTATGTCTTACTCTCTAGGTACTGGTTGTAAAGTCCATCTCTCTAGTAAGAGTGCATCTTGCTTTATTGCTGGGTCATTTAGGTCCGTGCAGTCTGTGGTCGAGCCTTCATCGCTGTAGCAACAGTCAGGAAGTAACATTACCTCGACCATGATGGGGATGTGATTGCGCCATAGTAACATGACCTCTGACCTTATTCTCCTTGCCTGACGACACTGTATTGGGGAAACATTTTTTTTCGTTCTTTATTACATGACACAAGATGCAAAATAACCAAGGTGATAAGTGCAATTTCCTTGTCACTTGTGACAAAAAATGAAAACTGTTATCAATCAGGTTTCCAGATATGATGGTTTGTCGGTCCCTGTTAATAAAGAATTGCACTGGTAGTATTTTCTTAGAGATGTACAGCTGTTGTACTTATTGGATGCATCTTAACAACTCATATTTTTACTCTTAAAAATCCTAAAACGTAACTACTAAATGCCCCAGCTCGGGTGGATAAAAAGATGTAACCCACCTGTGGTATTTTGTCGCTGCATTCATGTTTGGTTAAGACAGGCATAGCAGACTGGGCAGGTGGGCAATGAACACCCTCGGTCCGCCCCTTTACGGAACATTCTGGAGTCCGTCCTTCTGTGATCAGGAGTGTCAGGAACACCAGGAACTCCTCAGGATCATACTCAAAGAACTCCTCCGCTGCTTCTAAAAAGATACATGGATTGAATTACTGACATGTTGCCATTTAATAATCAAAAAACTTTGAATATCGTGCAGTAGGTGTATATATATATATATATATATATATATGAAGAGTTCAGATGCAAAAGCCTCTAAATGCCATTTGAAATTTTCTTCTTTAATGATGATTTTTATCAAACTTGTATATTTAAGTTCAGTAATTTCACTTAAATAACAATTAATAGGTAATTATCATTTCCATTTAAGTGAAATCACTGAACTTAAATATACAAGCTTGATAAAAATGATCATTCTAGAAGAAAATTTCAAATGGCACTTAGAGGCTTTTGCATCTGAACTCTTCATATATATATATATATATATATATATATATATATATATATATATTATATTTTTTTTTTTTTTTTTTTCGGAGAAGACGCGTTTGTCTCCATGAAATGTTTTTTCTTTCCTTAGAGTAGTAAATACTGTGGGGTTTGTCAGCAGTTTACCTCACAGTGTGGCAAAACCATTTCCTTACTACTTGCTAGTCGGTATCAGATGATGGAGAGACCTACTCACTCTAAAGAGCAGTTGGATAAAAATGTCTATGCGGAGACAAGATGATATATCTTCTATAAAGTTAATTGTGTCTAGTTGTAGGAGTGCACAAGCATTTAGATCCTCAAAGCTATAGATTAGCCTCAAAGCCAATAGACGTGGACTAAAAAGGCTTATTGACACAGCAGGAGTATTTTTAACTTCTGTTTTCATAAAACCAGACACGCAAAGCTAGTTTCACAGTTCCAGAGAAGATAACACTGTTTATCCATAGCAAACAATCTTTGCTCAGTTGTGAAAACTGGGCTTAACAAACATGCATACACAATTTCTCCAGCAGCAAAACATACCTGAAAGCAGCTGTTAGTATTTACATGGAATGTAGAAACACGTGTTAAAATGCGACACTCCCCAGTCCCGATTCTGAGTCAGAAATTCCAAAACATTTTTCCACAACCTGATGGACCTGTTGAATAACATTGTGTATACAGTATGTGTAAAAAAAAAAAAAAATAAAGCTGACTATTAAAATTCAATTGGACTCATTATAGGTAAAACGTTTTCATGAATCATTCCAATTAAAGCCTGAACTGCAGGTGAATCCTCATTATTTGATAATGCGCAAATGAAACAGGCCCTCGATGACATCTAAAGTTCAACACAGATTAGTTTTGCTGGTAGTAGTTATTCCATGTTTGCTGAGAAGCAGATAGAAGTGAGATTCACAAGAGCAGAGTAGGTTTACCCACAGCTTTGAGCAGCAAACAAAGGCGTCTACATGGCAGTTGAGGTCCGTTACAGTCGGCCAATGGGCCTATTGTTCTGACAGCGTCAGACTCCCAGGACAACAGGGTCTCCCTCTCCCTCTCTCTCTAGTTAACTTTATACTTTCATTCTGTTCATTTTTAAATGTCTAAAAAAGGGAAATATATGTTATTGTAATGAAATGTTTTAATTGTTACTCATTTATTTTCAATAAAAATAAAACATTTTCTTGAAATGTTGGTTGGCGAAACACATTTAAATATTATTTTTCGAACTATCTAATGAAATCTAGTGCCGTTTTATATCCCTCTCATGATGTAGTGTTAAAAGCTCTGAACTTTGAGGTTGAAAAGGCACAGAATCCACAGTATTATCCAATGGGTGGAGTGGAGTACATGCAACGTAGTTGTAAAGAGAAAGAGCCTATTGAAAGGGTTGTGTCAAAACAATCCTGATGCATTCAAGTCTATTTCAGGAGTCTTTTCATTACACCAATCTGTCAAGTTTACAACAGGGCTATAGGGTGACTGGCTGAGCATGCATGAATTAACCTTTTTTTTCCAGTTCCATACTGGTGATTTTAGTTGGTGTTCACAAAGTGAATACACTTACTATGCTTGCATTGTGGTCATAATAATACTATGCAAACCAAATTCGATCCTGAAAAACCAATGGGTGGAGACACAGAATGGCTGTTCAAGACAACACCACACTGTGCAGAACTGTTCTATGACCCACTTGTGTTGAATTAATATACTCCTTTTCTTACATCTGCAAAAAGAAAAAAAAAGAAGAAGAAAAAAAAAGCGTTTACAACCATTTATTCGTGATTTTGAAATTAAAAGCACAGTTTTCCAAAAGGTACACAAAATGTCCACACCAACTTGGGCACTATATTCTAGGTCTTCTGAAACCAAAAAAGGTTTTGTTCGAAAAACAGGCCTATATTCAAGTATGTGTTGAAGGAAAAACATCTTCAATTTAATTTCAAATGCATTTTGACAACACATTTGAGCAGATGCAAGGGTGGGCAACAAAAACTCAGATTCGCAATTAAATCTATGTTGATGATGATAATCTCTGGACATTTTTTACTCAATATGGATAAGACTATCAGAAAAATGAAATATGTTATTTTTGGAATATCATACAGTACAACCAATATATAGCCATCAATGTTTTAATTCATACAGAATAAAAGTTCTGTTGGGCAGTAGTTTAATTTTGCATATATATTTGGCAAAAATAAATAAATAAATGAAAATGCAATTGTTTGATATAATTTAACTGTTATAATTTAATTTAACAACATTTTAAAAGGTTAATTAAACCTTCTATGAATTCATTTCAGTTCAGATTTTTTAAGGTAGATTTGGAGGTAGTTATGTTGTATTCATTCTTAAGGTCTAACAAAATATGTGGAGTGCTTTTCCTCTGCCATTTATCATACCAATTTTTTTTTTTTTTGGCCATTTTACCCAGGCCTATAAGCAGACGGCAAGATTTTTTGAGAATAACTACCTGTGGCCTGTACAAAAAAAAAAAAAAAAAATAAATAACCAGTGACCTTCAAAGCTATGGCTAAAAGTAAAAGTACTTTTTTTTTGAATATTTATTATTATTTATCATATGGGTTTAAAGTATTCCTAAAATATAGAAATTATTCCAAATCTGTTATGGACAATCAAAGACAATTTGTTTAAAGTGCTGTGTAAAGCACGATCTGTTGGCACGTGATGTAAGCCTGCTAAACTAATGAGGCTTTTAGAGATGGTGGCATCACTGCACAACAACTCAGCCCTAATCTACGCCACTGTTGTGCGGGTACAGTCACGCTTGGTGAGTAAAGAAATGCGTGTCATGTTCCGGGAGAATTGTGTGTCGTGTTTTTTAACGGTCAGCATGGACACAAAGCTGCCTGCCATGATGCCAAATCTTCTCGTGTTTACAACTTGGACAATGAGCGCTTATCGGGATCAACTAAACATTGAATTTTCAAAACTGTGTGATATTCGTGGCGCCATTGATGCAGTAAACTTGCACAACATTGTTGAATGAATAACTTATTAGTTGTTTTGTGTACCCCTGAGAAACTTTGCGTTCGCTTGCAAAACCTTTGCATTCCCTCAAGAAAGTTGAGTTCGCCAAGTTCGCTTACAAAACTTTTTTGCGTTCCCGCAAGAAACTTTGCGTTCGCTAGCAAAACCTTTGAACTCTTTGTTATTGTTTCTCAAAACATTTGCGAAAGAACACAAAAAGCATTGACATAAATGTTTTCCTCCATCTAATTTTTTTTCTTATTGTCCCTTTAGGGGCATACTATAACGAACTATAACAATAAATATTATTAGCGTTCACAACAACGCACTTAACCCTTAAAACACACACCTCAAGTCTTTTTAGTAACCCGAGACTTCATTCACTACCCTCCTTCTCATTCATTTTTTAAAGTTAGACACTAACCTTTTTAGTTTTCCTCAATCAATTCAATATAGTCACTATAACAACAACAACAACAAAAAAGAAATAATACAATTATAAAATAATGCCTGTTTGCTGAAGCTGTCGGCAATCAAAATATTGATTTTGAAGATGTTGAAAATTGTAATTTTGTTTGAGATCATGAATATTAGCCAGATGTTATACAGGGATGATGGTATAAAACTAGAGCCTGACCGATAAAGGATTTTGAAGGCTGATACCGATGCAAATATTTTTAGGTTTAAAAATCCGATATTCCGATATATTGGCCGATTTTTTTTTTTATTAAATATTGTTGGATTTCACACACGTGTATAAGAAAAGCTAACTTTTCTGCACAAGATACAATTGATACTTTTTCTCTGTCTAAATGTTCACTCCTCGCAAGTATAACTTACATTTTACAATGCAGGGACTGTAACTAGAGATATGCTAGTTATAAATACAGTAATCATTACTTTATTTAGGCAGAAAAAGTTCATTGTGGTTTCCCAGCTCATTAATGTTAACGTTAGCGGTCTTCCACTGATTATATTGGCATTAGCTAGCTTTGTGGTTAGCTAGTCTATGATGAGCCATAATTTAGCAATAGATAACATCATACTGCAAATTGTAAAACATACATTTTCAATATAACAGGCCAAGGAGAGATGATTGAAGCATGTTTCGTCCATTTTTATTTTACTTTTTAAATATTCATTTCATTTATCTGCCATTATAACTGCCGATACCGATATTTTGGAAAATGCCACATCGGTCTGGCTCTATATAAAACATCTGCTCAAACTGAACCCTTACGAGCTCCTAAAGTTTTATATTATCGTGACATGTAGAGATCCATCCATGTTAGATATAGATCAGGGTCGCTAAAGACCCGAAAATGTAATAATGATTGGCGATTTGCAGTCAAGCATTTAAGGGTGATTCTAAAAATGTTGTCTCTCAGTGCCGCTATCATTAGAATTGTTATAAGGACCCTGAGGCCCCGTCCACACTACTACGTTTTCGTTTAAAAACAGAGAATTAAAACGAATACGATCTCCGTCCACACCAGCGTTTTATCTGTGTATTAGAATTGATCTCAGTCCACATTAAAACGACGCGGAAAACGCGGATTGGGTGTTGGCTGACGAATCAGGGAAGAATATGTCATGACTGATGACACCCAATCATAGAGCCGTCGTTTCTAAAGTCCTCTGGTTTGTCCCGTCTTCAACAAAAAAGCCTTCCGGAGATTCAAAACGCAAAACGGAGCCGCAGCGTTTCTAAACTTCTCCGTTTTAGGTCTTCGTTTTTTCCGTTTTAGTCTGGACGGGAGGTGCAAACGTAGCAAAAGGTCTCCGTTTTTAACAAAAATGCAGTAAGCAAAATAAGAAAGATTTTTAAAACCATATCTTTATCCTTATACAGTAATTATAGTTATCATCTTTGTTGTGAACAGAAGTGAAATGATTTTTGTTTGAATGAGATGAGTGCATGAACACCACTACCATCTCATAATTCTACCATAATTCACACATTCTGGATTTCTTTGAGCTCAAATTTCCAAGTTAAAGGCATGTCAGTTAAAAAAAAAAGGCATGCCTGGTGGTGTATTATTTGGTACGGACCATAAGAATGTGTGTAAGAGCAATATAATTATGATTTGCCCAGAATTGCTCTGACCAGTTGTAATTAGTAAATGGTGACTATATGACTTAGTTTTCTAAATCTTAGTCAGAAAATAAATGACATCCAAAAATCAGTGTGATTAAAAGTAGAAAGTAGGGACTTCTTTTTTTTTCTAACATATCACATGTAAAATACTAATTTAAATGTGAATCAAATGAACAACAAAACAAGGTTCTAAGCTTTGGAACTCTAGCAAGAAAAGGGACATTGTGTTTTCCTTCACTAAGTACCATTATGACATCATCTTTCTCTTGGTGTTCTACATTTCCAGCACAAACACACTCTGAGCCAATAGGCGAGGCCCAGAACACTTTTGGCCAATCAGCACATTCCAAGCTCGTGCCAATCACAGAATTCAGCACAGAGGGTGGGGAAAAGCCACGTGCAGGCCAGGGCTCGCGTCACCCCAAGCCAACAAGAACAGCTGATAGTCAATCTCACTGCGACTTTGTGAAACAGAGCCAGATTTCTGCACAGATTCTATGCTGGAAATACCATGACAGCAGATAATGATGTTTGTTCCTGTTTATTCCAGCCATGTTTACATATAACCTCGTCATTATTCCATAAAAACAATCTTATAAGAGCCTGAATAATCTCAAGGCTTCTTGAGTATTTAGTGGGTGTATTTGTCAAGCCTGTTTTTTTTTTTTTTACTGCACTGGGCAGCTGTTGCAGTATGCATTTCCATATGCGTATGTGTTTACACACATTCTTACAGGGAACTCCACCCACGTGATAACTGCACGTGGAGAAACCGCAGACAACAGAGTGAAAAAGAATGGAGTGCCAGCTGAAAACAAGGGGAGAGAAAGACAGAAAGAGTATTTGCCTCATGTAGGTTAAAGGTAAAGTTTCAGCAGGGGAGGAGTGACAGAACATTGGTTTCAGACGGGGGAGGAGCAGAAAAGGCAGAAAAACAACACAAAGGAAGAATATATGACCAGCACCCCATACCTTTTTTTGTTTGTTATGAACTTATTCGCTCACATGCAATCATAAAAAACCATCTAAAACAAACTATCCAAACAAAACAAAACAAAATACATTGAGTAGCATCGCAAATGATACACAAATCCGGCGCAAAATGAACCTTTGGTCTAATTACACATTGTTACCTAGTCAACCATTTTCTGAGATTTGTTTTCATGATTACCGAATGTAAATAGTTTTATCTATAAAAACAGTTTAGCCTATAACGCTAGTATAACGCTAGTATATAGGGCAATGACAAATAAAAATCGCTTGTCATTACCACTAACAAGGCTCAAAATAGCCCCACAGTAACACGGTGGCATAATCATTTGTAGAGAGTCCCTACATTCAAACCGAAGCATTGAGAACTTTGTCAGTGTCCATACAGTTTGATAAGAAGATATTTTATACATACAGTCAACTTCGCGAATACAGGAAGAAGCCATCTTTGAAAAATAGTCTCTACCAGTCGATCCACGAACGCTGATCCAAGTGCGCTGAACTGTGCAGAATCTCATATGGTCCATTGTTTCCGGAAGAAACACAAACACAAATCATTTTCTTCTCTTCAATATGTACATGTAGCCTACTGTTCACTCTCACATTATCACTTTATTCACATCTCACCAGCGCACTTGGATCGGCGTTCGTAGATCGACTGGTAGAGACTATTTTTCAAAGATGGCTTCTTCCTGTATTCGCGAAGTTGACTGTGTGTATAAAATATCTTTTTATTAAACTGTATGGACACTGACAAAGTTCTCAATGCTTCGGTTTGAATGTAGAGACCCTTATTATGCTACCGTGTTAATGTGGGGTTATTTTGAGCCTTGTTAGTGGTAATAACGAGCGACTTTTCATTTGTCATTACTCTATGCCCTATATACTAGCATTATACTAGCCTTATAGGCTAAACTGTTTTTAGAGATAAAACTATTTACATTCAGCAATCATGAAAACAAATCTCAGATAACGGTTGACTAAGTAACAATGTGTAATTAGACCAAAGGTTCATTTTGCGCCGGAGTTCTCCTTTAAAGCATTCTTTCGCCCTTCGAGAGTATTTGGTCCCTTCAGAGACAATTAGAGATCTAGTCAATTTTAGACCTTTCCTAACATACACAAACACACATGTTTGAGACCTGGAGGTGTTCTCGCATGGGCTTACTGCATTCCAGAATTTGCATATTTTTACCCTCCCCATGTCAAATATTTTTGAGTGAGCGGCAGTATGTTTACTGTATGAGATTATTAGATCTAGGACAGGACAGGCCAGTGTTTCTTATATAATATAGAGCTATTTTAGGCGCTTGTGTGTTAGGTTAGTATTATTAGAGTGTGTACACAAGCAAATATAAGAAAATGCAACTGGACACACACACGTTTGGGTTCCCATGTTTTATGGGGACATTACATAGATATAATGATTTTTATACTGTACAAAAAATATATCCCCAAACCAGTGTTGTAGTACTCGAGACTCGGACTCGTCTCGGACTCGTCTCGAGACCATATTTTAATGGTCTTGGTCTTGTCATGGACTTGACTCGTACTCTAACATTTTTTTTAGGACTCGGACTTATTCCCGAGTCCACTCGAGTTCAATTCAAAATATTTTTCATGATTATTAATGTTAATAAAATATTTCTTTAAATTGATTGACACGCACAGTGATTGGTGATTTTCTAGTGCAAAACTGCGCATGACAAATTGTAATAAAATTACTTTTAACACCACCTACTATGTGGCCTTTTTACCCTAAACTCATCATATTTTTTAAACTCTAAGTAAATTCAGTAAAATAAAAAAAGGATTTCTCTAAGTAAATAAAAGTAAATTAGGTAATCAACCCTCACTGGTCTCGACTCGGACTCGACCGTCTCTGGTCTCGGACTCGACTTGGATTTGACTCTATGGACTCGGTCTTGACTCAGACTCGACTCTCTCTGGTCTCGGTCTCGACTCGGACTCGAGTGAGGTGGTCTCGACTACAACACTGCCCCAAACCCTAACCCTTAACCAACCCATCACAGAAAACGTTCTGCTGTTTTAAATTTTCAAAATACATGAATCATACATTCTGTCAGATTTATAAGCTGTTTTCCTCACAGGGACCAAAACATGTCCCCACAATGTCAAAGATTTCTGGCATTGCCAAATTTCCCATATGCGAATACCTGAGCTACATAGACATAGCAGATGAGAACAAGACAACAAGTTCCTACTCTATATTCAAACACAACTAGTAGAGACTTATCCAAGTTTGACATCAGCAAACACAGGGATGTTGTGTAAGGTACAAGAGAGACTTTTTAGACTTTTTTAAGCTTTAAACTAATCCATTATTTAGTTAACTTATGACCACTTTGTTTCCACCCTGAGCCTTAGAATTAAATGGCTCTTTTTGCTACTGGACTTTTACCCATAAGTAAATGGCATCTGTTATATTATCACTGGATATTTCTATGTTACAAATGAGCAGAGCACTTCCACCAAGATCCTGAATACTAAATAGGCATTAACTGGCTCTTTGGGGAAAAAGCCTCTCCAAAACTCTGCAGTTTCCAGCTGAAACAGACACTAGTGGCAGTAAAACACTAACTAGTTTTATATATTTCACCAAAAATGATGATAATTTTTCATTTATTTTCATGACCTCCAAACACTTTTACCATGGAACAGGATTTGTAAAAAAAACAAACAAAAATAAAACATATTTTGCATCAAATATTTGGCTTTGTGTATGGCTTTTGTGATGTAGCAAACTTACATGAGAGCTCACTTTCCTGCGAGGAGTCATAAAAACAAGTCAAAGACTCAATAAACTCGATCAACCTCAATAAAAGCAAGTTAAAATGGCATGGTTGCTTCAGCAAATGCATCTAATGTTTGCTTTTGATAACACTAATCGCTTAACTTAGGGTGGGAACAGGGATAAAGCATTATCATTTTAGCGCTACTCACTATATTTCACTTCTGATTCTGAACTGCCGAGATGCACAGATGCACAGTGGCAGATTCACCTACATCTATTTTGGATAAAACTGAACAGGCTTTTGGCTTCACTCACTGGTCATTTCACTTTAAAAACATGCAAAAACAACATCATTTTGCAGAAATATCACCACAGGCACATTTCTTTTAAATGAGCCTGGGTTGCACTGATATGTAAACATGGATGGGTATATGTTAATGAATGACGGGTGATGGTTACTAAGGAGTCATTTTTGACGTTTAGTTTTAATAAACTGTATGAATGGACTGTGAATCAATCTTTGAGTTATGACTGTTACAGTATTTCCATATAGTACATCAAACTCTTTTATTTCAAGAGCAAGAGCAAAATCCTCTTTTCCATATGAGATAAAAAAGCAAACCAACAAAACTACAAACTGCACACCACTAATAAGTGAGAACAGAACACAGTACTGCATATATATTTAGCTCCTCATATCTTAAAAACACCAGTCTTGACCCAAATTTACGGCAAACTCTCCCCACTGTCTGCATAATGAGACGCCTGGTTTCTCCAGCTGTAGATTAACACAACACTGCAGGAGAGAGTTAAGCTGTACATTTATATAACCAGCGGCAGCGGTGGAGAAAAAGATTTCTGGGAATTTGCTGCTGTACTGAATTTTCTCTCAACGGCAGCTGGGATTCAGAGTGATCCGCGTTCTGTAGTTATGAGGACGATTTCATGTTTCATCGCCTCATGACTGACAGAGAGCGAGAGAGGGATTGTAATGAGATAATAATAAAGGTCAATCTTTCGGTCGTAAAGAAATGATCAGCTGACGTGCAATGTGTCTATTACAGGTGACAAGTCCTTCCCATCACCTATTGAGTTGTATTTGCTAGTCCATACAGCAGAAGAAAACACCAGAGAGTGGAGCTTTTCGGTGTAAAATTCCCTCCACAGTGAGTAGTGTACAAGTCAAAAGATCCAGGATTATATTGTGGTCTCTAAAATTGACTTTCTCTCCAGCTTTAGCATATTAGCATACTAGCATTAAGTAAGGTTACTTGAGTCACGTTTCTGACACATAATCAGCTCATGGATGTGGCACAACCATGATAATTTAATGACTTAATGTTTTAACCTTTGCTACTGTAATCAATAAAATACATAAAAATGTAGCCAAATTAACTTGAATACATCACCTCTTCTATGAAAACTGTGAGTTAATCTCTAAATTCAAATTCATTTTAATCATTTTTGTGGAATAAAGTAAAAAATGTCAGGTTGGTACAATTGTCATGATATTATTTCTGAAAAATAAAATCTTATTTTGTTTTCATTTAGCTTATTTTGTCATTTTTTTAATTATTTAAAAATAATAATGAACATTTTGTTCAAATATATATACAAATATTTTCTGTATAATATAATTGATAATTATTTGAAATAAAAAAATCTATAAAATTCCATGAATCAGGAAATGACATTATAGAGTGGACTCTTGAAGACCATTGAATCTGTGTCAAGCTTAAAATTAGCTAAGGTTGTAAAATGTGGCTCTTAATCACATTTCAATAAATGATCATGTTTATAAAACATGTTTTAATCTTGGAAAAAAAATATATATATATTTTTTTTTTTTTCAAGAAAATAAATACTTGCAAGAGAAATATGTTCACTTGATGTTTACACCACGTCATATTTTAAGAGTTTTTTTATGTTGTTGTTGTTTAAAACCATATAAAAGCAACATTAATACATGATTACAATTATAATAACGTGTTAATTTTTTTTCTGTTCTCCCACCCTAAAGTTAAAGAATCCTGTTCTCATGATATGCCAATAACAAACCGGAAATCATTTCGTCTCCATCCCAGTTTTGCACTGCCTGATAAAGGATTTGATTGTGTAGGCCTGTACCTGCACAAGTGTGTATGCAAAATAGGTTTTATCAGTCCACATGCAGTGCTGGTGCAATAGCAGATTACAAATGACTCCAGCATAGTAAATCTGCTTACGGCCAGCACCAGAGAGATCAGTTTAAACACTAACGTTCTAGAACGACACGTTTCTTGGCATGAGGCGATGTGCACTGATAAGGCCTCTGTGGTCAAAGGCAAAGAGCTGAGATCAACTTCATATATATATAAAAAAAAAAAAAAACAGAAAAGAAAAAACTTCCACTGCACAAAAGCATCTAAGATACACCTATAATAGCAAATAGGTGACACATCAGATCTTTATGATATAATAATTTTAAGTCCACCTAGTCAATAATTGCATTCCTTCAAACTAATCTCTGATCACCAAAATTAGATATAAAAGTTTTTTTTTCTTGAAAAAAAATATTTCTTCATTCCCTAAAATAGCTTGACTGTAACACCCTTGCCTCATTTAGTATTCACGATTCTATGAATATGCAAATTAGCACCGCCTCCACTCACTCTCACCAGCTCAGGTATCCACTCATTGACCTGACTGGCACTCATTGACAACTTACAAGCTAGTTTGTGACATCAGAAACACCAGCAATTAAACCACGATTTTGAGACTGTCTTTGGTTCACTGCAGTTTTAAGGGGAAAATACTCAGCAATGGTTTGTCTTTTTAAATATTAAGAATATTAAAGAGTATTAAAGAATAGTTTTTAAAGAATATTAAAAACACGGTAACGCTTCCTTTTACAGTCCAGTTACCCATGTAAATACTATGTACTTATTTTAGTAACTACAATTACTGGGTAAGAACTAGTACTAACCCTGAACCTACCCCCTAAACCTACCCCTGTTCCATGTAGTTACCTTATATTAGCTAGTACTTTCTAGGTAAGTACACTGTATGTATACTGTAAGTACTGTACTGTGAAAGGAAGTGTTACCAAAAACACAGACATATTAACAACATTACGGTAAAAGCTTGCTGTTCACTATATAGGGGGACTAATGTGGTTCTACTTGGCCTTCAGTTTCTTAAAGAGTGCACCAGTAGATACAGTAACACAAAATAATACAGTATTTAAAAAATGCTCAAACATTTTATCTGCAAAAAAGGCCAATTGTCCATAGATCTATAAACCATGCAGCTTTCGGTTAGAAAGAAATGACCAAATTGAACATAAGTGAAATCTGCTTTTTTCTAACTTATTGGAAGGACAGGAGTTCACCAATGAAATTTCGCAAAGCAGTGGTAAATGTCAGTGCGCCTCAACATAATCTCTGATTTAAACCTCAGAAGTAAAAAGGTCAATAGAGTTGGGAATACGATTCATTTGAATAAATCAATTCTTTCCATGTCTCAATACACTATTTCAAAAATCCATTCATGCCATCACTTAAAAATGTCATGTCTCAAACTGAAGAGTTTAATGTCATTATAACTTTTGTTTAACTACATTTTTCCTGCATTTATTTTTTGCTTATGTGGCTTTTCATTGATTTTTTTTTTATCAGAGAAAATACAAATATATTAGCCATTATTGTCCAGCTCCAACACATTTCCTCTCACTCAACACTGAGACCGATATAAAAATGTGACTCAAACTAGGATCCATGTACCAGTCACCTAAAAACACCACTCATGTTGTCCAATTAATATAATTGCACCATTTATTGGTTTTATCATCGCTGCCAACCTCAGATTCCATATCTCACCCATCAACACATCACAAGTACACCGTGTATTTTCTCTTGCTAGACAGATTCACAGGCAGAAGGTCATGAAGAATATGCAGGTCTCCGTGACATCCACTCAGCCAAGGTTTCTCACAACACAAGTAGGCCATTTTAAAATAGGGGTGATTTATTACCCATCAAACGGCTGTCCAACTTGGGACACAAAGATCCTGACCTTTTGCTCTGTTCCTGTCCTGTGTTGGTAGATGGAGTGCCACAAGTAACATTAGGTAATTATTATTATTATTCTTATTTTAAATTAATGCATTTATTTATTTTTTGGAAAGTAACAAAGTAATGTAATATGTTACTTACACACTACCAATGTTTTAACGTTTTTGGAATCTCTTATGCTCAACAAATCTGCATTTATTTGATAAAAAAAACAGCAAGTTTTTGAAACACAACTTCAACTACAACTTCAAATGGATACATTTTCTATTTTAATATACTTTATTCCTGTAATGCAAAGCTGAATTTTCAGCATCATCACTCCAGTCTTCAATGTCACATGACTGAGGAATACTAAGAAGTTAATGCAATGAAGATGAGGAGGAGAGTAAATGATGTCCCGGGTCACTAAACACGAATGCGCTTAATTCGGGTTAACTTGAAAGTAAAGTTCGTCGGGACAAACTTGTGTCGACTGGTCCTCCTTTCTAACATTTATTTAAATGCACAAACATATACATAAATACAAAAAGACACAAATAAGAACAAAAAAAAATAATAATACATGAACACATGGGGTGAGATCTGGTGTTGGCTTGTACAGCGGGGTTTCTGAGGGTTAAGAGTCTATATTTGTCTTACAGGACAGAGGACATATTGGTGCGGGTGAAGAGGAGTTCACTGTCTGATTTGCTAACACAAATTGCACACTCTCAAACCTACAGCTCTATATGTAGATTCAGGAGTCAAATAACTACACACCGATGGAGAAGGGCAGAAATGGATCCCAGGGTACTTATTTCAAATACCAGTGTCTTAAAATAACATAAACACAATTTGCACTAATCTACTTCCATAAAGTGATGTATTTCAGAGTGAAACAAGGAAGCAAAGTCATTTCAGGGTAGTTAATAAGATTAAACATATATTATATGTAAATAAAATAAATATAAATGCCACATTTACATCCTTGGACATTTACCACCATCAGAATAATAAAACTTTAATCGAGAACTTTGGTCTCTTCATGACATCTTCATTCTGGGATGTGGTTCAAGTAAAATAGACTAGAGATTTGTCTTTCTAAATGACTTGATCTGTTGGCCAGAACAGAAGAACAGAGAGGAATCCATCATGTAGAAAGAAAACATGAGGGAGGGGACAGATAAAGAGGATGATGTCAGTTTAGTGTGAGTGGAGAACAGATGAGCACCCTCTCTCTCTGTGTGTGTGGGTCACCATGGTAGACGTTAGAGGACGCTGGCACTGATCTGACTGGCATAAAGTGCATTGCTTTAGACTTCATTGACCTTTAGACATAAAAGAACATTTTAAATGAAGCAATTTGTCTGAAGTCCATTGCTAATAAATGTTCTAGATGTACTGAGACAAGTAGTCAGACAGCAGGGGCTTTTTAAGAGTTTGAATGCCAGGGTACGAACTCCGAAAGGCAATCAGGTTACATTGAAATCATCGCTCTAAAACCCACACCTGTGATGGAAAACTATGGCTATATACGGTCCAGCCTTAAGCCCAAATATGCTTTAAGTGGAATCGAAGAAGGAACTGATATGACGTCATTTCGAACTAAGGCCCCGTCCACACTACTGCGTTTTCGTTTAAAAACGGAGACCTTTTGCTACGTTTGGACATCCCGTCCAGACTAAAACAGAAAAAAAAAACGAAGACCTAAAACGAAGACGCTGCAGCTCCGTTTCGTGTTTTGAATCTCCGGAAGGCCTTTTTTTTGAAGACAGGACAAACCGGAGGACTTTAGAAACGACGACGCACAGGCTCACGCTCGGCTCTATGATTGGGTGTCATCAGTCGTGACGTGGCCTTTCCTGATTCGTCAGCCACCCATCACATGACCCGTCCCCATAAGAAAACGTTCAAAAACAACCTCGTAGTCGGTCCATGAAAAGAAATCTCTGGTCTTCGACATTTCTAATCTTTGCAGAGGTAGCTAACGTTACTTTCTTCTTTCTTCCAAATCTGAGGAATAGTCAATCCGCTTCCTGTTTACACTAGAGCCAGACTGATATATCGGCAGGCCGATATTATCGGCTGATATTAGGCATTTTCCAAATTATCGGTATCGGCAGTTATAATGGCCGATAAATGAATATTTTGTATCATATTTTGATAATGAATATTTTAACAAAATTTGTGACCATCATGTCCAGTTTTGCTGCCGTTAAATAAGCCGAGAATGAAGCGGAATTAGGTAATAATAGTTACATTATGTTGTTACAGTGTAGTCCTTTTAAATTTTGACAATGTGACTGAAGTATTTCTTTAATAGCACGTAACAGTTATAGCAATGAGACGTATCATCTCTCCTTGGCCTGTTATTGTTACGGTAGTGTGGTGCCCAGGAAGCACAAGGAGACAAGGAGAACCGGTCAACAGGAATTTAATCAAATAATTCAGGGAAACAGTAACCACACTATACATCAACGAGAACGGACCAGGAGTGAGGAGAACACAGGGTTTAAATACACTAGAACAGACTAGGGGAACAAGGCACAGCTGGGGCAAATTAACCAAACACAGGTGAAGGGACTGAATACAAACGAGGAGCGGGAAACTAGAAACAGGACTGAACCAAATACACAAAGAATGGGGAACCACAGGACACACATGTAACAGTTATATTGAAAACGTATGTTTTACAATTTGTTGCACGTTTCTGAAATAATAATTAAGAAGAAAATATCGGCCGATATATCGGAATATCAGATTTTAAAATCAATAAATATTTGTATCGGTATCGTACTTCAAAATCCTTTATCAGTCGGGCTCTAGTTTACACTGGCTCGCGCATCCCCAGTGTTGGTGAATGGTCACGTGATCCGCATTTTATTGTGGACGGAGATCAATTCCAATACACAGATAAAACGCTGGTGTGGGCGGAGATCGTATTCGTTTTAATTCTCTGTTTTTAAATGAAAACGCAGTAGTGTGGACGGGGCCAAAATCAGGCCGAGACAAGTTCGTTTTGGGAGTTCAGAACAGCTTGCCAAAGCAAACTTTCCAGAATTGTTTGTTATGGCTGGTAAACCTCTTTGTACCACCATTTGTCCATTACGGCGATTACGGAATAGCTAAGTTTGCGCGGAGGCTCCGCCTTCTTTCACACTGAAATCTTTTCCAGTTCATTTCTTCTCACGAGTACATCAAGGTCAGACTTCGTAAGTAAAACATGAACACACATGAGAGTGAGTCTGATGAAACAAGCAAATGACATTTTATGTTTATTGTGAAAAGTGCAATAGCTATAAAATCAACGTAACTTGACTTTACTAGAGTGCTAGTAAAAACTGTACTAGAGTTTTATTTTGTCATTGAGAGTTAAGCACGCAGCACACATGTTCATCTAAAGATCTTCGATCATCTAAGATCTTCAATGAACATCTAAAGATTTTCGTTTTACCCCCAAGCGAAGAACGAAAAAGAATGTTGGCGTGAGTTTATTAGGGCCTTTACAAGGCCATTTTTACCTTAATAGAACAATGCACAATGATGGTATCAGATGGTAATATCATACATCAATCATATATAAAATGGTAAATTATTTGGTATATGGAATTTACGTCGTGGGTGAAAATTGTTTTTGATGGTGTGTTGGTGGCTGAATTGTCCCACTCAATTTTACGTGAAAACTTTTTTATAAGGTGGTGATTTTTATAGGAATTCGTATACAAATTGTATGAATGTGTCTTTTTTTGTACACAAGAAGGTCCACCTCTACCCCAAATTGTTATGAAATGCTATGAAATTGTGTTCGAACTATCATGAATATCTTAATGATACTTAATAACAAGCTTCTTTTGATTTTGGGTACAATGTTTTTTTTGTGAGATATTGTGGTACATGTCCAAAAAATGTGGTAGTATCATGGTATATTTTAGCTGATGCAGTAGGCAAATGACCAGACAGAAATGGAAACAGAAAGAGAGACAAGAAGAAATAAAGACGGGTCAACCTCACTGGCTGATCTTAATGTATCCCTATAATTACTTCCTATAACAGGCCATAAATAGAAGCCAACCACACCATGATGTACTTCACAGCACTCTGAGAGACAGCAGCTCTTTTATAAACCCTAGTGAGCTGCCTTGCTGTCTACTGCCTACACACACAGCTATCTTCATAGACAGTGTGAACCTTATAAAAGTTACTGATTTGTAATAGTCTATATGGGCAACAACTCTGGGTGCCAAACAAACAGCGCTCCTCGTGTGAATGTGCGGAACATGATTCCAAGTTTTATGTTAGCATGTTACTAAGCTAACAGCGTGATATTGAGAACACAAATATTACATTGATAGTTCACCCAAAAATTCAAATAATTGATACACCCTCATGTCATTCCAAACCTGTATGACCTGTTCTTTCTTAGAAAACACATATTTTGAAGAAGAGTTGCGAACCAAACCATTCTGGTTACCATTGACTTCCCTTCTATGGACACAAAACTGATACATTTATCAAAATATACACTATTTATTGAGAAAGAAAGTAATACAGTATTAAAAAAAAAAAAAACATGAGGGTGAGTGAATGATGACAGGGTGTCAACTGTGAAAAGTTAGACAATAATGTTAGCAAAATGCTAAAATGCTAAAACTTAAATTAAACAGTCAATTTCTACTTGGATTTCATTAAATTCAGAAGTGTATAAAGTAGTTTAATCTACTTACAGTATAATCAACATTTGTTCATCCACCATGTTGGATTTGTTTTTTCACAACACTTTCTTTCTGAGGCTTTAGAATTTGTTCAAACATTTTGTCAGGGCTGTTTTTCCCATGGGCTGCCATGGCGTCTTTGTTCTCTGTTGTAAATACAAAGAGACTTTATCCTTTCAGGCTTCTGCATACTCTTCATGGCTGCTTTTCACCAATTTAACTTGTATGACAGATCCTAAAAAATATCAGAAAACTGGTGTTTATTTACTTTGCCATATTTCTCATGGGAGGTAAAATGTTGTCGTTGCATAGTTTCTGTCTATTAAACGGTTGCAGTCTGCCACAAAATTCCTGCCTTGTCACACTTTTCTGTTATGAAATCTGCAGTTAAGTCTTGCTTTTTCTAGCAAACAAACACCTAAAAATTACCTTAACACAAGCTTGAGGAAACTTTACCTCTCAGATTCACCTCAGCAAACTTTCCTCTCAAGAGTTCAGTGGGGGCAGACTACAAACTCACATAGCAACAAGCTCTGCGCTGTGATTGGATGGTGGCTTCCTGCCAAGCCGTTAATACAGTTTCCTGTCTGTGGGCCAGAGAGTGTCTGTGTTTGAGAGAGCAAACACACATTCTGTTTTGGAAAGATGTAGAGGCTTTGTGTAGATGTCTGCAAACCCAACGACTTGTCAATATAGGCTATACTTTGAGCACAAATTTTAAACTTTTGAGTGTGGGCTAAAGCGAACCATGGGAAAAGCTCCATAAACTAACACCAACAACATCAAAACACATGACTACAAACACACTAAGATTTATTGCATACTTATAGTGAGCTGAAAACAATTTGTTCTCTATCATGGCTATTTAACCTGAGCTTTTAATCATGTTCGCAAACAGTCGATAGGGATGTTACATAAAAGCTTCTGAAGGCCGCACAAATTCATTTACATAATTAAACGATTCTGTGGATCAGGGAACAGCCATTACACAAAACAGAACCGAGAGACTTCCAATTCTGTCATCATTTACCCTTGGGTTATTCTAAACTTATATGATTTTCATTCTTTTATGGAAAACACTGAAAAAAATAGTACTTTGAAACAATCACAAATAAATCAACATAAAATTTTGAAGAAGACTGAAATAGTATTTTCTTGTAAAACGTACTCCGATAAAATAGTTGGTGTGGTGCTTGACAGAAGAATATGGAAGAAAATCCTACAATTCCCACCTGCTGTACTCCAAGTGTACGTATCATCCTGTCTCTTTATCAATTTACATAGAACAGATGGTGCCTTATTGTGCAAACATTTAAAAAATCTATTTTATACTTGACAAAAATGTAAAACTAAGCATATTATTATTATTAATTAATATGGCAGTGATGCCATCGATTTGGCTTTTTATCCATTATTTTTAGAGCCGGATTATACAACATCAAGTTTTCAAGATTCACTTATTTGAGTCCAAACTGTAATAAACAGTACGGACATTGCTCAATATTGCATCAATGTAAGCGAATGATGACAATTTCTATTTTTGGGTGAACTATCCCTTTAAGGACATGTACACACAAAAATGTAAGCACATGTAATGGCCATTTGCCAGCGCTATAACGGTCTCCACAAAGGCAGGAATCTGAAAAACAACCCAGGACCACAACATGTGATGTGCAACACATGTAAAACACCATCTGACAACATTTTAACTGTATCAAATATATTACACTGCTTTTATCTGTGTTCAGAGAACAACCTTGAGGCAGTAAAGCCAAAAGTAGTAGCATAAAGGCTTTCATGAGAACTTGTTCATTCATTAAGAGTTTGAGTGGATGCGTGACCATGTCTTATTAAAAAGAATGAGCACTAGAGTGAAAACATGAGGTGAAAAAGAGACACTGGAGACGAGCGTTGCAGTCTGAGGGGTTTGTGGGGGTTTGAGATACCACAATGAATCACGTCTTTCAGGCGCTGGGTATGTAACAGGATCAACCGACAACACACTTGCTGGCAACAACAAAACCCAGACAAAAGAAAACACACATACGCTGTTGGTATGAGGCAAAGAGAAGTGCTTTGGGGGAGAATGACACATTGTGTGACTGATAAATGCACAGGGAATGATGCAATGGTTGATTTCAGTTGCGTTGTTGGGCTGAAGTAACCTAAACCCAAGAAAACACTAGATTTAGAGATTTGTGGTGGTGGCATAAGCTCTAGGTGTTTGCTAGTGGCTGCAATGAGTCAAAGGAAACTCACATTCTGCTGACTAAAATATGGTCTTTCACTGTTAAAGGGATAGTTCACCCAACAAATTAATATTCTCTCATTATTTATGCACTCTTACGTCATTCCAAAACTGTAAGACTTTTGTTCCTTTTTTTAAAACACAAATGAAGATATTTTTAATGAAACCTGAGAGATGCCTGTCCTCCACGGCATTCAAAACTTCATATATACATTGTAGAATTAATCGATATGAATTGAGCTCTTCAATCCAGATCTTTTGAAGAGAAATAATTGCTATGATGAACAGCTTTAAATTAGTCTGTATTTCACATGCAAACACTGATCAACACGCATCAAATATTGTAAATAGAAGCTTAGCCATTCTTGCTTGGCATGGAAAAACAAACCTAATTGTTTTCACATGTGAAGCAATTTGAGCATGTTTACCATATTTTATGAGCCCTATATATATACACATTCACCTAGGATTATTAGGAAAACCTGTTCAATTTCTCATTATTGCAATTATCTAATCAGCCAATCACATGGCAGTTGCTTCAATGCATTTAGGGGTGTGATTCTGGTCAAGACAATCTCCTGAACTCCAAACTGAATGTCAGAATGGGAAAGAAAGGTGATTTAAAGGGTTAGTTCACCCAAAAATGAAAATTAAGTCATTAATTACTCACCCCCATGCTGTACCAACCCCGTAAGACCTTCGTTCGTCTTCGGAACACAAATGAAGATATTTTTGATTAAATTTGAGAGCTGTATAACTACCACATTGGCTCCTAAGGGACTGCCTCTTGACGGCCCAAAAAGTCAATGAAGAAAATGTTTAAATATCCCAAGTGACTACCGTGGCTCAACTATATGTTTATCAAGCGACGCGAATACTTTTTGTGCGAAAAAACAAACAAAAATAACGAGTTTATTCGACTATTTCTTTTCTTCCTTGTAGGCCAGAACGAGACTTCCTTAGATTTCCACGACGCATGCGCGAGAATTGCGATCTGAAGTAGTGTAAGCTGGTGTGAGCAGATCGCAAATCTCGCGCATGCGTCGTGGAAATCTAAGGAAGTCTCGTTCTGGCCTACAAGGAAGAAAAGAAATAGTTGAATAAACTCGTTATTTTTGTTTGTTTTTTCGCACAAAAAGTATTCACGTCGCTTGATAAACATATAGTTGAGCCACGGTAGTCACTTGGGATATTTAAACATTTTCTTCATTGACTTTCTGGGCCGTCAAGAGGCAGTCCTTTAGGAGCCAATGTGGTAGTTATACAGCTCTCAAATTTAATCAAAAATATCTTCATTTGTGTTCCGAAGACGAACGAAGGTCTTACGGGGTTGGTACAGCATGGGGGTGAGTAATTAATGACTTAATTTTCATTTTTGGGTGAACTAACCCTTTAAGCAATTTTTCCCCTCACCCCCCACTTAAGACTTAAGTGGACTAAGCAGTTGAGCTTAAAACATAACCGACTATGTTTATGTGAATATTTACTCACCAAGACATGCATTTTTATATAATTTTATGTGTATTTGGCCAAATAAGCTGTCCGAGAGGTGGCTTCCAGTGCGTGTAAGCACTTTGCTTATTGCATGTAATAATAGACCATTTTGCGAGATGTAAACAACACTGGTCCAGAAGCACTTCCTGTTTTATTTTTTTTTAACATTACATAAATGTTGGGATAAAATACTACCAACAGAACATATAAAACCGAATCAAAAAGTAAAATCAAAATTTTACATTTGAAATAAAGAAACCATTTACAAACTGAAACAGGAAGTGTTTCTGGACAAGTGTTGTTTACATCTTGCAAAATGGTCTATATTAAGCATGTTAACATGTATGTGACCGCCACGTGTTCAGTCAACTCTCTGTTGTCTGTGTCGACCTAAAACTTTTTGCAATCTTTTGGAGTATTAAGACTTTGTGATATTTGTGATATTTCAACATATCGTGCGGTCAAAGTGATTGGACAAGTTCCTAAGACATGCAAGACAGACATGTTCCTGGCTCATCATTTTTTTGTTGATCCTGGAACAACATTCCCGTTGGAAAATGTTGTCCTAATCATATTTTATAATTCATATCTTATCCCTAAAATCAGAAAGAAACTGATGTTTACAATGATGTAGAAGCACCTAATCCAAGCCTAAACTTGACAAACTGTAAACTTGTCCCTCAAATCTAATTGTTTCATTAGAAAGTTGTTCCAGGATCAACAAACTTTTTGATCCAGATACATGCGAGTTCACCATATCTTACAGCCCTACATGAAACCCTTGAGATCTGGAGGTCAAACATGCCCCAAATCAGTCTGAGCTCAAAAAAGTACCAAATGCCTGAACTCAACCCTTAAACAGCCTGCAGGACCCATCAGCCACCTGTCTGCTTACATTGAGCTTTACAGCAGATCACGCACACACACACACACCTGTCCCCCAGACACTTGTTCCTACAGCTATAGTGTCACACAGTGGAAAAGTCTTGGCTTAAAAGTCAACATGAATTTGATCTGTTTTTTTAAGGTAATTTGATAAAAACAAGATGTTCAATGTGAAAAAAACCCATTGTATCCAGTGGGAACTGATTGGATCATGGAAAGTTTCCACTTTTGAGAAGGCTTTTAATGTTAAAGCATTTTAAAATATCCTAATGGTAGTGGTTTTAAAATCTATTGCTATACACTATTATTATTATTTATTATTATTTATTATTTTACTCCACCTAAAATCTGTCATCATTTACTCACCCTCAAGTTGTTGTAAACCTTTATGAGTTTCTTTCTTCTGCTGAACACAAAGGAAGATATTTTGAAGAACGATTGGAACTTTAGCACCATTGACTTCCATAGTATTTTTTTTTTTTTTGTATGGAAGTCAATGGTGCCAAACAACTGCTTGGTTTCAATCGTTCTTTAAAATAATCTTCCTTTGTGTTCAGCAGAAGAAAGAAACTCATACAGGTTTACAACAACTTGAGGGTGGAGTAAATTATGACAGAATTTTCAATTTTGGGTGGAGTATCCCTTTAAGTATTAAATACACTAATTGAAGTAAGAAAAAAAAAACATTACACACAACATTAACCAATAGTTTCCATGGCCCAGGTGACATCAGCTAAAAAGTAGGTTTAGAGGCGGAGCATTTTGATAAAATATTATAATGTTCATTACGTTCTTTGGAAAAGCATGCACAAATTAATCATTCACAAGACCAGGAACATTTATTAAGAAATAAAAATACTGTCAATTCATGTTGACATTATACGAAGCAGGGTACTGAAGGACTTCAGGTTAACTAGAACAGTACATCAAATAATTAACAACCTATCTAATATTAAAGCCACAAAGCACTGGGTCAGACAACCATCTTGTACTTGCCAAAAACAGAAAGTACATTCAAAACTATCAACTAAGACACCGGCCCTCAGTTCTGCTTCGTGTTGAAATGTCCTGCCACAGCTTGGCATGCTTAAAGTGGCCCATTGTCACAAGGGAGCGTGTGTGTGTATATATTCCATGGCCCTTGATCAGCTGATTTCAGCTGAGTATTTGAGATGCAGACAAACCAGGCCACCGGTGCAACTGATCCCTGTTGTCAGTAGCAACAGAGGAAAATATAAACACTGTGACTGTGAAGAGAGTCGTGCAGATCTGCGGACATATGCACTCAGGCCCGCACAGTATGAGAGAAAATCAGAGGAAATACACCAAAGACATCATCAAGGGTGAACCAGATGTGAGCAAAAAGCTTCTGCGAGACAGTGATACTGAAAGGTCACAACTTGTGTCCAGTGATTGGACAGGTTAAGAGGTTTAAGCCTTCACTGAAACTCAGGGAAGAAAAATAAAATGTCAATTTTGGTTTTAAGCTTCAGTGGAAAAGGCCCCCAATGGACAAAGTATAAGAAGAGTGAGGTTCTATGAAGGACCTTTCACATCAATGGAACATTTCTCTTAAACAAAAGGTTATAGAAAAATAAATTCTTTGGATTATTCAAATGTTCTTCACACTAAGAAAGAACGGTTGTTTTCTTGAGGAAACTTTACATTTTGCTGTGTGAACAACACACAAACAGACAAAAAAAATCATGGACATGATTCAAAAATGTTAAATGGTCCTGGAAAAAAAAAATTTGTCACACTTGAATTGTTTGCGGTCAAAAATTACCGCATTGGAAAATAATAGAAGGTGAATTAAAATTGAAGTAAAATGATCTATTGGAACTGTTTGGTGTGCACAAACAAACTTTTATGAGATATCAACTTTAAATTTGGAACACAGCTGTGACAGCTTGTTTCAATTTATGGCTTTGTTTTTCTCACAGTTTGAGTGAAATCAGGTTTTTTGGAAAATATAGATTTCATATACAAATTGAAATTTGTATTTGTATACATTTTTCACAACAATGTACAATTTCATATCTTTTTCAAGTTCACCCTTTTAAAACTTTTTTTTCACTACAGCAATATGCAACACATTCTCATCACTGCATATACATCCAACTCATATGGCACCCTTTAGCGTCAATATAACACACTTCGGTTATGGGTAGGTTAAGGTTTAGGTCTGGGGTAGGGTTAGGGTTACACCACTAGGAGGTGCCTTCTGGCCCATATCTGCATCTCATATTGACACTAAAGGGTGCCATGTGCGTTGGATGTATACGCATCATCGTCAAAAGCGTCACTATATAGCCCCTTTCACACAGAGATTCCGGAAAATACACGGATAATGTGACCCGACATTTGTCCCGGGATTGTTTGATTTCAGTTTATTCACACTGCCAGTATTTTTCCAGTAATTTCCCGGGATCAATGCACTGAGTGAAAGGGGCTTGAAAGGGACTTATGATGCCTTGGGATGAGAACAGGAATCATCTTTAAAAAGATACCCTTGGTAAACTCCAAATCATTCAGGATTTATGACAGTTTACATTTACGCATGCTCAAAAAGTGAATAAATAGAATAACTACTGCACAAATCTAACCCTAACCCTAACCCTAACCCTATACCACAAAATCTCCTAAAAATATTAAATAAAAAACTTTATCCAACTAAATTATAGTCCAATAATTTCCTTGAAAAAATAAAATAAATCGCTCATTTTTGCAATACATGTTCTTCTTGACATAGAAGCTACTTAACCAATCACAGATAGGTATCGGAAACGCTCATTTTCATTTGCGCATCTTCATTTGTGTATTTTGACTAGCCAATTTTACACATTGTATAAGCTCTTCACAAGTTCCAACATATGTATGCGCAACAAATGCATTTAGCCCAACACACAGCATTGTTTTGGATGTTCGGTTTTGTCGCAATAAATACACAAGCCAGGGCAGATTCTGCAGAGCGTCATGAGAGACGGAGTTAAATTACCTCATGTCTCAAAGCACAAAATAATTACAATAATGATTCAAATAAACAACTTACAGAGCTCTTACTTGTACCAACTGATTGCTGCAAATTAATTTTGGCATTGATATAGAAAAGCAAAAATGTCTGAGGACGTGAACAGCTCTGGAAAGAACGTCACGGGTTGCCATGGCATGAACTGTCCGCGAGCATGGTGCGCCAGAGAAAATTGATATATATATATATATATATATATATATATATATATATATATATATATATATATATATATATATATATATATATATATATAAATAAATAAATGCTTTTAAAGGTTTTTGGAGAACTCAAAATGTAGTAGCCTAGTCAAGACAGACTTATTAAAAGGGGTCAAATAAAACAAACTCTTACAGTTCTTTTTAATATGAAAACATACTTAAACTTTTAGACATCAAAATACCTAGAAAAATAATGACTTGCCTATTTACATAAGATGCAGTTTATTGCCTGCGCCCTATAGGGTTAAAGATTGATGTCTAACAAAAATCCATGCTAATATCATGATGATACATTGCCCAAACATTACAGAGATTCTGAAGAGGAATTTAGATTTCTACAGTGAATGAGAAAAAAAAACCTAATAATTGAATACTCAATTACATCAAAACGCTTTACTACATGATTTCTCCTAAAAGATCCAAGTCTTTCTCTGAGATAAAAGCTTATTGATTTATATTAATGCTACCACAAAGCAATAGACTGCTGCTGCAAAGTAGGAGCAAATGAATTGTAACAGCACTTGTTTAATGTTTTCTGATATGGGTCACAATAAATAGAGGGAGAAAAAATTAAGTTGCAGGTCATGCAACTTGCCATCTCATACATTTATCCTTGCTGTTGAGCAAAGATAACACGTAATTGCACTTTTGCATGTGTCCTAGAATTCCAAGCCCAGCCCTTCTACTTTAGTTGCACAGAGTGGCTTTGTGCTTGGAAATATAATTAATAGTAGTAAGTCATAAGTGTTATCTAATACAGCAGATCTAAAGCAATGCTTTAAATTCACAGAAGCTCATCACAGATGATTTTCAGGAGACCTCACACTTTTTTTCTAATATGCTCCCCCTGGCTGCTTCACGCTAGCTTGTTTTAAATGAGAGCAACAGAGGCGCAGCAGACTGTGGAAAATCTCATCGTAAACCAAAGATGTCTTCCAAAAAGTGCTCACTGAGCTGAAAAATTAACATTAAACTGATTCTAAGCCCAGATTTTCCTAAATGCTTTATTTAAATGCAGATGACGCGTTCAGAACATGAGGGGTTTTGCCATGTTTTTCAGATAAAAACGTTTAGTCCATGTCAATTAGGCCTAGCTTTTCTTATAAAAGTAAAGACGTATGCATAGAAACTGTGTAGTCTTTTTCTTTTGACAAAATTATTTTTTTTTCCAATCAAATGGTCTCTAGAATAAGAATGTCATTCAATACATCCTGCCTTTAAAGGGTTAGTTCACCCAAAAATGAAAATTCTGTCAGTATTTACTCACCCTCATGTTGTTCCAACCCCGTAAAACCTTTGTTCATCTTCGGAACACAAATTAAGATATTTAAGATATTAAGATCGCTCCTGCATACTAGTCCATAGGCTTCTTGAGGGAATGACTCTTGCTGGCATCGAAAAGTCATTAAAGACATCGTTAAAATAGTCCAAGTGACTACAGTGGCTCAATTTTACATTTATCAAACGATGAGAATACTTTTTGTGCGCAAAAACAAACAAAAATAACGTGTGTGATGCGTGTGACGTACAATAACAGAAGCTTACACTATTAAACTAGTAACCTGACTCGCGCAGAGGGAGAAATAAACGAATAGTTGAAATAAAGTCGTTATTTTTGTTGTTTTTTTGCGCACAAAAGTGTTCTCGTCGTTTGATAAACTTAAGATTGAGCCACTGTAGTCACTTGGACTATTTTAACGATGTCTTTAATGACTTTTCGAGGACAGCAAGTCATTCCCTATCTTAATTTGTGTTCCAAAGATGAACGAAGGTCTTACGGGGTTGGAACAACATGAGGGTGAGTAAATACTGACATTTTTGGGTGAACTAACCCTTTAAATACAAATCGCAAGTAACAAATCATAGTTCATGACTGAAATGTAAGCTAACACTACAAAAAAGACAAGCCATTCAAATATGTACAAGCCCAACTTCATTTTTAATTCAAAATACAAAACCACAGTTAAGAAAACTGTGCTCTTAAAAACATTTCATTGGTTCTTTAAAGGGATAGTTCACTTTGAAATTAATTTTTGATATGTTTTAGCTTACCTCAAGGGCATCCAAGATGTAGGTGTCTTTGTTTCCACAGTATTTACAATTTTGATATTTTTAGGTCAAACCGTTCTTGTCTGTCATGGAGGTATGGTGGTCCACCTCAAAGAGCATGCACAGAGAAGTCCAGATTAAACATGATTTAATGACTCGTAAATGTAAGTACACATTGATGGCCTAAGACACGAAACAAGCAGTTAGTATGAGAAAACAGTATTTATCTTGTAATCACAGTCACGTCCAAGTAGGGCGAGGGCGCTTCTGTCTGCGCTCGTTGCATTGATACACGTTGATAACCACTCGTTTCGTGTCTTAGGCCATCTAAGTTTACTTACATTTACGAGTCAATAAATCATGTTTAATTTGGACTTCTCTGTGCATACTCTTTGCACCCCATATACCTCCATTATATGACTCACAGACAAGAACGGTTTGACCTAAAAATATCAAAATTGAAAATATTGTGGAAAAAAAAAATACACCAACATATTGGATGCCCTTGAGGTAAGCTAAAACATATCAAAAATTTATTTCAAAGTGAACTATCCCTTTAAGGAGATTTTATTTTTTTATTTTGTAATGCACCAATGTTACATTTTTGATAATACCGATAAGCTGATAATCATATTCATGTCAGATTACCAATAAAGGGCTGCTATTACCATTCTATACTATTCGGTCTAAATAAATTAAAATACTAAATCAATCATTTTAGAAGGCAAGGCTATCCATTTGAATAGCTAGTGAATCAAACAGACAAATCACACACTGAATGCCACTGAAAAATAGGTCATACTGTATGCATGTGCTATACGCTCGCCTTGATCACATTGAACTTTAGCATCCGCTTGAAGTCGTCATGAAACAGAAGTTGCGCTAGTCTTTCTTGACTATTGTGAAGTATATCCGTGTGAAAAGGCTTCTGGAACAAGAAAAATGTAGCTATATTTTAGTATTACATTAATCGTACAAATTGTTTTTGTCCATCTGAATTGATTGCTGTGATTGATTTGTATTGCTGTGATCTCATTTGAGTGACAGTGAGTGAACACATCATCAGAGAAGAGAGGGCACAAAAAATTGTGCATGGACAAATTATTTACATTAAATAGAAAAAACGTTAAAAGAACAAGAATAGTTGACTAGCAGCAGGAGTGTCATTTAGTCGATGAGTTGACGACTCTCACACATTCCTAGTTGTTAAATTACTGGTGCTTTTAAAGATTAACTTTAAGTGAGCATGAGATGATGGCAAGGGTAAAAATGTAAAAAGAGAAGAAATGAGCAAGCTCAATTATCCATCACTGGCGAATACCCATTTCAGGCATATTTAAAAAAAAGGTGAATGACAAAGATTAAGGTTTGGTTTTTGCCAACTACCTTACAGTACGATAATCATGACACATATTTATGATTCATACAGGGATGCATCATGATATCATAATAGGACTGCACTAGAAACTCCAGCAAATACACAAAAGTGACCCAGCATGTCTGACAGAGAGTCAATCGTTTGAATCAATCACGTTAGTGACTCAGAGAAATGCAGATGCCAGATTTTGGTTTTCTGCTTCTTCATTTTGTACACTGTATGATTGTAGACATGAATAAAAAAACATGTTAATTATTGGACCTAAAAGATTATTGCGTCTATGATCGTATCTGCACATAAAGGGCAAAATCGATGTACTTGATGGTGGAACACAAAAATGCAAACAAGATGACATTGTGAATGCAAATGAGATGCCAGTCATTGTTTGCATAGCTCTTCTGTCCATACAGGTCCTTCTAGCGGAGTTATTAGCACAGTCGAGGTGCTCAGGTGTGGTCGGGTATGTTTACGTAAACAGCGTGTACATATTCCAATAATAGAAACGCCCACGGTGAGTGTTTACACTGACAGAGAGAAGAGCTACAGGTCCAGATGGCCCCCTCTCTTCACGCTGGGTCTTCTGGGTGTGCAGCTATTTGGGTTTCGCCTTTCCTGAACCTGCCCTTCATCATGCTGAACCAAGCCACGGTGGTCGTCACTAAAGATCACAGCCACACAGGAACTGATGTCATCACACTTGCCTGCCCCCCAGCTGAAAGATCAAATGGTCATGTGAGAGAGAGGTTACGTAAGTCTGCTGACTGTTTCCACCACAGACAGAGACTGTGGAGAACAGTAGGAATAAGCCTCATGGGTGAATCTCATTAAACCTGTTAAGGTCACGTTCGAGTAAAATTTCACCCAAAATATAAAATAATAACATTTTTATATTTATATTACATTTATATTTTCTCAAAAAAGAAAAAGCCTAATTTACTGCAGTGTGAAAAAAGGTTACATTTCAATTGTACAATATTTATACATTTAAGCATTTGTTGTACAGCCTTTAATTTATAAAAAATTACATTTTTTTTTAACTATTGCATTATAGTAATTAATCTAATTGCAGTCCTGCCCCAAGCTCACAACATCGGTTGAGGCAATGTTGCTAGTATATCCTGCTGCTGTTTAAATAAAAAGTTTACAATTTTATTTGGTGCAGCTAGGGGTGGAAAAGTAAAATAATAATAATGCCACAATTTATTCAAAATATAATCTTTATTATTATTATTATTATTGGTTGGAATAAAAAAAATATTGCTGCGATTAGTTAGTATCACAACTAATGTGTTGATTCAACTTAAAAAAGTAAGTGTTTGTGCTTGACTTAAATTTGTAAGTTTAGTTAACTTAAGCTTATAGTATAAATTTGTTGAGAACTTAAATATCTAACGTATAACAGCAGCTACATTTTTAAGTGAGTTGCCTCTTTTATAAAAACATCCATTTATAATTGAATAATTTAATAATTTAATTATTAACTTCAGTGGCAATTATCACAAAGCAGTCGCTAATTTGTGCATAAAAAGCATATTAATGCATGTGTTTGTCTATTTATTTTTACATTTTAGTTTATTACATTTTTACTGGTTTTACTGGTATATGTATAAATTTTCACAACAGTTTTTGCCTTTTTAAATCCCAATTTGTTCCTCAATAACATAGGATGAAATCATGAACTCTAGGATCAAATCTGTATGTGCGTTTTATAATTGAGGCCCCTGGACACGTTTTCTAGATTTAAATTTGTTCTATATCCTTTCCAGCAAAACCTGGAAACTGACTATAAGCTTTTCTAACACTGATTACATTTACATGATGCAGCCAAATTTCGGGTTTCTGAAACATTAGGAATAACCCGTTTATATACGTGAGCAGAGAGTTTCTCCTGTATACATGGAATTGCAATATCGCGATGTAAACGGCAACACGTGGTTAGCGGCTAGACGTACGGACAATCTTAAAGGCCAATTTACTGTATACTTCTGCGTAGGGTGCGCGCAGTAGGTACGGCGTCGCATACGCAGAGATGCGTCCCATACCGCGTACCCTACGACGTAGCCTGACGCGCACCTCCTCAAAAATGTAACTACACATTGCGACGACGCGGACCGCAAGATCGGTGATTGGTCGGCTTTGTAGCATCGCATTTCCTCCTACACATTTCCGTACGTACCTTCTCACGCATTTCCACACGTACCATCTCCTCCGACGTCTTCTCTCATTTCTGCCTTTCAGTTTTAGTAATTTCACTCAAATTAATTGTTTTTCCACCAATAAGCTCCAACTCCAACATGATCCGCTCTCTTTCAGGCTTGCAGTAACCTAGCCGCAACTCGAGGAATCTAAACAGTGGAACATTAAAACCCTCCGCCGCCAACTAGCGTTTCGGAGCAGTACTGCAGAGCAACCAAGACCTGAACGCAGAAGTATAAATGCTCACAAAGGCGTCGGCTAGGTGCGTAGCCAACGCCGTACACTACGGCGTACCCTTGACGCAGAAGTATAAATTGTCCTTAAGATGCAATATGCGTCATTTCCGATTCTTCTTCCTGTATCCAAAGACAAAAACTACAGCAGCACGCAGATAATGAATAGTTCGGGGCAGATAGCGATCGCCTTTGTTCACGCTTTGATGCTGGTAACGTTACTGACCTCGCTCTAAAAGTATGCTGTGCTGTGTCTCGCCATGTTTACTTCCGGTATACTGCACGTGGATTTTTGTATGCGCCGAGAAGTTTCTCTACTCAAAAGATCAAGATTCCCTGCGAATAGAACATGCGCAGAACATAAATCACTATGGGGATATGCCGATGCGTGTTTACATGACCAAAAATTCGGGTTAGAAAAGCGGTACACCAGGTATAATATCCCGGTTTTTAAAATTCTGGATATGAGCATATTCGGGTTTTTGCCGGTGTTTACATGCTATTATTGCTAATATCCAGATTTTAAACGGGTTATTGGCTGCATGTAAATGTAGTCAATGTCTGATTCTCTTACAAAGGATTTAAAACATGTTAAGTGATGGTTTCTTTTCTTCTGACAATTTAATCCTTGGTAAAGCAAAACAAAAAAGCAATCAATGAGCAAACTAGCAACCATTAACACACCTAAATTCCCACAGCATGGGGTGTGTATACACACATCCTCGCACCACCCAGCTCAAGGGAAACTGTGTCATAAGCAACAGCTGTTCGACTTCAAGGCGAGACGCTCTGAACTCTCCCAGCTGACTGCAGTAGGCCTGCTCCAACTGGTTATTCCAGAACTCTGACAAAAATATGACATCATTTATCCACTGAATATGTTTCCACATGGTCTTCATAACTCAAAAGTTCCTTGATCTACTAGTAGCTTCCACCTCATGACATCATGGACCAAGACTATTTTATATCACACAAAGAATTAGAAATCTAATGCTCAACTGAATCATTTTAATGGGTGTACTGTGTGCTGCCGTTAAAGAGTTACTCACTCAAAATGAAAATTATCCCATAATTTACCCACTCTAGCTGTATGTGACTTTCTTCTTCCATAGAAACACAATCAGAGTTATATTAAAAAAAAGATCCTGGCTCTTCCAAGCTTTATAATGGGAGTGAATAGTACCTGATATTTTGAAGCCACACAAAGTGCATCGAGCCATCATAAAAGTAATCCACATGGCTACAGGGGGTTAATAAAGGCCTACTGAATCAAATTGATTCTTTTGTGTAAGAAAAAATATTCGTATAAACTATATACACTATATAAACTTGTACACGAGTCAAGTTACGACGGAAGAGTGACCTCTGGCCCGACGCATGACATACTGATGAAAAACAACGCCGGTTAATTTAAGAGAGAAATGTTGGAGCATCTTGAGTTTGTTGCCTATTCTCACCTAAGCTTACTAGGATCTCCTACATTCTACATTGCGTCAGATGTCACTCTTCTTCTGGAACTAGACTTGAGTACGGCCATTACCGGAAGCCAGAAGCCCTTTATTTATGGTGGATGGAGCATGTGCTTTTTTGGGCTTCAAAATCTCAGGTACTATTCACTCCCATTATAAAGTGCCAGGATATATATAAAACTCCAATTGAGTTTGGCGGAAAGAAAGTCATATAGGGTACAGAGGGTACATAAATATGAGGGTGAGTAAATTGTGGGATCATTTTCATTTTGGGTGAACCAACCCTTTAAACTCTCACATGAGATTGAATATTTCACCGTCAAGAACCAGTGTTATCTCTTAAAAAATGAGCTTACAGTTTTAAAATAATATACAATCTAATTACTAAGAGTAAATCCACTTTCATAGATGAACAATGTTCAAAACTTCTTTTTCTCACAAAAGAAATGGGATGACGGTTGTGTGATAACAGAATTGTTTGGGTCAGCTATCCCTTTAACAATCCATTCTGATCAACCAGAAACCAGTGCTGGTGGACCAAAAATGCTGTGCAAAGATAAAAAAAGAAAAAGTGTTTGTTTACATGCCAAACAAGAGATGTTTATTGGTGTCAGCTCCAGACGAATTGATTTTCAGCCGCGATAGAGTCCAAAGGAAGCCACATGATCCTGTTACATGTCTGAGTTTATTGCGAGCGTCACCCTAGTGCCAGAAACGAGTTGGAACCACAGAATCCCTGCTCAAAAACAAAGGAAGCTCTTTAATGAGATATTCCGAAAAAAGTGGAAAGAGTTGGGTGCATTGTTTTAAGATCTAGTGTAAAAAGGAAAGAAAGCAAGAGAGAGTGGAAGAGTTCATCAGTGGAACAGTAAGTTCCAAATAACAATAGCACTGAGGGGATATCATATACTCCAAAACAGTCTTTCGACGGTAATTAACTCTCACTCGAAGAGCCAAACAGACCAAGAGGTCTTTAATCCACAAAGAGAAATCAAATACAGGGAAATGATTCTGAAGACACCAAAGGAATGCAGCCAGCTCTTTCCATTTTAAAGTATATTTTTTTGGAACACAATTGTGATCCAACTAAAATATATCTGCCTAGTCAGTCAGGCCTGTTTGTTGGCTTTAGTAAATTGGCAGCTTTAATTGGTAAAGCACAGTCACAGGGGCCAAATTACACACAAACATGACTACAGTCTGTCTAAACATGGAAGCTTAGAACCAAGAGTACAGCAGTTAAATGGTCCATCAACTAGATATATAGTAGCTATCAAACAATGCGCTGTTACATTTAAAAAAATGTATTGCTGCTTAGTGAACCCTTTGAGTGCAGTATGTGGTACAATTCTTACATTTTTTTCATCTGAAAGAAGAGGGACAAAGCATTGGCAAATGAATGGGGGAGGGAGGATAGGTAATGTCATGTAAATCTAGGCTGAATGCCTGGTCACAAGTATAATGCTAGTCACTTTTCCAGGTGTTGACTTATTAATTCTTCTGAAAGAAATAATTCTCATAGGCTAATGTTTATGTTTTAAACCCATACCGAACAGAAAATAAACCTAAACCCCAACAACAGACCAACACCAAACTAAAGCAAGTTCATATCAAACTAAAACAAATCGTAAATAGCCAACCAAAACATATGTAGGCCTATAGAACAAAATATACATCTGAAAGACATAAACTACCTGACCAAAACAAACCCATACCCAACAAAGACATACCCATACTCAACAAAACCAACCTGTACCCAACCAAACAAACCCATATCAAAAAAAAAAACAAAACAAAATAAAATAAAACATGTTCAATTGCGTTACAATAACTGTAGTGTGGACAATTCTGAAGAGTGTGAAGAGTAGTGTGTATGTATGTCAGCGAAGCGGGGGAAACACAAGCACAACATACACACAGCTGATATAGGACGCTTTGTTCCCTTCAGATAGCGACAGATATAGCATGCACAGCGACAAAAAGACGTTACAATGTTTTACCATCTGAACATTATCAAAGCTCATGCATGAAACAATGAAACAAACACACTGCAGCGCCGTGACGTCACGACCCAAAGACAGATGACATTCAAACACTCATAATCACGCATTTTCTTTTATTAATTTTTACCTCTGTCAGGTTTCATGTTGGTCACAGACACCGTGATCCCCTCCAGAATGCCTGCGGTCCGTCTTCCGTCTTCAGATCTTTCTTTAGACTTTAAAACTCGTCCTTTAGACATCGGTTAGCTATCGATCGGGCAAACAGCCATTCGGATATCGATGATCTGAGCTGTAAGATCAAACGTAGATCTATACGCCACTGTATGTTAGAGTCCAGTGGTCTGATGAACTAGTTCACCAAAACACCAGCGTTCTACTTAAATAAGCATGCACATATCATGTCTCGTCTCTATTTATCTAGCTAAATATCCCAAATATCCGCTACCAGTCGCCTCATTGCCGATGCCAAACGAGCTCCACTACCAACACTCTCCCGTGCCACTGATCAGCTCAAATTAATGCCATTTGAGACGCATCGGGATCCCCTGGACCTTCATCACCAACCCTACGGACAGCTTGATCAGATCCAGGACAGGCAGAGGAGACACTACTTGGGAGCCACCAACATCATCTCCTCCTCCAGGCTGGAGAAGCGTTACGTTGCGGTGATGACTTCAGCCAACAAGAAGTGGCTCATAGCTCTAAACCCCCTTCTCGACCACTTGATCATAAACCCTCCCCATAGACATAGAACAATTCTGGAAGGACTTGATTAAGTGAGGCAACTAGTTCAACCAACTATCTATTTAAAGCGCCTGCTAAAACCCAGCGATGACGAACCTCCAAATAGAAGTTTTCGAGCTGTCTAAACGATATCTCGGAGATTAAATGATCAGCAGGGACAAAGCTCATGTTCTCTCTCTCTCTCTCTCTCTCTGCTTGTCAAAACAAATGCAGGAGGACAGCCTCTAAGTCATGTGTCCCAACAACAGCTCGTCCCGCCCCCAGGTTATACGTCACTTCCGCCCCGCGGTATTGGCTTGACATCGTTGCCACGGCAACGCAAGACATTGAATTTAAAGGAACAGGATAGTTCACCCCAAAATGATAATTCTTCCATTAATTACTCACCCTTATGTCATTCCAAACTAAACACAAATGAAGATCTTTTTGATGATAAACTCTGAGAGATGTCTGTCACTCCAGACAACTAATGTTACACAAATGAAACTGAAGCTTCAAAAGTTCACAAAGAGATAAAAAACGAATCCATATGAATTGAACGGTCTAGTTGGTCTACCTGTCTTTATCTAGTCCAAATTTTCTGATGAAACTCTGACACTTTATTTCATGAACATATTGAATTTAGGCTTTATTAGTCCTTTAGTCAAAATATACAGGAAAATCTAAGAGTTTGCATGTGTGTTGTTTTGTATCACAAATAGCCTACATCAGGCATACAATTGGGCATACAATAGACATACAATTCTATGAGAATAGCCTCACAAAAAAAGTAATGAAATGAAAAAAATGAATTCACATGAATGAAAAAATGAAAATTAAAAATGAATTCACGTAGTATGAATTCATATTAAAAATGAATGAATTAAATCCTAAATTACTCAACCTGTTGTTGTTCTAATGCTGCTCTTCTTTTATGGACCAGAAAGGATTAAAAAAAAAGTGTCCTGCTCACATTATGGCAGTGCAACCAGCGTCAAGCTATTTAAAAAAAGACGAAAAAGTATGACAGAATGATGCATGCAACATATGTCATATATTCCAAGTGAGTATACAATATGAAATTTAAAATAAAATTTAACGGAATTCACTGCCATTTTATGGACGAGCATGAGAGGGAGTTTTCTCCTGACTTTTCTCCTGAGGGAAAATTCTCCTATTAGTACTTAAAATTTTCTAATCTTTTTTCTATTTTTATCTCTTTTTTTAAACCTTGCCCATGCTCTACTAATGTTCTGAGAACGTTTTCCAAATATTCCATTTTGGTTGTGGGAACGTTTGAAATGTTCTAAAAACGTGGATATGTCCAGTTTGCACGTTGCTGGAACGTTATTTTAAGGTTAGCATAACATTACTGGAACATTATCTTGGTTAGCATAACATTACAGGAACGTTCTCTTTAGGTTAGCATAACATTGCTTGCTGGAACGTTATCTCAAGGTTAGCATAACATTGCAGGAACGTTATCTTAAGGTTAGCATGACGTTCACTGGCGTAGGAACCGGGGGGGTGGGGGTGTTTCAAACATGAAACTTTCCCATTTCATGTTTGAATAATCACCATTCGCTTCATGTATTTCACTCACCGGAGCATCCGATTGGTAGAGAGAAGTTAACATTACACTAACGCACCAGCTTTGAACTGGAACCTACTACATGATTTATCTAATCATTTATCTACATGATTTATCTAATCATGTCACTTATAATATCACATACCTTTTTTGCAGTTTGAATAAATAATAAACACAGCAGTTTGAACTCTTCTCCTCTTTATTATTTCACACATCAGATCACTGTAACTCCAAAAACTCGCGACCGTACTAAGTGCGCAGGACCCATCTACGGCAAGCCCCGAGGGGAAAAATACACTTGCATACACACATACAACGAGCGCTAGTACATCAGTACCGGTATTATAGTAACATACTTTGTTGGATTATGTCATTTACAATCCAAAAAAGTCTGTTACAATAATAATAATAATAATAAAGGATTTTGAGGACAGTTACATTGTATTGAGACAGTTGAGAAATAATAATATTTTTACAGGTTTCAACAATAATTGTCATTAAACCCTTGCTCTTATTTTGTTTCTGATTTCTCAGTTTTCTCATTATTTTAGCAAATAATATATATATATATATATATATATTTGAGATGGTTTGTTTTAAGAAGTTTCAAAGAGTTAGTAAAAGAGTAAAGCAAAAGTTAAAACTTTTTTTTTCAGTAGGCATCTATTTTTTTTATTAAGTATTTATTTTTTATTAACACAGCATTCCTTTATAATGGATCATTATTGCGTGACATTTGTGTCAATAATCGTCAAGCACAGGTGACTTCGCATAGTGGGAGGGGGCCCCAAAACAGACCACAACTACAAGTACCACATCACCAAACTGTATGTTACTATATGGTGGTGGGATAGACGTTGATTCATAGTGGCCAATATGTCCCCCCCCCCCCCCCCCCAATGTCAAAGACGTTCCTACGCCCTTGATGACGTTGCAGGAACGTTTTCTTAAAGGTACAACATGTAGGATTTTTGTAGTAAATATCCAAAAACCACTAGGCCAATGTTATATATTTTGCTGATTACTTTGTACAAATACTTTATATTTGTAAATCGAGAGAAAATTTCTCTGAAACCAGCCTTTTTTAATTATTATTGTAGAGATGGGGTTTGGGCATTGAGTGCATTGTGTACGTAATTCGATTTTTTGATCCAGACACTTTTTATTTCACCTATCTTTTGTCTTCTGCATTCTCTTTACCCATCTGTCTCCTCTTCTTCCCTCAGACTCATCCCCCAGAATCAGTCCCATTGACCCAGCCCCAAACCCCATCTCTGCCATAATCATTAATAAAGGCTGGTTTCTAAAGCACTTCTTCCTGTATTAATATTCATGGGTAGCATACCTGTAAATGGGTTCCATTCAGACCTTAATATTAAATAGTTTACTGTTATATGTCAACAAAATTCTAAAAGACATTTTCACCTGCTATACCCACAATGTTTAGATCTGTTTGGATATTTATGCAAATTAGCACATATGTAATTAGATTATGCACCATTTGTCCATGTTAACGAACAATAGCAAAAAACGTGTAATACATTTTTTGTTTGTCTTGATGTAAGTAATCAACTCAAGAGATTTTCATGATGATATCTAAAGGTTAAAATTTTTACCCTATTCACGTGAGAAAAAGAATGAATATGCGTATGAATGGGATGTATTTGGGTCTTTTTCTAAACTTTCCCCTAATGGGATTCTTCGGGGCTTTTTTTTTTTCCTTACTCAGGACATATTGAGGATACAAAATCAGTTGAATTTGCTTCTGTTGCAATTTGTTCAAGGTTGACCCTCATTTTGGCTTAAAATGACTGGACTATTACGGGCTTGGAACGACACGAGGGTGAGTCATTAATGACATAATTTTCAGGTGAACTTACCCTTTAAATATTAATATTTAATACATAAACTATATTACCAACAATATAAAAGTTATTCTAATGCTTTAACCTTTAATAAATATCCTTAAAGATGTCACTGCAAAAGACGGCAGTCAATTTTAGAAGGCAGACAATTTTAGAATTATACTAAAATGAGATTAATTAATTGTATAGGACAATTAATGTTGTATAAATGATACTAATATACAGCATATAAATGGGGTCCAAAATCAGAGATCACTTTGATAATCTGGGATTCAAAATGTAATTTATACAAAAACGATACAATTTTCTTGCTTCTAACACAAGACTCTCTTTGGAATCAAATCACGGTGAACAACATTATCATCAGATTATGTCCATGAATACAGCAGAATTCTTGGATGTTATTTTTTCAACATTTGGTCACCTAATTATTTCCACACTACTAGTATTAAGGAAAATACACGTGCATTTTGATACAAGTGAATGTCAGCTGAATGTTACCATGTGTAATCTATTAAATTTAATCTGTCCCAAGGGTTCAGGCCTCATTAAAATCTCTCGACTTTCTTTTCCTGTTATTAGATAATAGCACACAGGTCATGGGTGATTGATGGAACAGAGTTTTCATGCATAAAAGAACAAATGAATACTCAGAGGATCAAACTGACCTTCATTTTTTTCACTGACAGATATCAAGCACAAATCATAATGATATAGGCTTTAGATTCACACATTCGCTTTAACACATTATCCCGAGATGAAATAAAAAAGATTACCTCCTAAGAGCCCACCAATCAAATGATGATATTTAACATAATGTGACTTTGGATTTCTATTCATAAATAACTGCGTAGGACTACAAACATGAAAAAGACCAGGTACAACTGGATCCAACCTGCTTATCCAAATAAAGTCAGATTTGTGATTGAAGTAGGCTATCTTTGTTTGACACAAGGGACACTGGTTCAGTATTAACAGCTGTGTTGCGCCATCTAGTGGTCTTTATGTAGAATTACAGCTTAGAGAGGCTGAATAAATTTGCCACTTTACAAGGTGCTGTATGCGACGTTTAGCGACCTCTAGCGGTGATGTTTCAGAATGCAACAAGAGCGCTCGTGCTCAATCTCAAGAGCGAGCAATCATTCACTACCAGCCACACGGAGACTGTCAACGCAACGCGAAATTATCACACATGCTGGAAACTAATGCAAACTCACACTGCAGGTACAATAATAGCCTACTTTTATCAGCTTGACGTTGAAGTAATGCTCTGTGCTCGTTCCATGATCATAATGTTACAATAAACTGCATTTAGCCGACATCTGATTCTCTAACTATTCGTGTATCTTTCACAATCAGTAATGTCAACATAGGTGAATGTATAATATAATAATGAAAACGGTTAGTGAACTAAACTGAACTGTTTCAGTGTTTCAGTAAGATCGTAGGAAGTAACAATACTGTACTGAACGCTTCTGGAAATGTGTATAAACAATATGGGATGACGACATTAGTCAGTACGTTAGATCTAGTAAATAAAATAAGTTACATACTAAATGTTATACTAATGTTATCCTGGAACATTATTTTGTATTCATGTAATGTACCTTGTTATTTCACTTGAGTTTACTATGTTGATCCGCGTTTTCATCCGGAGTCGATCAGATTCACGTTTTGCCTGACGAGCTTGAGCAGATAAAACTTCTTTTTTTATATATTTATGTGGAGTTTGTGTTGGAGTCTGTGTTGTGCTGGAGGCAGGACGTTTTGGGGGGTTATCAGACTCCATGTCGTCAGCTGAAGTGCCGTTGTTCGCATGATAGACTGTAGGATAGAGAGGCTCGGGACTCGGGAGCGCGCATGCACGTCACTTCTGATGGATTTCGCAGGAAATCCGACCCGGGAGACCTCGCATATAAATAAGAATATTGGCCTTCAGAGGTAATGGCAAAACCCGAAAAGTGGATCGTTGCAATGTGTGATTACAACCCCTTCAAACACAGGCAATAAAAAAAGGATTCATTTTATAAAAATAGTTACATATAGAACCTTTTACAGTTTACGGTTTTCTATATAATGCAGAAAATCCATGTAATTGTTTCAGAGAATATAAAACCTTGAAAAAAACCTTGTAAAATGTTAGTTTCTTCTGGATCAAATAACATAAGTTGTTAATATGATTTATTATGTGAATGTTGCAGCAAATAAACCCACCTTAACCCTTGGCTGGGGCAGGATCAACTGGAATCCATCTTTCCTCATGGCATAGGCAACATAAACTGAGGATATAGAATGTTGAATCAAACAATGTAGCATGCACTGTCGCTGTCACACAACAGAAGTGAACAGACAGGTAAGTGGATTAACAGATGTTTATTTCAGCAGAGAGAACGATACACGGTAAAAATAACCGTGATTTTAACGGTAAAATACTGTAAAAATGCTACAGTGCAAAACTGTTAATTGGTAAACAGAAAGTTTCCGTACCATATACGTTAAATAACTGTGATATAATTTTACAGTAAAATACCGGTAAATTTACAGTTTTTGAAAGTGAAAAAGAACAAATCATTGTATAATTTACAGTGAAAAACCATAAATTGACATTCCCACGGTTTATTACTGTAAATTTTAAGTTAAGTCTGTAAAACCATTAACGTTCCTACCGTATTTTTAACGGTAAAGTTCTGGCAACCACAGCTGCCGTTTTTTTACCGTAAAATTTACGGTTTATTTTTTACTGTGTAGTGGGAAGTTGGAACCATGATTGAATGACTCGTAAATGTAAGTACACATTGATGGCCTAAGACACGAAACGAGCAGTTTGTATGAGAAAACAGTATTTATATCGTTTTTACATCTTGTAATCACAGTCACGTCCAAGTACTCTGAGGGCGAGGGCGCTTCTGTCTGCGCTCGTTGCATTGATGCACGTTGATAACCGCTCGTTTCGTGTCTTAGGCCATCCAATGTGTACTTACATTTACGAGTCAATAAATCATGTTTAATTTCGACTTCTTTGTGCATGCTCTTTGCACCCCATATACCTCCATTACATGACTCACAGACAAGAATGGTTTGACCTAAAAATATCAAAATTGAAAATATTGTGGAAAAAAGACACCAACATATTGGATGCCCTTGAGGTAAGCTAAAACATATCAAAAATTAAATTCAAAGTGAACTATCCTTTTAACAAGCATCCTGTCATGCAAACTGACCTGTCAATCATCTTGTCAAAGATAAAAATGATGGTGATGGTTGGTGTAGCTGACTCTGTGACAGTAGTACAGTGTAGCATATTATAACTTGAAATGTGTTGTTGCATAAGGCATAGTTTCACATACTTTATATTGTATATACTATATAAGAATAGTTGGTCTAATATAAAAAAATTGTGCAAACCATGACCTTTGTTGTAACAAAACCTTTTGGGATTATTGGACAAGAAACCTGAGCTCTGTGCTTCCCTTGATACCATTGAACCTCCTGTTTAAAACTCGCAAATAACACCATAATACAGGCCATTCAGCACAGAAATATTCAATATTCTGTCTGAGGTTGTTTTGACGGCATGTTACAAAATAGAAAGATATTGAACTAGAAAAAAAACGTAGGGCAGAACTTATCCTTCAGATATAGGTTGCGTAGTGAAACATTATGTGGGCAGTTATATACACAAATGGATAATTTTTTTTTTTACAGTGCACTAACGAACGAATGAACATGCAGTAAGTTAGGATTGGAGTGTTTTAAGGATATATGTAACCACATTGTGTTGAATATAATCATAGTTGAATGAAAGACAAGATAGTCAAGAAGTCTGGTTGTGATGTGCTGGAAAACCCAACCTTTTTATTTTTCTACATTTTTGTGACTACAGAAATGCTGAAACATTTTAACACTGAAAAAAGCATGGTGACATCATTACTTGCATCTTTTTTTTTCGATTTTTTTTTCTTGCTTAGCAAACACAGAAGATGATATTGCACGGCATATAGAGAACAGTAGCTAACAGGAAAGAAGAAAAAAAAAACAATTTGTCAGATCGGAATTTAAAATGAAAAGCATGACGCATTACTACCTGAGAGTAATACCTACTGCATTCCTCCACTGAAACAGACACAACATACAGAGAAAATAGGCAGAGAAAGAGAAGTGTAAAAAAAAAAAAAACAGAACCAGCTTGATACAAGATGCACTGTTCGAAATGGAAACAAGCGCTACTTTTTGTGAAAGAAAATGTCAGCAAGTTTATTTTTCAGTTTATCAAAACCTTCCTCCTTCTTTATAATAATCATCGCTGGAAGTAGTCCCTCTTGGACCTACAAAAAAATAAATATAAAAAAAATGAAAAACATGATTTTGTTTTCCAGCTGATTGTCTTAGGCGCTCTCAGTATTATACGGCACACAGAGCCAAGCCTTCTATCAAATAGGAACTCCTTTTCCACGACAACCAACTGGGATAGGAATTAATGATTAGAGCAATCCCAACATTCACATACATCGAGCTATCTAAGCTAGACACTACATTAGAGGAGTGGGTCGGGACGGAGCGTAGGGTTTGTAGGGGTTGTGGAGTCTTTGACTGTGTTGTGGGCAGAGAGGATCTTGACTCACACTCTTTGCTGTTCTTAAAAAATCTTAAACGCTGCACCTGGATAATCTATCCGATATCCCTTTTGCAACATTGGAAACCAATGGCCAGCAACAAATAAAACAATTCTGATTGTACAGCATAGTGAGACGAAAAGCACTGCTATCACAGGCTTTCTCTGCAGTCCTGCTGATATAAAGGACATCGTTCTGCATCATTCTTTTCCTGATGTTTTCAAGCGGTTTCTTCAATCCTATGCAGACACACTCGTACAAAATCATGTCTGAACCACTAGCAGAATCAAACAGAAATGGAAACTGCTGAAATAACAACCAATGCTGTGATTTTCAGCTCGGCTGGTTAGTTTGCCAATATGCTGGCGCATTTGTCTATTTAAAAGTAGTCGTGTTTTCTAACAAAACAAACATTTTTCCAACATAATGGCTTAACTGCATAATAGCTATATTTTGCCAATAACCAATTTTTGGGGGCATCCCATAACGCCGCTAAGTTGAATGCAGACCTTTATCTCCCGGTAATTTAGAATTCCTTTTAAAACAATTCGGCAGATCTGTTTGTTGCCACTAGTGGAGCAGACATTACATCACCAACATTAGACACACACTTCCGCCCTCCCCATACATGCACACACCAATTCCTGTTTTCTTTGCAGATTTATTAGACTTTGCTCATTGTCAGTACACACGTTCGAACCAAAATTGACACATCAGATGGATCTAGGCAGCAGTGCCACGTCAATTAAAAATCAACCCAGTGACGTGACCCCGCCCCCCGGCAGACCCGCTGCCCCGCCCACGCTCCACCCTCTCAGTGTCCGACATAGCAAAGTGAGCAGGACTTGTAGCCCTCCGTCCCAAAAGCCACAGATTGTACTCTTTATCAGTATATGCCCCCATTAAGTTGAACTAAGCTTGTCTACATTGTCCCACTATATGCCCTCTACTGGTTCATACCCGTGCAGACAGCAAATAACCTCACAGACGCCAGTGCTTATGCAAAAAGTAGACTACTTTCTTTCGCAACCCCCACCCCCCCACATCCCCCCTCCCACTTTTTGGTTTGGTTAGAAAATCTTTGGATGTGCAGCAATACCCATAACACAATGATTTGAAGTACAAAGGACAAAATCATTCTGGACATTTAAATAACAAAAATAAAATCAACTGAACACATCATACACTGCTTTTTTTTATGCCACGACGAGGTCAGTCCTCCGCGGCTCTCTGTCTGGCAGTGTATTAGTACAAGGGCCAAAGTGCCATCTAACATACAAACACAGAGGAATGGAAATTCATCAATATATCTACACTTCAGACATAAGGCTGTGAAATAAAATGAATGTCCATTTTTTTTGTTTTTGTGTTTTTGTTGTTTTTTTTTTTTCAAAAAAGCCTACTATGTACAAATCTATATTTTCTACAAATACATAAATTAAAACAGAGGTTAAGCGATACAAAAAGAAAATGCAATTAAATTAACGGAAATCACAACACCGTAGTATAGAAGAAAGTGAACGAATAGACACAGAATCACAGCAGTTGGTTTTACCCTGTAAAAAAGAATAGTCAAACATCCTTAGAGTATCGGAATAACACAAGGCTTTTTAAAAAAAATAAGCATCTTTTTACTCTCTGCGAGTTTCAGTCTGCTATAACACGGAAACTCGCCTTTGGTGACCAAAACGGAGCACTTTCGCCAAAACTGTCAAAATAAATACTCATAAAGCTTTTTCCCGAAGTAACATCAATGATTACCAAACTAGTTAGTTCTGCCTTAATCACATAAACTCTCTATACAACAGAACTGTGAAAATTTATTACTATGAGGTATTCAGAGATCGGTAAAGACGTGCACGGCCTAATCGGTGGACACACCCACTGGTGAGGTGGCGAGGGGGGAGGGGCTGGGCGTTTAAAAGGGGAGGTGGCAGGAGCTTTGGTTTGTCAGCGAGAGTTGGAGAAAGCAAGAGAAATTCCTTTGGTATGTTTTCATTGCATGGTTGCGCTGGCAAAAGCACCACGGTGAGAGAGAAGAAATATTCCATTTTTTTTCTTCGTCAGTGGCCCTTCCACAGGCTGAGGTATTCCGAGAGTTAAAAGGTGGGTGTCGAGAGGTCAACGGCGGTTTAACACTTTGGTTCAAGCAAGGCACTCGTCCTGTGAGTTTAAAACATGTCTGCCGAGGGCGCTGTTATGAGCACGGATGAGTGATAGAGAGCGTTAGAGCGAAGGAGAGGAGGAAACCGGGAGGGGAAACACACCATCTATTCATCCACCTTATCATTCATTTAGGCCGTGCAAAGAGAACAAATCTTTGGTATTCTTTGGTATCATTACTTTGATAGAAATCACGAATGGAAACGGACTGAGGTAGCATCTTTGGTTCACTCTATAAATATCAGCAGGTCTTAACTTTGTTTTTTTGTTCTTTTTTTTGTTGTCATTTTTTTTCCTTCTGCTTTTCTACATGAGGAAGCAGCGCTCATTTATATATGCTTCGATGTTGTAATAGTCATAAATACCAAATATATTTTTAAAGCTAAAACACACTACAAGAGACAACAAGGCCAGATATCTTGTGAGTTTGGGTGAGTCTATTATATGAAGCGAACGCATCACCCTGCTTCAGTCTCAATAATGCTTTCTTCCTAGTTGTGAAATGCATAGAATGCACTCCCTCTCTCTCTTACTGGGATATTGGGTTCGGGCCCGGATGGGGACACTGCGGTGGTGTTGATGGTCGATGCCGTGAGAATGATGGATTAGACATCTATCAAGAAATAAAAACTTAGGCTAATGGTAAATGAAACCGATGAATCTAATATGACGGCTTATGGGTTTGTGAAAGCATACTGACAGCCACCAGCCGTTCAAACGTTTTTCTGTACATTATAATTGGGTTGATTTAACGCAATTTTGGGTCAAATGACCCATGTCCTATTTGACCCAAAACAAAGGTTTAAACAAACCCGCATTTTTAAGAGTGTAACATTCTAACGATGAAAAACTTGGTTGAATGGAATGAAATATACGCTCTGAGTCTGTGAAACTTTTTTGAAATGTAATGTAATGTAACACAAAACAACCTGAATTTCCTCCTGCTTCCTCTAATGACAATTAACATGCACATGCACTTGCTCCAGACAAAGCATAAAAAGAATATCGCCTTATAAGCTGTGGCAATATTTGACTGATGGATGTGGGCGTGAAATGGTGACAGGTGCTAGTTAGAGTAACTTTATCTTTGGTTTTCAGCAACTGGCATTGAAACATTTAAAAAACAGGTTTAAAAAAGGCAGGTTAAAGCTAGCAAAAATCTCCCTGAAATAATCACAAGGAAGGACTGAGGCGGGGGCACGGATGTGTCCTCACGTATATATGCTTACTACTAGTTTGTTCATTAGGACAAATAAGAGTTAATTATGTGTTCAATGGCTACAGGAACTGCAGTCCATATTACATGTATGGAGTCACCTGACTTGATGAGAGGAATCAACATCGTTTGGTCTGATTTAAATAATAATACTAAATCAAAAAAATACACATGTTTCTTTGGTTCTACCATCTGTGATTGATAAGATGGCAAATTCACATGTATTTTTAGGTTCCTATGTAACTTTTCCAACAATTAGGAAGAAAGCACTATCCCGAGGGTGACATTCAGGCAACCTTTGTCAAGATTCTACACAACCTGATTACATTTAGCATCCCTGGCTAGATCTGGGATGCCTAAAAACACAGAGGTGAAATCTGAAATCAGAGTGAATAACAATCACTCCACGCTTTGAGATAATGACCAATCATTGATGAGAAAAGTCCTTGAACACATGAAAAAAAAAAGAGAAAGACTTTGAGATGGAAGTTAGGGGAGTGTGTTTAGATGGGGAACGACCCGTGATTGGAGTGTACCTTTTTTTTCCTTTTTTTTTTTTTGTTGCAGAATGTCAGACATAAACGAACAAAGTCCTAAATGGGGGTCAAAGCAGTCTTTGGTGTTTTTCTTTGGGTATTATAAATATCGGTACTGTACAAGTTTTAAGGGCAAACGCTGTCTAAAATTGTCTCTTGTTAAGTTTCTTTGTTTAAAGCTTTTCCACCGAAGTTTTTTGTTTTGTTTTGTATTTCTTTTCCCATAATACAGCCATTACTCCATCATGCTTTGGTACAAGTGCTGGAGGAGGAGGAGTTGGCCGAGCTGCCGTCGTCCAGCCACTTATCAAGGCTCCGTCGACGTGCGTTCATGAAGAAGTTGCTGACGGTGGCGAGCTCCAGGCCCAGCTGCTGAGAGATGGTGATTTGTAACTCTTTGGACGGGCGCTTGTTCTCTTTGAATATTGCATGTAAAGTCCGACGCTGGACATCAGTGAAGACCAGCCGGGGCTTCTTGGAAAGGCTCCCCCGCTCGCCTTTACCGTGATCCTGCTCCTTTCTCTTGCATGCTGAAAAAAACAAAAGGTTGACATGCAAAAGTCAAACATGATTGCCTAACGTGTAAAAGAAACTAAGGATAAAGCAGACTTATTTGTCATGACAGGGTGAGTTTGCTAAACATGGAAAACATATGGAAAAGACAAAACAAAACACACAAACTGCTGCTTTTGGAGGGTTTTAGTCTCTGGAACTGTCCGTGGTGCTTAAATCTAGCCATACGCATTGAAGTACACTATCATAACCAGTATGATCACTTACTGCTTGACAATAATAATAAAAAACGCTTATTAAACCACACAATAAGCAGTCATTTTGAATGAAGAAGCTTACTGGTGTTTTCTGTTTTTGTGCACGTAAATTCCCAGTGGCTGAAATAACGGTTGAGTTTACAAAAAAAAAAAAAAAAAAAAAAAACCACACACAAGGGGGCGCTAAAGGACGGTGCAAAACCTACTTGAACCGTCACGCACATAAAGGCAGTCTGTTTTCTTAAACACATAAACCGTCTCATCTCATTCATATGCAAAACACAAATTTGCGTCTCAGTTCTAAATGGTTCATTCTAAAGCACGTTTTCTCATTTACATGCAAATGTTTAGACAATAAATAAGCCTACTCTCATTTGAATATTTAATATTCATTAACAGTAGGCTTCATCTTTTGAATATTATTTAAACATTCATAATATTTAAATATTTAGTTTCTATCTATTGTGTTTGCGTATTTAACTATGCAAAGCGGACGTATACATAGAATAAAACTTAAATGTACATTCTTGCCGCGTGAAAAAAAGAAAGGAAGGAAGAAAGAACGAAACTATGCGCAAGGAAAGCATTTTGGGTAAATATTAACAAAAAGCAAATGAGCTCGCTATCATGTCATAAATCAAAACGGTGTCCATGCACAAGGCCACTGTGACGAGACCCAAGCAGATTCCCAGGGAAATAACTGCGAACCTCTTTATCCTTCAGCACATTTGATCATCACATATAGGTACTGTTTGTCTGCAAATCATTAGACAGGCGCCAGATAAGCGCGCACACGAGGGCGAGGGCGCGCCCATGGTCACTTATTTCACAGTGGCTCCATGCAACAAAACAAAACTTTAGGCCTAATAAATCGATATTTAATGTGATTATCGCTATTTATAGCCTGTGTATTATTATAATATATAATAGAGCAGAAGTTCAGATATGGGCTATCAACTGTTACGCATTTTAATAATAGGCCTAGGCTTCTTATAAATTATTAGTAGGCCTATCGTTTTTGAATTACTGTCTTATTTTTTTTAGCGTAGCCACATGCACATTAATCAGTTTATTCATTTTAAATAGACTAAAAATGTCGTATGGCTTTTTAGATAGCAGTTGTTGTTTAAATCTTTAAATGTAAATGTGCACAATCTGTAATACATTATTTGATACATTTTAATATTTACTATGTGGCCAACTTTTTATAATATTACAATAATTTACTTCATGGAGTAGTTTGCAAAATGCTTAAAATTTCTTCTGTTTTTCATTTGCTTCATTTATTCCCAAATAATATCGATAGCAAAATGATTACCGATTACTTGTAAAAAATGAGTTATAAAAAGTTTGTTAAAATCACATTTATTGTCATGTATAATCTTTTAAACAAAATTAGGCAAATTGTTTAAGGTTGGTTATAATGAGAATAGTATTTTTTCTAATAAAAGTAGACCAGGGGACCGTTTACATAGTATAATTGGTAATTCCTCATAATTAACAACCATATGCTAAAATATAAAATAAAGAGCTGAGGTAAAATACATAGCGTGAACGACAAATTCACATCATAAAAATCCCGCATGTGAAAAAGGTGTAAAAGCAGGGATGTGAAAGACTGCTGAGTGGTCTACTGTCTTAAATTACTAAGGAAAAGGAGAAGGGAACTGAATTTGAATAATCAATATGCCAATTCTATATTTACCTCTCAGTAGGCCGATCACATACCCTCAACCATGTGTACTCGATCAATAATATACATCACTGTGTCTGGAACCTTTACTAATTTCAATATCATTTAACGGAATATGAAAATCATCTCGCAAAACCAAAAAAAAAAAAAAAAAAAAAAAAAAACTAAATCTAACTGACATGCCTACCTTCATTACTTAATTATGATTTTATTTGATAATAATAATAGTAAAAATGATGCAAACGATTTTGGGATTTTGAAGCTATATCGACCAAACGAAAAAAAAAAAAAATACACAGCATATGAAAATGCATTACGTGAATGTAAGCATGTTCCTTGTAATTTATTGTCCGAAACGTGTGTAAATAAAATTATATGATGTAAATTCATATGTGTTCTTTTACTATACGAATGTGGGGCAAAAGTCAGAGCAAGGCCGAATCTGAATGAAACAAACCCAAACACACATCAGACCAACCTCAGTTTTCATAATACCCTGACATTGATATTTATAATAAAAGAGAAACTTCGAAAGCAAATCGAGCGCAACTTAGAATGTAAAATAAAGATTGATAATAATGATCAGACTAAGATAATTACACACAAAGAGAGCGTAAATTTAAAATCGACATAAACCACTCCTCTCTCTCTCACACACACACACACACACACACACACACACACATAAATGCCACGAAAAGTCTTTTTTTCAAAGTAGCTTTTTCTCATGCACAAATTAATTACTCTAATAACTGACATTTATGATGGAGCGGTGCAAAAAAGAGGGACACGTATTTGAGATGCTCTCTCTCTCTCTTTTTTTTCTCTCACTGCTGGCTTTGAACGGATCAGTGGCCCCCAAACCCGCCAGCCAATTGATTCTAATTCTCATGAGGCAAATTAATGGAGCCCCAATCAGTTAATTAAGAAAACCTACACAGAGCGCACGTCAATGGAGCTGGACAATAGATAAAGAGATCTAACCAGAAGACAGAAGAAGAAAAACATGTCATTTTGTTTTGTAAACTCAAACACACACACACACACACACACACACACACACACACACACACACACTGCGACACGTATTCAGAGCCCGTTTCAGTAATGCGCGCACATAAACAGTAATATATTTACGCACAGCAGTTCAAAAACGAAATGTATTCACGATACAAAACATGCTGTTTCACCACAACGTGCAGTAGCCTAATGTTATAAAAAAGAAGATGAAGATCAGTGTTTATGGATGTGTCGCAAAGACAAGTTGACACAGGGACATTGCATCCATTTTCACATAGACAATGGGACTGAGGCCACCGAGGCTTCCAGACGCGCATTTCTGATCAAACTATTTCTGTTGACCCGTGCATTATCTGCAAACAACTCAGTCTGAGGATGTCAAATTGCATATCAACTAGCCCAAAAACAAACTAGAAAAACAAAACCAATTTTTTTATTTTCTATTTTAAACCCATCTCTTTACCTTACGGTCATTTTGTTTTACACCGAGAACACAACCTCAAGTTTAAAGGTATCAGTAGCACAACAAGCACATAATAAAATCGCAAAACCTAAAATGTAAGCTTAGGAAACCTGGCAAAAACTATGAATGCTGGCCAGCCATGAACTGCTTTTGAATGAAATGAAATGAGAGTGATAAACTGAGGAGAGGAGAAGAAGTGTGTATTACCTATTGTTCTCTCACCTGCGAGCCTGAGCGCTGACATTCTCTGGAACTCAGGCTCCTGCAACCATTTCCACATCCTGCGGAAGGTTTCCCGACCAGACTTGAGCTTGCTCCAGGGCTTAGGGTTCCGGAGCAGGTCCGAAAGTGTCCCTTGCGATCGGCACAACACCCTCTGGGCAAAGATGGCTTGCGGAATGCTGTATCTTTTCAGTTCCGTGGTGATTCTTTGGGCCACTTCTTTGGTATTGACCTCTTCCATCTGGCCCGAATTGCTGCCGTTGTTCAGCTGCGATCCGGGCGCGGAGGAGTGGTTATGCTCCCGAGTGGAGCCCAGCACCTGCCCGTGGCCCTGGCCGTTGAGATGGGCGTGCGGGTGATGGTGGATGCCATTGATCGGCACCATGCTAGCCGAAGACGCGCTCATGTGCTGCTCCCCATGTCGAGCCAACATCGCGGGGTGGTGTGCCTCGAATCCGTTAGGTGTGAGCATCTTCTCGGCGGGCATGGTGGCCCCGGGGTGCGCGTAGGGCGGCAGCCCCTGCTGGGAGTTGTGAATGCCGCTCAGTCCGGATCCCGACAGAGGCGACAGGCTCTGTCCCATGCTGGCCACATCCTTGTGGTAGGGAGAGTAGAGGTTGTTCATCGGGGCTAGACCCCTATCGTCCCTCATCAAGGTGAAGCTCCCGCTGACGTTCCCCGGTATCCGTTGGTGCGGGTGATGATGATGGTGGTGGTGGTGGTGATGATGGTGGTGCGGGAATTTGTCGGAGACGGTGGAGATGGGCGGTAAGGGCTGCAGCGGGGTGAGGGTTGTGTAGGTGCTGCTCATGCTCATCCCGGGGGGAGCCTCGCACGCCATGCTCATGGCCGGGTGCAGGTGCGTGGCGAGCCCGGGGTGCTCCGGGGGCCGGTGGTGATGATAGTCGCCGCTGTCCAGGATTGATGCCATGCCCATGGAGCGCGCATGGGCTGACAGGCTGCTCCGATGGCTCCTGTGATGAGCGCTGTCTCCGGTCATGAGATCCGCCGGTTCATGGCTCACTCCGTGCAGATCGCCAATGTTCTCCATCGACAGCTGGGCGTTCATTATACGTGCAAGCGTGTGGACAAATCATCTATCTGATATAGCGGAGCAGTGTCCACAGAAGTGCTCTCATTGGAAAAGTTCTGTTCTTATCTTGAATGTTTTTTTTTCTTTGCTTTCTTTTCTGATTTTTTCCTTCGCTTTTTCTATGTTTTATAAAGTTTTGTCTTTTTTTTGTAATTTTAAGGCCCCCGTCCCTTCAGCAGTGCATGTATCGGTGTGCTCGCGTCCCTCGCCATCTCTTGCCATGTCTGCTGTTGTTTCGCGCACTGCTCCGTGCTGCGGCTGCCGCTCCGCTTCCCCGCGCATGCGCGCTGATCCCGGCTCCTTTGACGTCACTTATTAAGGAAGATGCACCCCACTGCTATTAAATAGGAAAGCCTCCTGCTGGATGTACAGCATGATCAACCTCACACTGTTTTATCTAATCTTAATAATATATATATTTTTAAAGACAGTGGAATGGCATGAAGTGTTGTGACAAGCTTTAGCTATATGAAAAATCAGAAGAACCTACGAAGTCACAGTAAAGGCTACGCGTGAATAATGCATGAATAAAGGTAATTTGTTTGGCAGAACCTCCTTAATGCAATGGGCGCAGAAAACACACTTCCGGGTTCACCTGGGGGCCTCTGGTTACATTAATATGCATATTCATTAGGCTAGTTCTTGCTCCAAACTTCAGAGAAATCTTTACACACATGCACATATGACTGCGGATATTATCAACATAGCCTATAAATCGTCAAGACATTCAGTTGAAATAAGTCTCCACACTGACGCACACAATATATAAATATAGGCTAGCCTATATATTTTTATTATTGCAGAAAAATTATACAAATATACAGATTTCTGAATGTAAGTCATCCTGTCCCATGCAGAGTTGGATTGTTTTTGGGATCAAGGACAGACGATTGGTAATAGGCAGAGAAAGGCTGGACAGATGTTTCTATTGTTGTGTTATTAAGAGTAACGAACCAAGCCATCAGGAGTGTGTCCCGCTTCCATGGCCCGCGGTATAATGACACAGCACATTACGTTTCATTGGTGAACTCCATTGAATAGGCAAAATGCATTTCTATATCAAATCAATGTTACAAACACTCGTGAGTATTTCTTGCATATACATAACATGGGCTTAAACTTGCGTGTTGAAAAGTGCGCGATCGCAGTAAAATTAGTATTTTACAAAATACAGTTACCTAATTTATCATAAAAATACAATTAATGTAGATTGTGTAAAATTCAAAATTCATGATACATCTGACATGATGAACTTGTAGAAAGAAGTTTTTGAAAGTTGGAAGAACATAAATTACTAAGACAGTTACAAGCCACCCCCCAACACCCCCCCCCCGCGCATTACAGAGATATCACTTTGCACGATTTCACATTGTTTAGAGTTAAAATCGACTCCAAAAGTCAGTTTCATAACCAGTCAAGCGAGAGAATGGGATAACTGGACAGTTGGAGCCCGGCGAAAGCGTCCAAGCCCGGGTGGGGTGACAGCTTGCAGTGGTCAGTCCTGGGGCCCCCAGCTCGTGCGCATAGGGGACATGTCAAAGGTGACGCTTCAAGACTCCTGAAGCTAACAGCTGCGGGGGAGGGAGAGAGATTAACTTTTTCAGACTTTTCCTTGTTTCTTATGGACCTGCTTTTAGTGACAAAACACATACATCTGCCAGGGTCAAGAACAATGCCATCCGGATTAACGAGTTAAGATGAACAGACAAAAAACAACAATGCAAATTACGACAAATTAGAAGTCAACTCGGATAATTTGTGAGGATTTGACAAGTGGTTAACGTAACAAGAGTTTAATAATAATAAATAATAATACGTTTATTATTATTCCCAACGACTGAAGGGAATTACAATTAAAGACTTCGGACGTGAAACAACACCGTCAGCTGAAATATACCAACAAATAAAAGTAAATTCATTCATTAAAAAAAAAAAATGTTTTCCCGCGTATCAGGAATTTACAATGGTAACAAACTCTCTGGCTCACGATATCATTTATTTTCACATAAACAAAAATGGAAAGCCATACAGTGCAGGTCACAGACTTTGCATTATCACCATCGACCATTAATTTGATGAAAAAGATCGTATTCAAGCACGAAATTTAGCAGCCAGCCACATCTGCGCACATTCTCATAGTGGTCGATATTTTTCATTCGCACTCGTGTCTCCGTGACGTGCGCAGCGGTGTGTGTGTGTGTGTGTGTGTCTGTGAGGGGGTGATGGAGGTTTTTTTTTTTCTGTTGAGGCCTACCTAGGCGTCTCTCCTTGCCTCTGAAAGCACAGTTTGTAAATGTTTTAACTGTATAGCAGTGATGGAAAAATTCGTTTGGATATATAAGATGACTAACGTGTAAATGCGTCTTGAAATCAATGTCACAAAAATTGAAATAGCCTATCAAATTATATTTTCTTATAATTGTTTTATAGCCTAAAATATGAGTGAAACAGCTTATAATTGTATATTTATTAAATATAATCAGAGTCTATGTAAGGGAGTCTTCAAAGTCTATTCAGAATTTAAAATTCTCTCAGTTTTATTTTCACAGTGTGTAAAATATAAAGTTACTGAAAGGCAGCGCCAATGAAACAAATATTGATTATAAAAAAAAGATAATGCGCTTAACATTTCTTTATGGGATAGGTGCATTCACCCACAAAGAATATTCAATTATTTAAAGACTTTTGACCCTGAACTTTCCCTCAAATCGCTGTAATGTGTTTTAAATGTTGGTACATTATAGATCTCCTTTACTTTAAATGCGAATTAAAGCCAAACCTGAGCACTAATGGCACTATATGAAAGAAACAAAAACACAGATCAATACAGAGTTAAATATTAACACGACAGGTTGATGGTAATTTATATATAAACCGAAATCACAGTTTGTTTTTTCAACGGCATTTCACTAATAACCCGGCAATTTAAACGTTTATCCCAAAAAAACAAACAAAAAAAAAAAAAACAGGTTTTAAATGATCCAATACTGTAAACTGTGGATAATATAAATCACGTACTCGCATTCCCTGTTAAATATCCAAATCGAATGTCAATTATGCAGACATCCGTTGCTTTTGAAATGCAACTGTTTAAACAATCGTTGATATTATTTTGTTGTGAAATGTGTATTACTATTATTATTAACCTATTAATAATTTTACAATTCTAGAGTTCAAAAACTGGATCTTTATCGTTTATGACAGGCTGGCCTACAGATACCATAACATTGTAACTATAGCTATGGTAAACGAATAGATGTATTTTAGGACCTCATAAGTGAATCTCAGGGGGAGAAAAAAGGCCTCTGAGATTGTCTAAGAAATACAGATTATTGTTATCTTTCAGACTTACGACCTCATAGCTTCTGGACAGGGGATGATTGAAATATGCAACAATCGATTGTGGATTACATTAGCGGATCAGTTTCTTTCAATTGAAAGTAGAGCGAAAAGATACAATTACAGCAACACTCAGGATGGAATAAGTAACTGAAAGTGTTAATTGATTGATTTAAGAAGATCAGTTGGAGATTATTAGAAACTAGTGTGTTCACAAGAGCAGTAACAAAAGCATGCCGATTTTAATTTAAGAATTTCTTTTTTCATTTCAACACGTGCGGATCAATAAATCGACACAAAATGTTTATCTTATTTACAATTGCTTCGTCCAGTACAACAGGAAGTGGTGATGTTGCATAGGCTATAATTCATTTGGCACACGTTTTATAAAACGCGATATCTAAATAAAACGTTTATTTTATAGGTTATGTATAACCGCAGTTTTATTAAAAAGCCAAATCCGATTAAAAAAAAAAATATGGCACTGGCACTGTCTTAAGGATTAAAGTATGGCCAATTTTAGATTAAAGTAGGCTATTGTAAAGGTGACATCTGTAATTATGTTCAAATTCTTAACGGATTCGTAAAAAAAACACCCTGCGCATTAGTTTAGCGCATTAGAGCATTTCTAAAAATCCATTCATTTCAACCACCAGAGAGAAGTTATAGTTCAAGATTAGCCTATATAAGAATTATATTTAAATCAACTTTCAAGCTGAAGCAACAAGTTTGCATTATGCGCTCATCTGTAGGCCTATGTTTCGGGTTCACTTTTAGAAAAAAATGTCTTGAAGGTAAACAAAATAGACTACGTTTGGTAAACTTAAATTAAATTAAAATTCCAAAACTATTCTAAAATTCTTAACATGCATACATTTTTTTTTTATTTGTAGGACTATGCATATAATCCTTATTTGAAATAATACAATTGTAATTAAATAGCGTGAGGCCTATGTTTTAGAAAGCGAGTGTGATAATAGTAACACACAGACATACACACACACACACACACACACACACACACACACACACATTATGTTAATTAAGAGTACAGGTATAATTCGGATTGCAAACTCATCCTTGTATTGTCATATTTTGTTCGAAAATATGTGGCAGTGCATGTTAAATCAGCATATTTGATTTAGCAAGCACCTGGAATGGGTATTAGTAGTGTAAAGCAAACAATCGGTCTCAATATTTCAAAATACGTACACCAATTAGCTATCTTTACATTGCCCATCAATTTTCTCTTAGTTTCTATTTTTTGAAACTTACAGTAGTTCAGCAATACCATGTAGCCTAAAGTGAAAGGGCAAGGCAGCCCTGAATCCAATCAGAAAGCTATCATAAACACACGAGCCTTCACTTCATAATTAATTATCACAATTAATGAGGCTAACAGGTGACCTTCAGTGCGCCAGATATTTTGAGGGCACCATCATGCTGTTTGATCTAATTATGATGAGGCAGTGAAACATAAACCTCTTAAAGTGGCCCGTATTAAAACTCAGATATATGTGTGTGCCACAGTGCAGACAAACCCTATTTCAAAGTAACACAATTCAATGCATGAATGCAGTGCTGAATGGATGCTGACATGATTATATACTGTGATTATTTTGAATCGGGTTTATGGGAATCACGACAGGGCGTATGATTTACAGCACTGGAGCAATATGACAGTGAATAAAAGTGACCCCTGACTTTAACCTTGTTTTCAAGTTCAGGAAACTCCACAGGACGCCAAATGTCACTGCATCCAGTAAAACAACATACACACGCTCATCATCCAGCGATTTTTTCCCCTTTCGCTCTCTCTCTCATTCTCTCTCTCTCTGTCTCTCTCTCTCTCTCTCACTCTCCACACACACACACACACACACCTTTCCATGCTTACCGACACGACGCGCTCTTTATATTATGATACAGTCCCCTCGCCAAAGATGTTATCATTTCCAAACCATGCACAGACGTGTACCTGTACGTTTTGTGTATTATCCACAGTTTGTCAAGGAAAGTAGTCATTTGTTTAAGTGCATAATATGTTCAGTGCGCGCCGTAGCGCTTTCTGCATCCATCCGGAGCGTCTCGTCCAGCAGGATAATCGCTTTTCCACCATTTCCATGATCGAATCACAGCATCCACGGGCAAAAAACTCCGTTTCGGTCGGTGTTGTTTGCTTGTCTCTTGGCTTCTGGTTCTGTCTTATCCGTGCATTTAAAGATGCGCGTGCATTTGAATAGCCGCGCGAGCAGTTATGGATCCGGCGCGGGCTGAAAGGGAATCAGTATGCAAATTATTTCAGTAACAATCGAAATGTTCGATCTGTGATCTGCGCACTCGCCTCTCACTCGCTCTCTCTCTCTTTCTCATTCATAGCCCTCTTAAAGCTCATTTCTCTAAACATAACAGTTTGTTTGTCTTTTTTTAAATAAACATTTTATACCTATATTAGATGTATACTATAAACAAAAAATAAAATCTGCCCACGAATTATTTAAAAGAAATGCTGATCTTTAGAATTTGAACAAAACAGAATGTCTAAATATTTGAAAACACTATTAAATAATCTACACTGTATAAATTCAAAGAGCCTTATAGCAAATATCTAATAACAATATGCAAAATAGATTATTGTAAAACAGTGCACAACAAGAATACAAAACAATAAACTTAACATTTTTTTTTAGAAATAATCATTATCCTCTATTCCTATATCATAATTCAATTCTTTGTATTTTCTGTTAAAATCTCCTTATTTTGGTAAGAAAGCCATTAAACAAACAATTAATTTTGAACCACTCAACAGATAATTTTATCTGTATGAAACATAAAACATGACTGATTATTTCTAATGTCTATTTCAAAATGTGATTAAAATTATATATAGGCTAGCCTCTGAAGCAGTCATCTGTCCCATAATCAATACAGTGTGCGTCATGTCTATCTGCTTCCAGTTTCTTTATTAACTGGAAAATGTGGTTGTAATGCATGCATTTGATGCATTATATAAATATAATATACAATCTAAAATTCCTTAAGCTAAACAGAAAAAAAAAATGCAGCGATCTGATTCTTTCAGTGCCTCTGGCCTTGATCCATAATATGACTCATACATTTATACATCTGTAATAAATTGTTGGCAGTGCTTTAATTTTTCTTTTTCACATATTCTTTGTGACTGCATGACATTTGAGGACGGATTTAGTGACAGTACACTCAGAATAACAATCACAGAAAGAGAGAGACCTAACATTGAACTGTTACATGCATTTGAGCTTCATCTTGAAATTGCCGGCCATCTGGCTTTGAGATGGGTTTGAGGATGATGGGTCAAGGGTCACTAACTCAGGGTTCAAATGGCAAGCAATGGTCACTTCATTGAACTCAAATCCTCGGCTCTGCTTAATGATCAAAATCGTTTAAATGAATATACCGCATCTTACCTTAACACACTTTCCCAATCATACTGTAAGGATGGAGAACTGCTATGGTAGCATACAGTATACATTTGGTTTGAGGGTAAATTAAAGCACACACACATTGAGGAGTATCTGAATTATTTAGATTTTGTCACAGAGCTGATACCAGTGCTGTTTCTGAACCACAGTGCGGTTTCAGAGCAGACCAGAGCATGTTGATAAATCAATCTTTGACCATGATAATCTTTCATCATTAATATTTAATTAACAGGAGGCAGTTTGATGCTTGAGCCGAACAGAGACTTAATTTAGCAGATCCGCCCAGCTTTAAAGACACTGGCCCTGTTCAAGAACATTTACATATATGCCTAAAATGTATTTAGATAGATAATAAATAAAAGATAGATAACAAGATAGAAATATAGATGGAAGATAGATAAATAGCCAGATTAGATAGATAGATAGATAGATAGATAGATAGATAGATAGATAGATAGATAGATAGATAGATAGATAGATAGATAGATAGATAGATACAGTACTAACTTATTGATCTGCCAGCTGCAGCCAACTGAGGGTCACTACAGTGTGGACAATATTTTTCGGCAACATTGGGAGGGTTATTTGGAAAAGCATGGCCTCTGGAGAGTGAATATGGTGCTGAGAAGCTCACAGTCTCTGTTGGAAAGAGATTAAAGAGGTTTCAAAGCCACCCGACTGCCATTTATAGACGTATTGACACACAGAGTATAGATCTCTATTTAGTATAACCTTCATTAGTGAAAACACTATCTCAGCCACTGCTGTGAGCTATACGTAACCCTAGTTAAGCACACACATTTCCCATGCACACACAGACAAAAGTTATTTCCTACATTAATTACAGCAGTTAATATTGCAAAAAAAAAAAAAAAAAATGCCCAGTGAGATTTAAAATGACAGCCCATTCTCACTCCCAAGGCGTCACCTAACTGACGCCTTGGGAAGCATTTGGACATGCTTCAATATCTGACGCTTTAGGCGCCCTTTAGCGTCAGTTAGATGACGCCATAGGATCGCGTGTACCCTACCCCCACCCCACACCTAAACCTAACCGCGTCCTCTAACTGACGCTTTCCTTTAGCGTCAGTTAGATGACGCCGTAGGATCGCGTCATGTACGTGACGCTAAAGGGCGCCTAAAACGTCAAATATTGAAGCATGGTCAAAGGTGACGCCTTGGGGTGAGAATGCCTTGAAAATGAAGACTTTTGCTTACATTTTTTTTTAGACACTCAGTCACCTTTAGAAATCTCATCAATGTCTCAATCTGTGCTCAGATTTGTCAGGATTCAAAAGTCTGTGATTAAAAGACACAATATGAACCATAAAAGGGCAAGATGAAGAATTCATTTTTTTTTCATTCCCCCTCACAGCAGAGCTGAGCACTCGGAAACCACAGAGCATTCCTGTGTGCCGAGAGTGTTTAGAAAATCAGCTTTCCAAACAATTACCTACAAAGCCCTGGAGATAAATTATCACTCGGGCGCGCGCCTGCATGCAGAAACTTTACCGCCGAGAAAACGAGACGCTGATGGATCTGTCATCGGCAGCACACATCCTCAAATTTATGAGTGTTCTGTTCTGCCCACAGGTGTCCCTGTTAAATGCTCTTATCACAGCACTCATTGTTCTCCATTGTTCAACTAATCTGTGTGGTGGTTAAAACATTACTAAAACAACTAGTGGAAGGTAAACACTCTGAAGCCTCCAAGAAGTAAAAGTTTCCCACTCTCATGGGGGCAACTGCTTTTGTGAGCAGCCAAGACTGAGAAAGACAGTTTTAAAAAAAACAACAACAACAACAACACACACAAAAAACAAAAACAACAACAACAAAAAAAAAAACAATAAAGAAATGTGTAGGATTTAAACGGGGAGTTAAATAAAAACGCACACATTCACAAAAAACACAACTTCTAAATGCAATAAATATATATTTAACCCCTTAACTGTCACCCCCCCTTTTTGAGAATGGGGGTTAAATGCTCTATTCACACTTAAATGGTTGTAATTCAAGAATGCCTTGGAATATATACCCAAGTTTGATCTTGTTTTAAAGACTTAAAGAAAAACTTCAAAAAATGAAAGTATGAAAAAGTTATGGAAGTTTTAATTTACAGTAAATCAAATATACTGTACTATATATTTTTTATTTTATATAAAATATATATTTTACAAAATATTTTTACTCTAAAATTACTATAAAATCAAAGCCATAAATCTAACCAAGTTATGTTCCAAATTTGAAGTTGATATCACAAAAATTGAAGTTCCCATGAGATTTTGTTTAGGCGTAGTACCAAAAATAGCCACCGGGTGCCATTGAATTCCATTGAATTTAGTTGTGTACATTCTGCCTTAACAAATTAATACATTTCTGTCCAAATATCAATTTTGTCACAAAATTTGGAACCTTGAGACTCAGACCTTTCTGACAACATGTGTTTTGCCAAGATTAATAAAGGTTTTGATCATAAATTATGAAATATAAGGATGCCCAAAAGGGGAGGAGCCTCAAAAAATAAGTACCGTTTCTATGGTAACGCAACGTTCAATTATAAAATGGTTTTCACAGGATGAATTCTGAGTTTATAAGCTTTCAAATGATACCTAATTTATGATAACTACTAAAATATGTGATATAATAAAAAAGGCGATAAAAAATATTATTATATTTTAGAGGATAATATATACATATATATTATAATTTTTAGAGGATAATGTTATACTATACTTTTTATTTTTTATTGAAAAATACTAGATTATATGTTTTATTATGAACTTTTAGCATAAAAACAGAAGTTTCAATGTTTAAAAGTGGGTGCATCAACTTTTTGTGACAAAGGTCAAAACTCCTGTTATGATGCAGATTTTTTTAGGTGCACTCTTGTCATAAATTCATTAATTACTCTTCCTACATAATTTTTAACACAAAACAGGGGTCGAATATTTAATTAGAAGTCTTAGACCTTTCCAAAAATATATAATTTGTCATAATTAGATTAGGATTTAATAGAAATATAGTGAAGTAAAGTTAGGCGTCCCGGTACCGGGACGGTGACAGTTTCTTGCTGTCTTGAAGGAATAGTCAATTTAAAATGGAAATTCGGTCAACATTTGTTATTTATTTATTATTTTATGGCACACAAAAGGAGACATTTTTGAAGATTCTTCTTGGCTCTAACCACAAGCTCCAAAATATTATCATATTTTTAAAAAATATGTTATATTATGATTATATGCAATTAGCTCACTATGAACTAGTTGCTTACTAGCATGCATATTACTAAGATATTGGCTGTTTGTTAGTACTTACAAAGCACTTACTAATGCCTTATTCTGCATGACATCCTACATCTATTAATCCTATCCAATACCTAAACTTAACAACCACCTTACTAACTATTAATAAGCAGTAATATAGGAGTTTATTGAGGCAAAGGTTGTAGTTAATATTAATAGTGAGAATTGGACCCTAAACTAAAGTGTAACTTCAAATAAAATATGGCATGTTAAATATCGATCACATCAAACAACATTGGTTCTTGTGTGACCAAAAAGTCACCAATTTCACAATAATTCACTTGAGAGTTACAGTGAAATCAGTATTGTGCCAGCATTGACCAATAATAAGTCCAAGAAAAATAAAAGCTTGTATGCCAGCTGAGTACACAGGCTTAGAAAAATCATCCAAAACCACAGACTTACAAAGACAGACCATTCGGAAAAGTGCAATATGAAATAAGTCCCTCTATCTAAATAAAAGAAGAGCCAAGTCATGGTAAAGTCATCACATCACCACAACTGCTGTTAGAAGATACAGTAAACCACATTCATTGGTCAGATTATGTTGATGTTTTGAAATGTGTGATTTAAAGAATACATTTATTTCAAACAATCACAAAATGGCCTTGATATGTCACTAGACATGAAGAAATCATGTTCATTTCAAATACTTATATCACTGACAATAGGATATTGTCATTTGAAAAGTGAACTCAACTGATGTTGATGTTGTCATGTTGTGTTTTGGTCTGATGCTCCACCCTTCACTAACCTACCAATCATAAAGTCAGTAGTGTTGCAGCATCCGGGTTGCCAGCTCTGCTCAAGCTACAGCTGTAAACGTGTCGGATAAAAAACAAAGTTGGATTCTGCAGCCTATCTGGCAACCTCGAATCATGGGAGAGGGGGAGGGGATACACCGCTCTACAGTAATTTGAAAGTGATTGCTGTACCAGTTTTGGTCACAATCTTACATACGGCTCCTTTAAATGTGTGTGGCAAGCAGTGAGACATCAGGATTTCCCCATTTAAGTAGATACGACTTTCCCTGCGTCCGATAATGCATTCTTCCATACTATATGGCAGGCAAAACGAAGTATGTGAGTCAAGTAGAACGTCCGAATTTGTATTCATAAAGAGTAGGCAAAAGTACCCGGATAACTAACCTGATCTCACGGGAATTTGTACGAATTTTACGAGGAGGCTAATTCGTAACAATTCGTACAACCTCACTCATACGAATTAGTACGATTTTTGCTAAATCGTACATATTTTACGAGTTGGCCAATTTGTATGAATTCGTACGAATGACCTACCCCAGACCCCGCCCCTAAACCTACCATCATGTGGGTTTAGACAAAACGTACGAATTCGTACGAGTGAGGTCGTATGAATTAGTACGAATTAGCCACTTTTCAATCACTCGTATGAATTCGTACGAATTGGTCGTGAGATATTGTTAGGATAACCAACTACTGGTAAGATTCTGAAGTGCGTATCCACTGGACGCTTTAATATTCCATGAGGTCACCAGAGAGTAAGGATGAGTTCGACTTGAGCAGACCAATCGGTGCCTGACAAACACAATGCATTCTGGTTAGAAAGTTTGTCCAACTTTGATCGGTGCCACTGCTGGGTCACGGTCACTTGTCAAAGGCAAGACGAGACCAGCCGTCTGTGTCAGGCACTGCAGTTTCCCCAAGGCCCTGTTCCAAATGGTACACTTCATATGCGCTTTCAGTCTTGTGGACTTGAGACCACGAGACCAATGGTTGTCACAACAATCACGTGTGTTTCATGTTTATTCTGACACATTCGGTATCCGAATATAGTATAATATAATATTGAACTCTCAAACACATCTTAAATGAGGCGACTCAATTGATACTGTAGGTCACATGATAGTGACAACATAGCACATGAAGTACGCCCAAATTTTAACCGTACTACACAGATCTATGCACTATAAAACATGCTTTTTTAATGGTCTTGAGCACATTTCAAACTGTGTAATTAAGATGAATCTATAAAGTACTTGAAAGTAAGTATAAGGGTAAAGTTTGGGGAATAAAGGGGTAACAACCAGGAGAATTTAAAAAAAATATTTATACTGTAAGTATTAGAACTAATGGGTATTATGATATGGTACTATTATGATACAACAATCTTACATTTGGGAGCAATTTAGCGAGAACATACACTGCACACCTTTTTGTAATAATTGTGTACCAAAGCAATACTGTTTAGGCTTTTTACAGTAACAATGACAGGCTAAATAGGCATTTATACAATTCTTTATTTATTTTATAGCAAAAGTGCAGATGTTTAAGTTTGGGCTAACAAAGAAAAGCTAAGACTTTCGGTGGTGGTTGTATAATCAATATAACACGCATCGGTTATGGGTAGGTTTAGTTCTGGGGTAGGGTTAGGCTTAGACCAGTAGGAGGCGCCTTCTGGCCCATTTACTTATATATGCATCTCATATTAAAGCTAAAGGGTGCCATGTGCGTCGGATGTAGACGCAATGTCAAAAGCGTCAGTATATGACTCCTATAAAGGCTTCCAAGTCGGTGATATAAAACTGTGTATACATTTTTATTGTACTTGCCCTGTAAATACATGGAACAAGAGGGTAACAAGCACCACTTTAATTTACAGCTTGCAATGTCACACTTACCCTGTAACTACATGGAATAAGAGGGTAACAAGCACCGCTACATGAGTAGTGGTACACTCTCAGAAAAAAGGTACAAAAGCTGTCACTGGGGCTATACCTTTTCAAAAGGTAAACTTTTGTCCATTTTAGGTGCTAATATGTACATTTCAGGTGCTAATATTTACATTTCAGGTGCTAATATGTACATTTCAGGTGCTAATATGTAAATTTTAGGTGCTAATATGAACATTTCAGGTGCTAATACGTACATTTCAGGTGCTAATATATACATTGTAGGTGCTAAAATGTACATTTCAGGTGCTAATATGTACATTTCAGGTGCTAATATTATAGGTGCTAATATGTACATTTCAGGTGCTAATATGTACATTTTAGGTGCTATTATGAACATTTTCGGTGCTAATATGTACATTTCAGGTAGTAATATGTACGTTTTAGGTGCTAATATGAACATTTTTGCTGCTAATATGTACATTGTCAACCCGGTCTCACCCCAAGACGTCATATAACTGACGTTTTGGGACGTCTTTTGACCATACGTCAATATTCGCCTTTTTAGGGCCCCCTTAAACGTCGGTAGATGAGGTTATGGGATCCTAACTCTACCCCATACCTAAACCTAACCCTAAACCTAACCCGTCACCTAACTGACGTTAAAGGTAAAGCGTCAGTTGTATGACGGTCCGGGATCGCCATCTACCGACGTTTAAGGGGGCCCTAAAAAGGCTGATATTGACGTATGGTCAAAATACGTCCCAAAACGTCAGTTATATGACTTTTTGGGATGAGACTGTGTTAACATTGTAGGTGCTAAAATGTAATTTAAGTGTTAATATGTAAATTTTAGGTGCTAATATGAACATTTCAGGTGCTAATATGTACATTTCAGGTGCTAATATGTACATTGTAGGTGATAATACAGTATGTACCATTAAGGTACCAATATGCAGCCTTTAGGTACAAAAGTGTACCTTTTGAAAAGGTACAGCCCCAGTGACAGCTTTTGTACCTTTTTTTCTGAGAGTGTATCCACAAAAGCCTGTAATTTTACAGTATGTAGGCCTACTGGTTCACCATTATTTCAAAAAGGTACGCAATGTTCTTGCTAAATTGCTTCCAAATGTTAGATTGTTGTGTTATAATGGAGATGGTTATGGTTATAAAATGGTGTTATATGGAGATTTTAGTCTGTACCTCAAAAAGGCTCGAAGATGAAGAGTTGCATGAATGTTCTTCACAATATGGTGCCTTTCCATGGAAAATAAGTAAATAAAGACATTTTGGGGTGAACTGCTTCTTTAGGACTGTTCATACTCTTTCTCTGTTCATTTTAGCCTCTGCATATGTTTAACAATAATGTATTTTGAGATCTAAAATTATACCATGATATATGAAATGTTACATCTAATTTTAGAATAAAAGATAGAGTAGCATGTAGTTAAATGCATACTGCAGGTTCTGCATTCCTGTGAGACAGAGAGATGTATGTCGCTCTCTAAAACTGAGGCACACATGCACAGCTTGTGTGTCTTTGTGCCACAGAGATGTTATTTTTCCCAGAAGGGATGATAAAGCCGATCAATACACGCATACCGGCCTTCAGGCATTCAGTCTAGAGTCCACTGAAATATCGAGGTGGAACATCACGTCTGGATCAGCTCTGTAACAGAAGCAGGTCCGTGAAACCTTCCAATGAAGAAAAATCTCAGAACCTTTACATTCGATAAACAAACAAGCAACAGCATAAATCAGAAATCATTCATCATCCTATATTTATAATGCCAAAGACTGACATAATCCAATAAGCAACAACATTTTTGTTTACTTAAGAATGTGATTGAATTATAGAGACTGTTGCAGATCTGTGTTGTTGTGTATGTTGCAGGATTCTGATTTAAGCCCACCTTCGATACGGTTGGACTGCAACATTTCAGTTCGGGTAATTTAATTCTTTTTAGAAATAAACCTATAGTTTCTCAGGAGCTGACTAGCCTGGCAAGTGAAACAGAGTAGTTGTCTGTATGTGTGAGTGTGTTTGGGCTGTTATTTTGAAGATGGGCATTGTTCTGATTAAAGCAAATATCAAGTGTAGCGTTAGTTCTGGCAGGTCATGTTCTCATCCCAAAGCGCCATATAGGACGCTTTTGCAAAAGCGTAAATATCCAACGCACATGGCACCCTTTAACGTGAAATGAGACGCATATATATTTGGGCAGAAGGCGCCCCCTAGTGGTCTAACCCTTACCCTACACCATACCTAAACTTAACCATTAACCGAAGCGTCTCATTAGACGTTAAAGGGTGCCATGTGCGTTGGATATTTACGCTTTTGCAAAAGCGTCCTATATGGCGCTTTGGGATGAGAATGCGTTGGTTAGTCAAGCTCACAACAGTTGACTCTCAGTTGATCCACTTCTAACTATAGGAATACGACGCCTTTCCCTGCATACATAACAGCAGCTATCTCGTTTCTCAGTAGCTAATTACCCTCCTCCACTCCCAGCTCCTCCTCTCGCCCAGTCAGGAATAAGAATAAATTCCTCGAATTATGTTGTACTTTGAAGGCCAATTTATACTTCTGGGTAGGGTTGACGTGATTGGTTACAAGGTAGTTTGTGATGTCAGAAACACCAGCAATTTCTGATTGCATTTTTTGTTCTCTGCCGACACACTGCTATACAGTAATTTGAAAGTTGTTGCAGTACCAGTTTTGGCCACAATCTTACATACAGCTCCTTTAAGGAGAAAATACTAAAGCAATGGTGTTGACTTTTGGCATTTGTGGGTTTGGAGAAGGTTTGAGTGTATTTGAGATGGGATATTTTTAGATTGATTTGGGAAAAGTTAGGCTTGGGTTTGAAATAAGTTATTTATTTGGATTTGTTCAGGATGAGTTCGGGTTGGGTTGGGTTCGGCATTAAGCTTTAACAATATTGTCTGGAAAGGACATTGAGAAAGGATGAGAAAAGATATCCATCTGTAGAGGAACTGTATTCATCAACAGAACGACAAACCTGTGGCTTTTCTTTATCAAGCCATTTGTTTGTTTGTTAGTGCAGCATCATTTATCGTGGCCCTGATGCAACTACACAAGAAACAACAAATAAATCTCTCACAAAAAGTCCATGTAACTCCCCCTGTGATTATCTATCATGATGCCATGGCCAATAAAAAGGCAAAACACACTCTGAAATGCTGAGCGGATGGAAGTGGCCCATCTATTTCCTGCTGTCCCTGCGGTGCTCTGTCTTCCTGCCTTGGAGCGCTTCCTTCCGATTACACAATTACACGTCTAACAGCACTCAAGAACCGCATCTCCACAAATGCTAATATCGGAAAGTTCTAGAGCAATCCAGTTAAGTATTCACTTCTAAAAGCAAGTATTGGTATGACCTGCTATGTGCATTTGAGGAAAAGGTTTTTCTTGCATATACTGTATGGTCCTCATTTTTGTGCTAAATCACAATATGTATCTGTAATACATCAGCTATTTGTTCCACATTAATGCTTTATTTCTTAAATGTGACCATGGATCACAAAACATAAGTCAAGTCGCACAGGTATATTTGTGGCAATAGCCAACAATACATTGTATGGGTCAAAATTCTTGATTTTTATTTTATGCCAAAAATCAGTAGGATATTAAGTAAAGATACTAAGTAAATAATGTTCCATGAAGATATTTTGTAAATTTCCTACCGTAAATATATATAAAAATATATTTTTGTGAGTGATTTCCAGATTTTCAAATAGTTGTGTCTCATTGAAAATAAATTGACCCTTGACTGGTTTTGTGGTCCAGGGTCACATATTTAATATTTAGATCATAAAATCATTGCCCACTACAAATAGGCTCTTATTTACTTTTTTAATACACAATCATCTTAACCGCTATTCGGACAGGATTAATTTTACAAGGGTAGATTAATTAATGTAATTTTACCACTGGACATCTGTAATATTATTGGCCAATAGAGTGGTGCAGGTATGACATCACTTTGTAGGCCAAAACGTGTAAACGAGTTAGCATTTCAACACTTCCGGTTCCATCTTCCCAAAGTCAAAGGTTTTTGTTAAATGGCTGATATAAGGTCTGTGGTGAAAACAAGCTCAAGGCACATTTTGATGTTTTATTCTACAACATAAAATACACCAATATTATCCCACTCGGGATTTTTTTAAACTGTTATGTGTATTGAAAAAGGCGGTTGCTAACATGTGGTTGTATTACAGAGGCTGTCGAGGCGATTAAATGTCATCACGCCGGCACTTGCCTAAAGCGAACATAAGTTTCATGCCTCTGACAAGTGCTTTCGACCTTCTTTTTGATCTGAATGGTATGTGGAAAACACTTGAGTATTGCCACAGATTTGTCCCACCACCTATAACGCAAGTGAATGCTTTTTCAAGCGCCCCCATACTTAAAAAAACAAACAAACATAAAACACACACACACACACACACACACACACACACACACACACACACACACACACACACACACACACACACACACACAGAAAACTACTTTTAAACAGGAAATGATGGAATATTTACATATAGATTTACTGCGGGTCTATTTGCACAGGATTGGTATTACCTGAAGTCATTTTTCCGGAACTTTTTGAAAAAGATAAAAGTCACCGTAATCTTTACTGACATTGTCCGTAATGATTACTGAGATGGCATATTTGGACGGGACTAAAATCACAAATTTCAAAATAAAATCAATTATTACCAGAGAAGATATGGTAATAATTACCCAACCTCTCCATGTAAAACTAATCCAGTCCGAAATAGGGCTTATTTGTGACCAAGTAATTAATCAGTTTCATGTTATTATGTAAACTTTTTTATATTTCACATCTTTTTTTTCTGAAATATGACACTTTGACGAAAGTAAAATGGGTTGTAAAAACGAATAATTTATAATAAAAACACAATAATGTCCAAATAGGCTTCATAAACATTGGCCCCTACTTCTAATGTTTGCTAACAGGTAGTCTCACCCCAAACCCATGTACAAAATGAGTTGAGATTAACATGTTAGACTGCTAAAACATACAGAGCAATGTTTTGATAGCGGCACGAAGCGTATGTCTCACCAAAGGCAAGCCAACATTACACTGAAGATCGTCACCCTATACTGATCAACTTGCAGTCGTGCAAAATCCAAAATATGTGCATCAATCCTGAACCTGAACCTGTCATACTCAAAACATTAAAAAGTGACAAGCTGGAGTCACGTAGTGTTCACTTGGCTTTATTTGTATTCACAGAAAAAAAAAATATTCACTGGGATCATTTGCTCGATTATTTTCACATAGCAGCAAAACATTTTACCCACTCACAAAAAAGTTGTGAAGACATATTACATTTGTATTATTTAATGAAAAAAAAAATTAATGAAAACTCTTTCCTCAAAAGTCATTGTGGTATAAGCAAGATGCAGAAAGACTACTGTCATGAGACAAAAAAAAAAGACAAAAAACTATGTACAAAAAAAAAAAAAAAAAGATGCAAGAGCCTTGGCACAGATGAATGAGGAAATCACATTTAAATGATTAGTTAACTCATCCTCAAGTTGTTTCAAACCTCTATGAATCTGTTTCTTTTTTTTTTTGTTGGTTATACCACAATGACTTTTGAGAAAAGTGTTTTAGTGTTTATTTTTCAAGTGTTAAATAGTAAAAAATTAAATAGTGTGTCTTCACAATTTTTTTAAACAGGTAGTAGGATATCCTACCTTAGAACTGGTGCGTTCAACTCAAGCTATACAGTAAACTAAAACTAAAACATGTATTAAAAACATATTACTTGACAAATTGAGAAAAAAAGAGACTTTTATGTTATTTCTGCTATATGCCAAGACAACGTTTCTCATTGTCGTTTAGTTCGAGACGAAGCACTAAAATATGTAATAAATACTAATAATTTATAATAAAAACACAACAAAGTACTAAAGCTTTAACTAAAATTAAAACAGAAACATAAAAGTCAAACTATTAACAAATACTGTAATAGTACATCAATGATACTAAAATAAGTCATTGTCTCTAGTAGTATTTATTTATTTAATAAGTTAATAGATCTAAATACACAAAAATAGTGTCTATCTGACCCTACAATTTGACATTTAACTTTAAAAAAACTCTGAGAGCCATAACTAACAAACAGTTTTACCAAAGCAAGCACTGTATTCACACATGCTTTAAAATGCTCTAGCGTATCTGAACTTGAATTGAGCTGAGTCAAGAGTTTCCCCACAGCTGGAGCTGTGAACACTGTGGACATGTTAACACTCTCAGCTCGCTCTGTGGGAGGTGGAGCTAAGAGGTCGCAACCCTGATTTCAACGTCACACTACACTGATAAGAGCTTATCACTACAGAGGTGGTAGAGGAGAAGCGAGGAAATGGGAACCTGCTCCTCAACACACTAACACACTGAATTGCCTTTAATGGGACAGTCCCCAGAACAAAACAGCACAGCATTATGATTTATTATAATGCACTATGCATTCAAGGTTTATGCCATGGAAACGGCAATTGCCATATTCACTCTCAGAAAAAAAGGTACGAAAGCTGTCACTGGGGCGGTACCTTTTCAAAAGGTACACTTTTGTACCTAAAGGGTGCATATTGGTACCTTCATGGTACTTTTTGAAAAGGTACCACCCCAGTGACAGCTTTCGTACAGTGTAACATGTATACCAGGGCAGATTTTAAACTAGATTTTTTGAGTTTTTTGTTCATAAAATTCCTTAAGGGTCTTTGTCACTGAGCCATTAACAGGAACAGAGTGAGTTAATGAAAAGAAGGTGAAGATATAGAAGGACAGCATCAGAAAACAAGCTTGAGTGAAAAGAATCAGGTCTATATGACTGACTCTTTCTGGACCTCATAGAGTGAAATGAAATCATCGCATCGCTCAGAGATGCTCAAGGGCTGTGATACAGTAATCTACCGCATTTACAGCGACCCAGAGAGAAATGAGAAGACATTATTTGCAATCAGAGTGCGAGAAAAAAGACAGAGAGAAACAGAAAGGGCGAGAGAGAGAGAGTGAGAGAGACACATACCTGCTCGGAGGGACCCAAGAGATGAGAATCTTTTACTAAATCTCTCTACACAAAATGTCCTCCCATTACACTTACATACACTATTTCCCTTTAGGCCTATTATAACAAACATACAACCCAATGTTAGAAAGGCACTTAAAATAAAACTGAATGAATGAATGAATGAAAGAATGGTGTGTATGTGCTATTTGTGTATTTATATATATATATGTGTGTGTGTGTGTGTGTGTGTGTGTTGAGATAAAATTACTTTTGCCCTTATGATTGCATCTTTAAAATGGACAGCTGGTCACCCTGCTGCCCAATGACCTCTGGGATCAAGGTCACTGACCAGACCATAAGATCAGAATGGACACACACACACACACACACTGACCAATAGCGGTGTAACCATGAACAGATGTACCTATGATACAATATTTTTTGATGAAATTGTTCATAATTTGTGATTTAAAGTAGAATGTCTTTAATCAATTACTGTAATCGTAAGATCGTACTGTAATCGTAAGACAAGATAAGTAAGATAAGATAAGTAAGATAATCAAAAGATAAGATAAGTAAGATTGTACTGTAATTGTAAGATAAGATCAGAATGGACACACACACACACACACACACACACACACACACACACACACACACACACACACACACACACAACTGACCAATAGCGGTGTAACCATGAACAGATGTACCTATGATAAAAAATTTTTTGCTGAAATTGTTCATAATTTGTCATTTAAAGTAGAATGTCTTTAATCAATTACTGTAATCGTAAGATCGTACTGTAATCGTAAGACAAGATAAGTAAGATAAGATAAGTAAGATAATCAAAAGATAAGATAAGTAAGATTGTACAGTAATTGTAAGATAAGATCAGAATGGACACATACACACACACACACACACACACACACACACACACACACAACTGACCAATAGCGGTGTAACTATGAACAGATGTACCCATGATACAATTTTTTTTGCTGAAATTGTTAATAATTTGTCATTTAAAGTAGAATGTCTTTAATCAATTACTGTAATCGCAGTCAAAAGACTTGTCATATTTCACCCCCAAAATTAAACAAACAAAATATTTAGAAAACTATTCTGGTAAAATCTATTTCGGTCAAATTTTAGCTGTTAAATTTAGCCAAAAGAAGTCGCAATTTAAAACAGAATTACTGTAAACAATAAAATCATGTTAGTTGGTTATTTCTTTATTGTCACAAAATTAACCAAAATAATGAAAATATAAAAAAAAACATTATCTAAATATCTAAAAATATATATGTTGGTTATCTAATCTTCATTCTCACATTCAAAAAACTAAAATTATATAATATATATATAGTCTTATATAATGTCTATATAATGTATATAATGACCGGGACATGTTTTCATGAGATTAAACAGATGTTTTTTTCATTGTTCCGGTGTGGTTACGAAGGGGCCTGACGACTGAGCGGTGTTTATGCGTGACGGCCTGACTCTGGTGTGTAGATTTCAGTGGCGCAGTCTGTGATGGCTGCTTTTAACATGACGCTGGTGAGTTGTGGCTTTTCATCAGCGTAATGGGGTGTGTGAGGCGAGTGTGTGTTGTGAAGAGAGAAAGCATGCTGGCAGCAATCTTTGACATGTTGAGAGCTTCAAGCAGTCCTTCTTAGAACATTATCATTCCATCATATGGCAATCATACTCCAATGAATAATCAACACAAATAACACATGATATACACTCACATCTTGAACACAATGCAAAGAGGTTTATGAACACACACACACACACACACACACACAAACAGAGAGAGAGAGAGAGAGAGAGAGAGTCCTGCAGCAATAGATCCATGCTTGACAGTGTAATACACAATGGCTTTTTAACTCACCTGATTGATTACAGTAGTGATAGGGGATAGATTGATTGATTGGCCATTCCTGAAACAGTGGCAGTGGAACCACTGATCAATATGGTTCTTCCCTCAACGTTCAACAGCACAAAACAATTAACATGTGGACCAGGAGAGGGGGATGATGGGATACATACAACACAAAATGGCAGCCTGCCATCAAGAAGAGGCAGACTTCAGATTTTACCTCCAGAAACTGGTGCTGGAGGATTTTTCTGAAGAGTTTTGGATGAGGGAATAAAGGACAAATAAAAAAGATACAGTGAAACGCTAAATCAATAAACGGCAAACGCTGGGGGAAACACATTTTAACGGTTAAATTCACTTAAAAATTAAAAATCCATCATCATTTACTCACACTGATGTTGTTTCAAAACTGTAGAATTTTCTATCTGTGAAACTTAAAATAAGATATTTTGAATTTTTTTATGTCCATACAATTGAAGTCAATGAGCTTCAATGTTGTTTGGTTCCCAACATTCTTCAAAATATCTTATTTTGAATTTTAATTTTTGTTTTGACTACATCCCTTTAACAAAATCCTTTGTAAAATCAATATAAGGCCATTTCTGGCGCTTTTTTGTAGCTAAAATGAATCTGTGTAGGCATGTTAATGCACAAAGAAACAAAGGGAAAAAAGAAATGTGTTTATTGGTATTTCATTTTGATGATTAATAATTAGCATTAAATGTAAATACAAAACATGAAGAGAAATGTGAACAAAGAAGAGGAAGATGGAGGACAATGCATGTCATGCGCTTGCAACAAAGCACGTGTGAGTGTGTGTGTGTGTGTCAGGAGACCTTAGAAATTATTACTATTGATTTCTATCCTTGAGATGTGGAAATGTTACCAGACGGCTGCAGGATGATCGTCGCACAAAAATACCATTTGTTCACAGGCTAAAAAAGGTGAACTCCTATAAATTCATCCATATTTTTTGTAATATGACAGGTAGTTTAAGTCTCTGCTTTAGAAAACTCACTCATTTATCATTATTTGTTATCATATACTATAAGACAATGGTTATTGTGCTACTATTATTTTTGCTTGATCACAGAACATTATCAGAATTTTTGCCCATGCGCTGCCAGTCAAATGTTCGTGTCTCGTTTCAGAAGTTCCAGCGCGGCTCTGCCATGTGCCGAGTCCCCTGCTCGCAGTATTCAAATTACAGTAACAATTCAATAAATATTAAGTCTGCAAACTGGCTCTGGGTATGAATTACACAGAAGCACAATCTGGCAACTTCGAAAACCTCCCATGTGGTTGGAAATGCTATTGATTTCAATTCTTACATGATTTCAATATTGATAAGAACTCAGCTGAGTGATTAAAATTATTTGATGAGGAATTTATTATTTTGGGACGATATTTTGGATGTGAAATTTGGTGTGTGTTTAAACATATAAATAAATTAAATTATATTCTTTTGAAAATTCTTTTTTTTACCCTTAATAATTACTGTAATAATCAAATAAAATAGTTTGTGAATTATATTAAAGGCCATTTCTGATCTTTAAAAAAAATTCTCACTAATAAAATAAATCAAAATATTCTTTTGAATGATCATTTTTTGGATGAAGGATCTATCTATCTATCTATCTATCTATCTATCTATCTATCTATCTATCTATCTATCTATCTATCTATCTATCTATACTGTAAAAAATTTGGAGTAGGATTTACTTGAAAAAACATTGCTAAACGATCTCACTCAGAAAATGCTAGTAAATTTACAAAGATTTGCCAAGTAAAAACCTAAACATATTTATCAGTAGCTTTAATTAGAAATCTTTAAGTTAAATACTTGGAATGTGGAATTAAGTAAACTTTACAAAAAATAAGTAATTTTAACTCGGCTTGTAAAAGGTTGATTAATACCGATTTCCTTTGCCTTTGTATTACACTTCACTAAAACAATTGAATTTTATTAGTCATTTATAGTATGTTCTTTACTTAGATCATCTAAGTAATTTATATATACATCATATCAGACTTTAAGCCTTATGTGAACGCAAACACCTCAATACTTGGTAGACAATACACAATGGTGGTAACATTTGATGGATCGTTTTTGTGTTTGAATGTGTCGTTTTAAGCAAAAAATTTACTCGAAATGTCACAAAATGGCAATTTACTAATACTGAAAACAAAAATCAATGATTAAACACTGTAAATACAGCTGGAAACCAGTGAAAAATGAACCTCATTAATTATTCAAGGTCCAGTGCATGATGGGAACCCCAGTATCAGAAAAGTTGAGTAATTTTTACTTAATTTTATTGAGTTGATATTACACTTTCATTTATACTCGCTTGAAATATAAGTACTGATATGGAATTTACTTAGTTTTTTAAATTCTTGCCTGAACTAACTTTTTCAAGTAAATTACATTGGGTTTTTTCACTAGTATTTACTTAACCAAAAAATCATTTTTTACAGTGTATCTATCTCTCTGTCTCTCTCTCCAGGTTAGTTTCCAGCTGATGAGGTGAACATCTTATTAGTTAAACAAACATGACGTTTAGTTCAATTTATTGACAGGTTAGGGAAATAAGTTCATTTCCAGTCCTAATTTCTAACCAAACACAACAAAAGTTGGACATTAAAAGACCAACTTTGTCAGAAAGCAACATATTTGATTCATGTTATTGCACCAGTGCTAGTAAACATAAAAGTCTGATTTACTTTAAGCTAGTTAGGTTAGATCCAGTGCATTTTCCTGTCATTTTCTGAGATATGAAGTTCTGAGTCGATTGTAGTGTGACTTAGTGCTGCATGGCTGGACCGTGAGCTGTGAGACTGTGATTATGAATTCTATTGTAGCTTCTCCACCAGCGTTTGCCACAACATATATGAAAGATTCTGCTCTCCCTCCCCCTCTGTTGTCAAAGAGCAGTTTTCTTTGTTTCCATAGAGCCATGATTCTGTCAAAATCCCAGTGAGAGAAGGAAAGGGAGGAAAAATCAATCGCTCTCCATACAACACTGGGCGCCTCTGGCCAGAGAGATGGAAAGAGGAAGAAGGAAAAAGAGAAGAACACACGGAGAATAAAAGAAAAAAGTGTGAGAGAGAAGATAGATGTAGAAACAAGTTACTGTTCACTCTGACAAAATGACATGCATGTGTGAGTGTGTGTGTGTGTATGTTTGGCATTGACAGAGAGAATGATCCATCTTCTGTGGCATCACTTCACCTGTCTAAATCATTGTCTGTCCAAGGGCCAGTTTCACACACACAACATGTGGTTTTTTTTTCATGCACACATTTAGCTTGCAAACTAAATAATGGCATGTATAGACTTCTTTTGTTTATAAATAAAACATTGTTTTTTCACCTTTAATCCATAAAGAGACATATTTTCCTTTCAGTTTTTTTTTTTGAAGCCAGGAGCATGATCTAAAAAAGTTGGCGTGTACATAGTTAACCATTCTCATAACATTATGTGTTGCAATGTCCACCCAGAGTAGAACTAATCTGCTAAAAGTCAGAGTAGGATTACCGATTCCAGGTTTGTTCAATCCACTGTCAATGCAACCAGTTTTAATTACACTGTTAAGGTTTGTGAATTTTCCAACCCGATCTCACGACCAAGTCGTACGAATTCGACGAATGATTAAAAAGTGGCTAATTCGTAACAATTCATACGACCTCACTCGTACGAATTAATACGATTTTGCTAAATCGTAAATATTTTACGAATTGGCCAATTCGTATGAATTCGTACGAATGACCTACCCCTTACCCCGCCCCTAAACCTAACCATCACGTGGGTTTTGACAAATCGTACGAATTAGTACGAGTGAGGTCGTACGAATTAGTACGAATTAGACACTTTTTAATCATGCGTCAAATTCGTACGAATTGGTCGTGAGATAGTGTTGGAATTTTCTGTATTTTGCATGAAGTTGACCAACATCCAGATCAGATCTTCATATTCAAGTGCTACGATTAGACAATATGTTCACTTGTTTGTTAACCTCTTATCAAGCACCGGCCCGATTACGGGCCGTCGAGGGCGTGGCTAAACTTTTATTACTTTTTTAAGCTTTGTTTTATAACAAATATTCAACTGACTATCATAAACTATGCATCATTTGAAAGCTAAAACACTCAAGAATCATGTTCTAGACTTGTTTTTGCAATCAATACAACAGAGAGGAAAGGGTTAAATTAAATGCAAAAGGACCTCTCATTTGAAAATGAGTAAAATGAACCGCTATACTCATCTTTCATCTCGTATGATTCAGATCAGTTCGGACGAATCCAAGAAACAACAGCATACATTTCAATGTAAGGGTCCATTCTTCAAAATGCATCCCACTTTTTAATCCAAAACAACGAAAAATAGGGAAAAAAATGAAATATCCTCCTTTGTTTGCATGAGCGTTTTCGAGATAGAGTTCGCGTCATGTTTATTTTCAAAGAAATATCGATTCTTATCCATTTTCCAACACTCAGAAGCCATCTCACCCCTGTAGTTTAGACTCTTCCGGATGAAATGAGTCATCCCCCTTCTCTCTCCTTCAATCACAGGCTCTGTAATCGATCAAAATGCCAAGGGACCGCCTGACAGGCTTAGAAACCTGTCAATCTCGCATCTTGGTTTTTGGCTGGATAAAGTCTGGATATAGCCAGCCAATGTGTAATCGGCAATGTTTTGATGGATGGGAGTATTGACCAATTAAAACACGATTGCAGTGATTGACAGTTCTCAAGCAGATTTGTCAAACACAAGTGCGCAATGTTGTTATTCGCTCGTGCACTTTCGCCATTTTACGCACGGAGCGCATAGGCTATGTATTGGTTCGCTAAAATATGTGTTAGTGCAACTTTCATGAAGTAAAATCACTAAAAGAAAAAAATAAATAGTCCCTGACCGTATGCTTGAAAGCTCAAATAAAAACAACTTAGGAACTGCAGTGTTGCGCAGTGATAAATAGAACCGTTGGGTAGAAGCGGCCATAGCCGTGTTTTATCATGAATAAAATCATCAGAATCAAGGATTGGAACTAACCATTTTAGAAAATCACATTTGTAATTACACAGTTGACCCTTCTATAACACCTTAAAGGGATAGTTCACTTTGAAATTGTTTTTTTATATGTTTTAGCTTACCTCAAGGGCATCCAAGATGTAGGTGTCTTTGTTTCCACAGTATGTTTTAATTTTGATATTTAGGTCAAATTGTTCTTGTCTGTCAATCATATAATGGAGGTATATGGGGTCCGCCTCAAAGAGGATGCACAGAAAAGTCCAAATTAAACATGATATAATGACTCATAAATGTAAGATGGCCTAAGACATGAAACAAGCGGTTTGTGTGAGAAAGTGAACATTATTTATATCGTTTTAAACTCTTGTAACCACAGCCACGTCCAAGTGATCTGAGGGCGCGGGGGCTTCGGTCTGCGCAAGCGCCGGAAAGAAAAAAAAAATCAACGTTGTCTGTTGATATATGTTTAGATCTTGACAGTGAAGGGTAACACTTCTGAAATCTCTGTGTAAACAATGAGTTAAGTACACGCGCGAGATATCACTTCCGGCACTTTACGGCGCTTGCCCAGACAGAAGCGCCCTCAGCCTGAGAGTACTTGGACGTGACTGTGATTACAAGAGGTAAAAACGATATAAATACTGTTACTTTTCTCGCACAAACCGCTCGTTTTGTGTCCTAGGCCATTAATGTGTACTTACATTTACGAGTCATAAAACCATGTTTAATTTGGACTTCTCTGTGCATGCTCTTTGAGGCGGACCCCATATCCTTCCATTAAATGACTGACCTAAAAATATCAAAATTGAAAAAAACTATGGAAACAAAGACACCTACATCTTGGATGCCCTTGAGGTAAGCCAAAACATATCAAAAATTAATTTCAAAGTGAACTATCCCTTTTACCCAGCCTTATACCTACCCATACCACCACACCTGTCCCTAACCTTACCCGTATCACATCTCAAATGCAGAAAAAGTGTTTTACAATACAACATGAACACAATAAGTACATTGTACTTATTTTCCGATGTAAGTACGTACTTAAAGCCGCTTAATATAAAGTGGAATTAATAATACAACCCAATAATGTATTTTTTTAAATTAATTATTTATTAATATTTTATTATTATTTATGATTCTGATTCCGATTCCTTGTTTCGATTCCGGTTCCTAACGATTCTCGATTGCGATTCTTTTAAGAGGCGGGGTCAAAAAAGTTTAGCTAATCTTGCTAACCAATGGTCTTTCTGAAGGAAATAATCCTTTCTGAAGGAAATACTCCTTTTGTCACAAATTTTGCATTTTGCCGAGATTGCGTTATTTTTAGAAAAGTGAAGCCACACTTTGGACCACCGACGTAAGCTACTCATGTTCGACTCGCGCGGTTATGCCAACACTTCCGGTAGACGCTTCTTCTTTGGTGTTGTTCAGTGGTTTCTTCTTCCGCTCGGCGGACTGTGAATATCGAAACTAGGAATCGAAATTTTAACTTTTGAACGATTCCAGGAAAAATGAAAAGTTAGTCCCGGTTCCAATCGATACTCGATTCTCGATACCCAACCCTACTCATGACACATTGGAAACTCTCCTGTGTGCCTTCATAGATGCTCCAAAAACTGCCTAACCTACCTTTAAGTGTGTCAAAATAGTAGCATCAACAATTTTATTCAGAGTTCTTCAGAAATCTCTTTTGACCGAGGCATGGCAAACTTATAGTACATCTGAAGAGAAAGTTCTTTCTGTGCTTAACTTACTCCTGATATTTATCTAATTAACTGAAACCTCTCCACAATTACCTCTTTAAATAAACCAATATTGACAATCTAACAAAGATATACTTCTAGACCATTTTAGTGGAATTGATCTCTTTATCTCTAGGACTTCAAGACGAAGATCTGATCATGTATGTCAAATTTATAAAGAAAAACTGCAAATGCGTATGGCGTATGGGGGTGTTTTTTGCCCCCAAAATAAGAAAAAACAAAGCTATTGGAGTTGAAGCGCAACTTAGTTCTCCGCACATGTCAACAGTCCTGTGAGTATATTTCTATGGCTTGTAAACACTAGAAACTAGTTATATTTTTGGTTACATTTATCTTGCCTTCATTGCAGAAACACTCTGATTCTCTTGAGTCTGGCTACTCAAGAAAAAGTCTTTCACAACTTGAAGCACAGCCACAACACAGGTTTTTGGTGTTGGTGAACAAATTCACACGTTCAATAAAACTTTGCCAACAGCTCTAATGATAAAAGCAAACAGGTACGCAAGGGCCTTAAAGGCATGTGAAGAGCTCTCTTCTGTTCAGGACTCTTCATCTCAGGCAGCTAAGAGCCATTAGGTCTCTTATCTCAGCTCCACGCCTCTCAAAACACTCGTCCGTCTCTCTCGCTGTCTCTTTCGGTCCCTCTCCACACATCTTTCCATCCTCTCCCCCTCTCCAAATGCTCCTTCAGGCTTTTAAGACGAGTCTTCATCCTCCTCCAAGGCCTCAGAGTCAATGCAGCAGAAATGCAGCAGTACAAAAAAGAAGAAAACCGAAGACAGCATTCATCTGGCCCTTTCTCTAAGTCCTCCTGAAGAGCCCTTCAGCTCACAACACAGACATAATGTGAGACTAGAGCATTAAGAAACCGTCTTTCATTAAAGGAGGAAGATTTTGATGGAGGGATGAGAGGGAAATGGCCATTTAAGTTTCCGAACGTCTCTGTTCTTCTTGATGAAAAAGTTTCCCGCACTAAGAAAAGGAAGACTTTTTATATATGTTCTAAGAAAGCATGGTCACTCAGGTTGTTTCTGTGTCAGATCTCTGCACTCTTGAAGACGGGCAGCAAAAAAAGGACATTGAATCTTTAGATAAAGACATGAAAAATCAATATTTATTTCATTTTTTTTTTACTCTAATTCAGAAATAATAAATAGAATAGCTCAGAATGGCCAGACATTTTATTTTATAGCTCAGAACAATTAATTTGGTTCTCAGTTATGCTTCATTTAAGCAAAATCTTGTCTGATGTTTCTTTCTTCCTCCAGAGAAATAAAAAGACGCAAACAAGTAAATTGCTCAGATACAGTAACAATACGAAATTATGAAATAATGTTATATAAAAACAACAGAACCCTACCAAATATTTTGAAACTTTTTATCACTGTAACATTTTTTTTTTTACTTCCCCCACAGAATATGTAAGGATTTCAGCCGAGTTTATGAACGGTAATCTTTACCGCTAAGACTCATGGGAACTCAGAAGTAGAGTCAGCATGTTCTACATTCAACATCAAAGCTTTTGACTCTAATCACCCAAAGTACGTGTTTAGAATGAGATTTCAAGATTATAAATATTGAGATGTCTTGATGTTTATTTTTATTTTACAGCAGTCAGCAGGATCCATGTGATAAATGAGTATTGAATTATATAGTATATATATTTTTATAAGTAATGTATGCAAGAAATCTATTTTTCAATTTTATTTTGTATGTATTATTATAAGTAATATCTATAAATGTATTATTGTATTTAAACAACATTTAACAATTTTAACGATAAATAACGATATAAATACTGTTACTTTTCTCACACAAACCACTCGTTTTGTGTCCTAGGCCATTAATGTGTACTTACATTTACGAGTCATAAAACCATGTTTAATTTGGACTTCTCTGTGCATGCTCTTTGAGGCGGACCCCATATCCTTCCATTAAATGACTGACCTAAAAATATCAAAATTGAAAAAAAACTATGGAAACAAAGACACCTACATCTTGGATGCCCTTGAGGTAAGCCTATCCCTTTTACCCAGCCTTTTATTTTACAGCAGTCAGCAGGATCCATGTGATAAATGAGTATTGAATTATATATATATATTTTTATAAGTAATGTATGCAAGAAATCTATTTTTCAATTTTATTTTGTATGTATTTTTATAAGTAATATCTATAAATGTATTATTGTATTTAAACAACATTTAACAATTTTTTTGTATTTGTATTATTCAGTATTATTATTTTAGTAATTTAGTAATTGCAAAAAAAGTCATAAAAATCGAATATAAGTCTGAAAAGTTTAAAACCAACTATTTTAAAACATATAACAGGTATTATTTTATAGACAAAAGCAAAACTTACATTTTTCTTGGTATCAAATGCTCTCTCTTCACCCCCCCCCTCTCTGTCTCTCTCTCTGTCTCTCGCTCTCTCCATCTCTTTCGATCATAGCGGTTGGCTCTTATTGCATCAGTGTTATAAATTCGGGTTTTGCTCATTGATCAGAAATGGGCCCTGCAAATAAAATTTCAAACGTAAAAGCTAATGCACAAAAAGCTTAAAAATCAATTTTTATCCCACTAAAGCATCCCATATTGCAAGAAAACAGACAGAATCAAAGGTAATATATACATTTTCCTGTGGAATCATTACTTTTTCCTTTCCTGTAACTGAGTTCAAAAGAACATAAAACACATACTTTTTGGTAAGATTGCGATTAGACTTTGTTTGAAGTTGGTGTTGTGCAGAGAATATTAGATTTGCTATGCTGGAACCATTAAGGTAAAAGTCTACAGGGAACAAAAGATATCACATTAAAAAGAAATTATAGTTGAACGAACACATTACGGCATGATGTCATCTCAAAAAGTCTGGAAATTCTAGAGTTTTTTGGAGCAGAGACGCGAAATAAATTGCGGGGTCTGAAGCGTTTGCCTCACACCTCTGAACGACGCTTGGTCTCTGTGGACAGGGTTGGGCTTCCTGTCTTCGTACATGTATTACTGTGAGAAAGCTGCGAATCTGAAGGGAACTGGAGCAAAACTGTGCCGCCCCACGCATGAGTGATCCGTACAAACCGCCGTGTGCTTGAGAGAAAGGTGTGCTTTCCCTGTAGACCGCAGGACCTTAACCAAGCCACCGCATTGCTGACACTGCAGGCCTTTCTAAAACTTACATTAACACTGTGCGACAAGATGTTTACCACATCACCTAAGGCACATGTTTTTGCTGGTGTTTTATCTAAGTCAATATCCACATACTGCAGTACTTTATAAACTTTGTCATTCGGTTTCACCTTTAAGGTCAAAATAAAACACATTTGATTGCAGAAATGTGACACATTTTTGAGTGAAAATATATTGAGTGTGAAATAATGTAGAGGCGGAACTTTATCGGTGGGGCGTTATCCATTGGGATTCAATTATAAAAGGTGTTATTTATCCCTGTAGGAAAGAAAAAGCACAAATGTGATCTTGTGGACATGGTGATGAAAAAAGTAAATATATTTCAATGCTTTCGCATTCTCTCGCAAAACTTTTACATTCCACTGAGAAACTTTAAGTTCACTTGCAATTTGTACGAATTTGTACGAGTGATTAAAAAGTGGCTAATTTGTACTAATTCGTACGACCTCACTCGTACGAATTCATACGATTTGTCTAAACCCACGTGATGGTTAGGTTTAGGGGCGGGGTCAGGGGTAGGTCATTCGTACGAATTCATACGAATTGGCCAATTCATAAAATATGTACGATTTAGCAAAATCATACTAATTTGTACGAGTGAGGTCGAATGAATTGTTACGAATTAGCCACCTCGTAAAATTCGTGCAAATTCCCGTGAGATCGGGTTGGATGGATATAAGGGAAGACTATATTTTAGTGCTTTTGGGTAAACACAAATGTTTTGTTAATGAACGCAAAGTTTCTTGGGGGAATGCTATACTTTTGGGAGAGAACACAAAAGCACAAAAGTAAACATTTTCCTCCCATCTCATATTTTTTTACCATTTAGTACATTAATTGTTTTAACAGATTAAACATCACATTCTTTTTATGCTAGAGTTTCAGAAGAGATCTCAACAATGTATCTAATTGCACTCAGAACAACTTTTTCAAGGACAAATGATCTGAGCCTTGATATCCACGTTCATTTTATAGCTTTCTTCTCTTAAATCTCTGTGTTTAAGCCTTTTAGGAAAGACATCTAACACAAAACTGATACTGAAATGAGAGCTCTATTGTGTCTTGAGACCTCTAAAACATTATTTAGTAACACTTTATTTTCATGATCCCTTTGAACATTTGGCTACAAGTACACTGTAAAAAAATAAACCGTAAATTTTACAGTAAAAAAACGGCAGCTGTGGTTGCCAGAACTTCACTGTTAAAAATACGGTAGGAGCGTTAATGGTTTTATAGACTTAACTTAAAATTTACAGTAATAAACCGTAATTTATTTTCTAATAAAATATGGATTTACCAACTTATTGATGTATTGATATCTGTTTCAGACTATTGTAATACACTGACAACCAACAGTCATCACAGCAGTGATGAGAGTTACATGAGCAATCACAGCTCATCACAATTGAATACTTATATAAAGCAATAATTAATTAAAGAAGCTGCACAATGTCATTCACACAAACATTAAGCACCATCATGGTAACACACATGAAATTTAAAAAATGCAATAAACATTAATTTAAAAACATTAAATTTAACATATAACCCTAATGAACATAACTGATTAGAAAACAAAACAATAAAACTATGAGGAACCATAGTTATTTCAACAAAAATACATAAACTGTGAAGTGTCACACAGGGAATTGTGGGAATGTCAATTTATGGTTTTTCACTGTAAATTATACAATGATTTGTTCTTTTTCACTTTCAAAAACTGTAAATGTAACGGTATTTTACTGTAAAATTATATCACAGTTATTTACCGTGTATAGTACGGAAACTTTCTGTTTACCAATTAACAATTTTGCACTGTAGCATTTTTACAGTATTTTACCGTTAAAATCACGGTTATTTTTTACAGTGTACCTTTGCATCTATGCCAAGTAACTCTCATTAGACTATTAGTAGGCTGTCTGCTTAATATCTCCTAACTCTTTACTGTAATGGTGTGAGTAGTCATGTAGGTGCAATGTTAGTAAACAGAATAATGGGACCATCCAAAAAAAGTGAAACCCACGATTTACCTGGCTTTGGTTTAACAAGTCATTTTGTAGGTGGAAAATCTTATACATTGATTTGAATTAACATTCACTGATGAATCAATCAATCATTTCATGTTGATTTTAACATGTCCTTTGTCCTATAGTCGCAATTTCCATTGAACTCTATTGGTAACGAAGAACTTGTGACCATAGTTGTCTTTGGGAAACGCAGCCCTGGTCAGTGGGGTAGAGACAGTGGTAAATGACATCTAGTTCTCTCAAGGTGAATAATACGAGGAGCGAAGTAAAGTTCTTCAGTAGAGGATAGTGTATGAAGGAGTTTGGAGGCGTCACTCTGAGAGGAATCGTTTTGCCGGAACCCTGCGTGTGTCGTGTTTTTTATTGATCCCACTCTTGCCGTTAGCAAGCCCAGAGGTGGCCACAGATCCGTCCAACTGATTCAATTTTCTGGACCTGCAGATGCCTTCCTTGAAATGTAAGTGTGTGAATATATCAACAACCATTGGCATAAAAGAGTAAAAATTCCAGCGTGGAGGATGAACTTTATGGATGTGAAACTGAGGAGCTTAGAAGAGTTTGCACTTATGTTTTATCAAAACTTTGTCTCAGATGTTTCTACTTAAATTCTGTGGAGAAATAAACATTAACAAATGAATCAGTGACACAATAAGAGCACAGAGCTTAAAATAATGTGGTAGAAAAGGTCAGAAAAGTTGAAATAATATTATGAGAAACATTGATTAGAATTTGTGCACATATTACAATTACATTAGCATATAGTCATATGGTGTTTGTATGGTAAATATATAGAGTAAGGTCATTTATATTTTCATACTTCATACAGAATATCAAGTGCTGTCATTCTCAAAGCACTGCATTACACTTTTTTAATAAAAATAATTGGTGTACATACTCAGTAATTTTAATTAACTTCATGTACTTACTGTTAAGGTAAGGGGTTGGGTTTACACTTTATTTTAAGGTGTCTTTGTTACACTGTACTTATACATTTACATACTGAGTAATATTAAGTAACTACATGTAGGCTACTTACTATAGGTTTAGGATTAGGGTTTGGTTTGGTTTAGGGTTAGTTGCATGTAATTATGCATAATTAATAGTTATTACTATAGTAACTACATGTAACAAATATAACAGTGACACTGTAAAATGAAATGTTACCAGGTTTGGTTTAGGGCTAGTTGTAATTATGCATAATTTACTGTTATTTATATAGTAAGTTCTTGGAATAACATGTAAAATAAAGTCATCTTAAAATAAAGTGTTACCAAATATTTAACCTATATTAATTAATTTATACCATCGAAAACTAATTTTTACAAGTTGAATCAGGTAAAAATAGCTCTTTAAGGTCACAGGTTACCACTTTTTTTAAATACTTTTTTTTTTTTTTTTAGTTTTCAACAGGCCAGGTCTACGCATACCAGAGAGCTCTGATTAATTAATTGGACATGGGTTGAAACCAGATTTGTACTATATTTAAACACTCCATCATAAAGAATTCAACTTTAAAACTCAGCAAAGGAAAACAGAAGTAAATGGGGACAGAGAGTGAACAAGAGAGAGAGAGAGAGAGAGAGAGAGAGAGAGAGAGAGAGAGGAGTGGCAGTGGAGGTGGTGATCTCTCCTGGCAAATTGGGCTCCCGCTTGGTCTAATTCCAGTCCAGGCCTGTTCTGCTCCCTCAGCTTGAGATGAGAGGAGAAAAATCTATGCAGCCGAGCAGCCAGAGCACATCGAGTCTGCGCTGGTTGGCTTCCATGGGCCGACAGCAATCAATAAATCAATAGGAAATGTTGGTTGGTTGCAGAGAGAGCAGGGAGGCGGGCTGCAGATGTACGGATGGAGGGATGGCAGTCAGACGAGAGGTTAGGGGTCAGCCTCACCTTCAGTACACAGTGAGAGTATACACTCTATGATGAAGTGAGTGTAGACCAAGAGATTCCAGACCGCTTGAAACCCGCCTTTAATTCTCTCCATTCTCTGTCAGTCCGTCTGTTCTCTGGAAGAGAGAATATATATCTTAAAAGAACTATCCATAGACACATTTTTCAGAGGAGTAAATTGTCTTCTCCAATCATTTTTATGTATTTTTTAATAAAGAATTGAATATTGAGGTACTGATAAATGATGCATTGGCATCTATAGGGTTCCTTTTAGAGAACTAGAGTCATGCAGGTGATGTTGAACTTGATGTGGCTCATTAAGGGGTTAATAGGGGATTATCATGCTGATACGTACTTCCGGATTCAGTGATCTTTGTGCACTGCCACTTCCGTTGAATTTCCGATCTCACTGGCGAACTGATGACAGACTACACTAAGTTTATTTATACAACCCGGTCTCATCCCAAGACGTCATATAACTGAAGTTTTGGGACGTCTTTTGACCATACGTCAATATTCGCCTTTTTAGGGCCCCCTTAAACGTTGGTAGATGAGGTTATGGGATCCTAACTCTACCCCATACCTAAACCTAACCCTAAACCTAACCCGTCACCTAACTGACGTTAAAGGTAAAGCGTCAGTTGTATGACGGCCCGGGATTGCCATCTACCGACGTTTAAGGGGGCCCTAAAAAGGCGAATATTGACGTATGGTCAAAAGACGTCCCAAGACGCAGTTATATGACTTTTTGGGATGAGACTGTGTTAATTTATACGTCATCCCTGGTAAATTAGTCTGATTCATCAAAGTGCCGGCTGCAAATAAACGTGCTACCTTGTTTTATTTTAAAGTTTTAATCCACTTCTTTCTTATACTCAATTCAATCGGGAATTCATGAAAACTTAAGTTTGGTTGGCGTTGTTGGTTAGATTTACAAAGTGGAAGAGAGCAGTGACATATATAGCCTTCGTCTCAGCCATTGTTGAACTGCGTCGGAAGTGGACATGCACAAAGTTGACAAATCCCGCCCATGAAACCCGGAAGCGTGATAATCCCCTATATTGGACGAGTATTGGGTTTATGACATTAATGTCTATAATGCTTCAGTTCTTTGCCATAGAGCAAGTTTTAGGGCTGGTGAAAATGATGATACAAGTGATATACCTATTTTGTATTTGTAGTGTTGTCTAGCTAGCATTTATCAGTGTTGCAGTGTCTCAGACAAGTTTTTGATTTTAAAGGCAGTTAAAGCAGTTTTCTAAAAAGTCTGAAAAGTCTAACGCCAAGAGAAAATAATCTTTTGTTGTTGTTGTTGTTGTAGAGAGAGTAGGCAATTATCAGAGAGCATAAATTAAGTAAAAAATATCCAGTTGTCGAAAAGTCTGATGTGAGTAACTTTTTCCAAATATAATTACCAGCATCAGTGCAGAAATAGACTATAGCTTTAATTTTACATTTACATTTATCTGATGCTTTTATCCAAAGCGACTTACAATTGCTATATGTCAGAGGTCACACGCCTCTGGAGCAACTAGGGGTTAAGTGTCTTGCTCAGGGACACATTGGTGTCTCACAGACAGTGGATTCGAACCCGGGTCTTTCACACCAAAGGCATGTGTTTTATCCACTGTGCCATCACCACCCCCCAATTTTGGTTAAGATTTACTATAGCAGAGTTACTATAATACAATGGTGACATAAATTGAAAGTTCTGCTTTCACAGGTTCCAGTCAAGTCAAGTCACCTTTATGTATAGAGATTTACACAACAAAAATTGTTTCAAATCAGCTTTAAAGGGATAAAGAGGTAAATAAAGAGGTAAATAATGATTCAGTGATGCAAACCAACTTCAATTCTGGTGTAAAGCTTCTCTAAAAAGGAAATTGTGTCATTGATCACTCAACGGTCGGGGACCGTTGGCACCCTCTTCCAGACTGCAGAGGTTCTAGGTAATTACGACAAACATGTTGTAGTTACCATCACTTCTGCGAGAGCACCCTCTATGAGACATGTTTATGCCCTGAAGTGGAACCTATTCATCAAATGGTGTTCTTCTCTCCTTGATTGTCAGGTTCCTGAGGGGTGGAAGCCAAGGCAACAGTGGCAAGGAACCAAAACTCCATCAGGTGACAGAATGGAAAAAAAAAAAAAACAACTTGGGAGAACCTAGGTTCAGTCGGGGACCAGTTCTCCTCTGGCCAATGAGCGAACAGGATATGATTATGATCCAGACTCCAATACATGTTGGAAGTCAGATTGGATCAGAACATTCAAAATATAAATTAAAAAGGTTTTATAATGATGATCTGTGCATCTATAAATATAAGCGAATGTTTGAATATTCCTTTAATGCTTTACTGGAAATAACGTCAGTTAGAATAATCAAATGAAAGAAATTAATATGTCAGGAAAATGTATCGTTCCAATTTCATAATCAGTTCAAAGATAATTAATACAATCATCAAATGCTCTGGAATAAAGAGAAGAAATGCGAATCCGACATTTAAGAAATACATGAAGCTGAGAGACTCGGCCACTCTCAGCCTCACAGGCTCATCTGAAGTACAGAAAAGTCCCTGAGTCCCTTGCTGCATTTCATTATATAGGCCAACAATGGAAATTTGCATTCAGAAGTTTACACCTTTTGGGGGCAGGACCATTTGTCTAGAGACCTGTCTTGTCTAGAGACTTGTCTACATTCCATTTTGTACCAGTTATCCCTAAACTCTTAAAAACCTTATTACCCTTTGTTTTACTTATTTGGAAATGAGACTTTTGTACCAGTCACACTGAGACATATCTATTGATACTAAACATGTATAATACTCGATGATAATCATTCACATTTGACCATTTAGATTCTTGAGTGAGTTTGGGTGATCTTCGCTTGGGGGATGGGGGAAATCTCAAAAAATATATACTGTCCGCACACTTGAATCCTTAAAGCAAATTTAATCACCAAGCTTTTCTATGGCAAAAGACCATCCTCAGGGCATACAGACAATACATGTAACAATCAATTTAACTGTGTTCAAACACATCAGGACAATCAACAGTGATTACCAACACCTGCAAAAGCCAGGTAGGACCAGTTGTAGTCCAGGAGTTGTAGTTTTTAACAATGTAGATTGTTTCAAAGCAGCTTTACAGAGATAAACTTAATATAATTTAAGGTAACAGAGATTGGTTTGGTTTTATAGCGGTTCTTGAATAATGTTATTTTCCTACTTGTAAGTTTTGATTGATTCACATCCATTGAAATGATCATTTGTTATTAAATTAGGGGCCGCTAAGATGACACCGTTCTCTCTAAACAGACTTTAAACACGAACCTACGAACCACGAAACACGATACACGATTATGGCGTTCACATGCGCATTAAGAATGGATTCTATAGTTATGTGCGTTTGAATATAAGTATGTGCGCAGGCTTGTAATTCCCTACAAAACATGGCTAAACAAACTACTTGTCTTGCCTATAAATTTTGAAACAGAATTCTATTTTATTTTATCACTTCGAGGTTGGTACGTGAACCCTAATTTCCGCACTGCTTTATCTGTTGAGTGGAATAGGGATCCTCCATACGGAGAGGATAGTTGGCACTTTAGCACATTTATCATCAGGTCCAGGTGAAGGTCCTTGCAGCTATCAAGAGAGTAGGGGACCTGCACGCATTTTCGGTCGACAAATTGTGCCTGGAATTCAGGCCGGACAACTCTCACGGTACGCTGAGACCTGGATATGTGTCCTAGGTTCCTACCTGTCCCTTAAACGGGACCAGGTGGTGAGCCTGCAAGCGCATCCCCAGAGGAGGTAGACCCAACCCTGGCTTTTCTCTGTCCCTTCCACTCCTTGAGCCTCAGGACCTCAGATCAGCTCTCGTCTGTTATGGAGACAAGCAGATGGGAAGGCTCTTTCCAAGCAGAGGTTGGCCCACTGGATAGTGGTTGCCATCATCTTGGTGTGTTTACCCAAGGTGCACCGTGCCCACCTGGGTGAACCTCTCCAAAGAGAGAGTATTGCTCCTTCCCGGGCATTGACACAGGGTGCTTCTCTGGCAGATATTTTTAGAGCTTGGGGGCTGGCTTGAAAAATAGCCTATGTGTTGAGGCAGTGCTTCCCATGGGCTCCCTTCATATGAAGCCAGTTCCAGTTCGAAGTGTTGGCTTGTTGGCAACCCCCTTGTTTTCACTTTTTTGGGTTAGCCGAAACCCACTGGAGACAAATTGAAGAAAGTACTAGAAGGCCTTGGTCTGGTGGTTTGCTAAATATCAATTAAATGAGCTTTTAATTTACTGTTAGTCCTCCAAACCATGTCCAAGTCCCCTCATGTCAAAGACATCGGCAGTTTGGTAGAATTTTACGAAACTACAAACATGGCATTTCACCGAAAACGGTAAGCTGAAGCCTAGTTCACACTACATGATTTTACAGTAAGCCAGATTTAAGCCCGATTTGTAAATCGTTGAGCTCGCCGACAGGTCAGGGTATTATCGCGTGCAAACCGCGGGGGATTAGCGCTCGCCAATCTGCTAGTATGAAAGAGCCAGCAACGCACCAAAGACGCTCGCAGGCGCCTCGCAGACATTTAAAACATCTATTCGTGTCTCAGCCGTGAAGCTTCAGCCTCTGTCTGTGCGAGGGCATGCACAGAGTGGCTGATATGATACTGTCTGTCAGTTATTATAACATATGACAAAAAACAATTGTCTAAGTTATGTTCCATATTCCTCAACAGTTAAAACTATTTTCGAAAATCATAGGGCGCAGATGCGCGTGATGTAACGCAGTCAGAGCCGACAGAGTGTGTCATTTGAATGTGTCAAGTTCGTACAGGGTCTCGCACCCCACCTACGACGGCACTGCCTCTAGGAAAACACAACCCAGACACTGTGACACTGCGAAGACCCCCCGGGCGGCGAAAATAAGTGAATTGTGCTGCTTCTCTCGCAAGAAATTAATTTCAATGAGTTTTGAATGAGTTTCACTCTTTTTTAGCATGTGATTGGCTGCTCGCTACTGATGTCACACCTAAGCTTCTAAACTTACAATCAAAGCCTGAGTTGACAGAGGAAGTTGATGATCAGCATCATGGTACCAACAAAGCCTGGTTGGATTGGTTTGGTTTTGTCAACTCGAAACTAATCCTGCAACCCTGCGTTTGTTCAACTACCATCATGGTACAGGCCCCAGAAAAAGAACTGGGAGGGTATGAAAAAGTGAAAAAGTGTGTGGAAATTTGTTCAGATGGAAGTGGTTGTGACCTGTGCTATCATACCAACAACTTAGTTGCCTCTTATATAGGCTATGGCATAAAATGATTGCAATGAACAAACCTAATTATCTTGTTTGTGAAATCCAAAAGAGATTAATTGATTTTATTTATTTTGGCACTGGACAAAGGCTACTATGCTTTTTTGCCAGTCAATGAAGGTGGACATGGACTGATGGACATAAAAAGTCGAATAAAGATCTTTAGAATCCAAGTGGTGTGAAGGCTGTTGTATTCTGGGGAGTCCATGGGGACTGATACGGCTTGTGCTTTATTGCAAAAAAGATGACATTTTTACAGTAAATATGATAAACAGTTGTTTTTAATTCAACAATCCTCTTATAGAAGTCAAGGAACTAAGTCTGAAGAGCTTAAGATCTTTAATGGCAAAATCTTAATGTACCAAAGTATACGATTTGAGAACTGGCAAAAACTGAAAAAGTCCCGAAGAGATGTGCTCAAGTCTGTGAGGTTCATGAAGATAATACTAAACAGAATCTTACCTTAACTTTTTACCTTCTGCATTGAGACAGTTTCAGGAAGCTAATGAGATGACTCCACAGAACAATGAAGAACTTTATAAATTTGCAGACTTAAAGATTTATGCAGCCATTGAAGAACAACAAGAGAAAGATTCAATTCTCAATTTCAGAACTCCTCAATTAATAACGTTTGAAGAAACATCTAAGAAAGCAATCTACGTAATGTATGAAAGAGACTGACTACACCTCCCTAACGAAAGTAAAGAAATCAAAATGGACAGATCTTTTTAGGGCAGATTCTTCCCCTAAGGATCTTGGACTACTTTATATAAACCTCCCATATAGAGAAAAGGACTGCAGATCTGGCTGCCGAATTTTATATTTGGTCTTAAATATATTTCTGCAAAGTGGAAGAATTTTACTTTGATAAACTTTATAGTGGGTGTGGCAAAGTTGGCAATATGTTTGACAAGGAAGCAGAAACTAAAAGGTGAATGTCCAGTGGACCCTAATCTGACTTTTAAAGCCCTAATCATGGAAAAAAGATGCTGTTTATTATAAAATCACAAACAATTTCATGGTTTTTAATAAAAATTTGGGGAATTGGAAAAACTGTTATTTTTTTGGAAAAACATTTAATTTTTTGGTAACACTTTACTGTACAAAAAGGTTCATTAGTTAACATTAGTTAACTACATTAGTTAACATGTAGAATATGTGAACAATATTTCTTCAGCATTTCTTAATCTTAGTTAATATTAATTCCAACATTTACTAATACGTTATTAAAATCAAAGGTTGTATTAGTTAACATTAGTTAATGGACTGTGAACTAACATGATGAACAGCTGTATTTGTATTAACTAACATTAACAAAGACTAATAAACACTGTAACTAATGCATTGCTTATCGTTAGTTCATGTTAGTTAATGCATTTACTAATGTTAACTAATGAACCTTATTGTAAAGTGTTACCAATTTTTCTTTGGTAATTTTCTATTTTATAAAATTATTATTTTCTTTCTTGTTTAACTAGAAAATGTTTAAATGCATTGTATCTGACCCTTTTCAGTCTATCTATCTATCTATCTATCTATCTATCTATCTATCTATCTATCTATCTATCTATCTATCTATCTATCTATCTATCTATCTATCTATCTATCTATCTATCTATCTATCTATCTATCTATCTATCTATCTATCTATCTATCTATCTATCTATCTATCTATTTATTTATTTGTACAAATATGGAATGACAGTGTACAAAGAAAGCAACTGTAACACATAATAAGATTGTGCAAGGAAATTCCAGTCCCAGCTGCACTGCAGGACAGCGCTGTAACAAAGGAAAGGCCTTGAGAAACATCAGACCCCTGTGCTAATGTATCTGCCTCCTCAGCAGAAGGAGAGAGACGGAGACAGAGGGCCCAGCGGCAGGCTGAGGAGCCCAGAGCGCAACAATCGATGCGGCCGCAGGGGGAGGCGTTCAGAAGGCTGGACCCAGGCTGAGCTACCCCATCCAACCCCTGCCTCAATGGGTCAGCCACAGAGCGCAGCAGGGGTAGAACACACCACTACCAGCCCTACAGCCACTGAGAGAGGCAGACATACAGAGAGAGAGAGAGAGAGAGAGAGAGAGAGAGAGAGAGAGAGAGAGAGAGAGAGCATGTTTACACTCCTTTATTAACACATTCTTTTTCTTTTTCTACTCTTTAAATATATAAACCACTTACAAATTTTTCCTCTAAATTAAAAACCTTTAAAGGTTACTTCATCCAAAAAAGATCATTCAAAAGAAGATTTATTTACATATAATACAAAATGTTTTGTTATTGATAGTATATTGTATTTAGTGTTTAGTGTATTTAGTGATAGTTTTTTAAAAATGTCAGAAATTGTCTTATATTGAATTGTCTTATATAACAAATTATGTTACTTATTAATTATTATACATGCCTACAAACCAAATTTCCCATCCAAAATATCACCCATAAATTCGTTATCAAATACTTTTATATCACTCAGCAGAGTTTAGTATATTCTTTTCAAAATTGAAATCATGTAAGAATTGGAATGAAGAGTTTCCCTTTCAAGGCAACGAGACGCTGCGTCGAGACGCGGTGGGAGCGCCCCTGCATGATTGCGTCGTGATCATGAAGCACACTGTAAAAAATAACCGGTAAAATACTTTTAACGGTAAAATACTGTAAAATGCTACAGTGCAAAACTGTTAATTGGTAAACAGAAAGTTTCCGTACTATACACGGTAAATAACTGTGATATAATTTTACAGTAAAATAAAACATTTAAAACCGTTAAATTTAAAGTTTTTGAAAGTGAAAAAGAACAAATCATTGTATAATTTACAGTGAAAACCGTAAATTGGCATTCCCACAATTCCCTGTGTGACACTTCACATTTTATGTATTTTTGTTGAAATAACTATGGTTCCTCATAGTTTTATTGTTTTGTTTTCTAATCAGTTATGTACATTAGGGTTATATGTTACATTTAATGTTGTTAAATTAATGTTTATTGCATTTTTTTTATTTCATGTGTGTTACCATGATGGTGCTTAATGTTTGTGTGAATGACATTGTGCAGCTTCTTTAAATAAGTATTGCTCTATACAAGTATTCTCTTGCTCATAACTCTCATCACTGCTGTGATGATTGTTGGTAGTCAGTGTATTACAATGATCTAAAGCAGATATCAATACATCAATAAGTTGGTATATCCACATTTTATCAGAAAATAAAATACGGTTTATTACTGTAAATTTTAAGTTAAGTCTGTAAAACCATTACCGTTCCTACCGTATTTTTAACTGTAAAGTTCTGGAAACCACAGCTGCCGTTTTTTTACTGTAAAATTTACGGGTTTTTTTTTTACAGTGCACGTATTTAAGCACGTATTTAGGCCGGTGACGAAACTAAAAAAACACACCAGAAAACAGGCCACGCTAGCTTCTGTGCCTTCAGCAAGCGCTCTCTGTATACTGTCTCTGTCTATTTGGTGTTGTCATTGCAAGCATGGATATTCACACAATATATATTTATAAAGAAAAATGACGAGCAAGCAAAATTTCAAACGGTGTGCTGTTCCCTGCCCTTGTTTTCTCAAAGGTGGACACACACACACACAAGCTTTGTGCTGCTTGTTTGGGAGTGAAGCATGCCCAGTCAGTTTCCGAGGGTGCTGACTTTGAGCATTGCAAAGCTGTCCGTGAGGACGCTCCACTCCTGCCAGGCTTTCTTTGAGGAGGACTATTCGGTGCGCTCTCCCCAGGGTGCGGGTCTCGCTGCTGCTGAGGCACTGTGGCGACGCACATCTTGGGGTTTGCTTGATCTGACAGCGGGGTTTTGAGATGGGCCCAGTCACCTGCCAGATCCAGTGTCTTATCTCAGGGAGAAGCACACACTGGGGTTTCTTCTCCCTGGGCTGAGGCGCCAGTGCTGCGATTATCCAGTTCTGAAGATCTGGTTGTCGTCAGCATTGATGCAGGGGATTTTGTGGAGGATTCTCTGTGGAAGGTTGCAGCACTGCCAGTTCAGTTGTTCCCTACCGGTTCACAGCTTCAGGGCACCGAAGTAACAATTCGACCAACACCAGAGGCCAGTCTCGAAAGACTGGTTTCCTTAGTAGATTTTCTGGCAGCGTGGAAGCTATTGGCAAATATATCTCATTAGGTACTGCAGACAATAGAAGAGGGTTACAGAATTCAGTTCGGATCTCGTAGATTTCTAGGGGTCCTCCCTACGGTGGTGGACTCCGATCAAGCTATGGTATGGAGCAGGAAGTACAGACTCTTCTATAAAAGGAGGCTGTAGAAAGTGTTCCCCCTCCCAGTCAGGGTTTTTACAGTCATTACTTCATTGTTCCCAAGAAGGAAGCCGGTTGTGTCCTATTCTTCCCTCCAGTTAGCGCGGTCCGTTTTCAGGTGTGATTCATAGTTTCCTGGTCTATGACCAGAGATGTATAAGTACTAGAAACCCGGACTTGAGTAAAAGTACAAGTGCTCTATCAAAAATGTGACTCGAGTAGAAGTTGAAGTGCTCTTGAACCACCACACTTAAGTAGAAGTACTAATGTATTCAACATTTTTAAATATTGCAAATAGTTTATTTTAAAATTCACTGCTTAAGTACTAAAAGTAAAAGTACACGTTTTGTGTCATGTAATTATTAAAGAAAGCAGTCAAAAGTTTGAACTAGCAATCAAATAAGGCGCTTTGGCGGGATACAAATTTGCTTTGGCGGCCGCCAAAAAAAAATGTCATTGCAGGACAACCCCTGCAATAGTTGACAATGTGTGTGTCAATCATTACCATTACACTATAAAACTGGCGAGCGATTTAGGCAGCATGAAAGCCAACTTGCAACAAATGATTCGTAAAATTTTTATAATTGTAACGAGTAACAAGCAGAACATTAAAAAAAATATCAAAGTAAAAGTATTAAATCCATCGAAAATATCTACTGAAGTAAAAGTAGAAGTATGAGAAAAAAACAATACTCTAGTAGAGTACAGATACAGCATTTTAGTACTTAAGTACAGTACTTAAGTAGCCTGACTTCGTCATACTCATATTCTAGTCGGAATATGAGTCTGAAACTGCTCCGTAGGGCTTTGATTGTGAGGCATGTCTTAACCGAACCAGAAAAAACAAAAAAACAAAAAAAAACTCTGCACTCAATTGAATAGTCGGTAGATCTACAACCAATCAGAGCAACGCAGTAAGTCAACTACTTTGCATACAGTTGTCAACTACAGAACTTACTTATTTTAGAAGTAAAATAGCGAGTGTTGCTTCTTTTACTTGGTCCTCCATGAGTGCGACAAAAGGAGAAACCACAACGACCACATGCTTTTCATTACGTCCCATCCTCTTAGCGACCATCGGAGCCAGCTGATAAGGTACTTTTCCCAAATCATGTAGGAAGGACAGCACAAATATCTTTCCGATCGACAAATGCCTTGATTGCAGTTCTGTTCGTCTATTAATTTGAATACACTGTCGATTTATTTTACAACATACGCGACAGCGGAATCAATAGATCTCAATTCTCCAGCTGCTGTCATCTTTAAGGGAAACCAGTTAAGCGCTCTTTGATAACGTCATGATAACGTCCCTGTAGATCATCTGTCCATCATCGTATAAAGCCCGCCCTGGCAATTTAATTGGCGTGAACATTTTTTGCCTGATCATAATTACTCCTCAATGGATCGAGTCCAGACCTAACTTCCCGACCAAAAAAATTTTGTGGGCGGGGATCGGGCTGGCATCCAGGCTAGTACTTAAGTAGTTCTACTTCGTTACATCTCTGTCTATGACGTCACCTGACTATGACGTTTCGTCACTCCATTGGACTTATTGTACACATGCTTCATAACCCAATGACACAGTGGCGTTCCCACCACGTCTCGACGCAGCATCTCATTCCCTCTTCAGGGAACCAGGGTTATATACGTATCATGAGCCTTTTTCCAACCACATGGGAGGTTTTTCAAGGAAGGAAGGAAGGAAGGAAGGAAGGATGGATGGATGGGGTATTTGACAGCAAATGATACAGATTTTTTCTCTTGAGTAGTTATTTAGGATGTGATGGCTGCTTGGTGTAAAAAAAAGCCAATTGAGGATTCTAATTTTCACCTAATTTATTTCAGTGTAAATTAATGCCATGCTCAGAGTCTGCAGCAAACGGAAACTCTATATTTTGAGTAAGAACAGAGAGATGTCCGTGTGAATGTGTGGATGAGAGAAGGGCCCTGGAGTGTGTTCATTAGATCAGCAAGAGCGTGATAACAGGGCTGGCGGTCCACACGGGGCCGACCCCTGCATCCTCATAATTAAGATGCATGACATCAGAGCAGAGGAGAGATGCACTTTTCTAATCGAATTTAAACACACATTCATTTCACTCTCTTCTGCACGAAACAAATCGCTTTTTCTCTGTGCCGAGGTTGCAGGCTGTCTGCTCTGTCTGTAGAAACAGCTAAACTCTAGTTTATAATTGTAAATAAAAGCAATTTTTCCTGAAATAAAGCAAATATTGTAGTTTCAAATGGGGTTAGTTCCACCTAAATGAAAATAATTTACTCTCATGTAACCTCATGCCAAACTGGAACATTTATTTTTTATTTTTTTTACAATAATAATAATAATAACAATTGCACAGATCTGCTCTAATAATTTTAACAAATAACAATACTATAATATAGTAATAAAGTAGTAATACTGTAGCAATAACAATGAATGGGCTGCAGTGTCCAACTTCTATTGGCTGGTACATTTAAGAAAATATACTCTAATAAAATATGTCAAAAAACGGACAATACAACATAATCCTTTGATATATTGACCAACAGAGTGTGTACATAAGCAATAAAAAAAGTTTTTTTTGATTGATCATTCAAACCAGAAGCAGCACCAGTAGCAGCGTTTTCTATTCTAAATGTATTTTTCTATTTGAAATTCAGTTATGAGGAATTTAAAGAGAAAATAAAAATCACTTACCCCTATATTGATCCAAACTTGTGTGACTTTCTTTTCTCTGCAGAACACACACACACACACACACACACAAACATACAGGTATATCCTAATATTTCATTATATTTTTCACTTGTGCTCTGGCAAAGAACGAAAGTCGCAAATACCTGTACAGAATAAGGCTAGCGATGAGACAATGTTATTTTTTTGGGTGGAGAATAACTTATATTCACTATATCATTGTTATAAAACATTACTTACACTTGAGAATATAATATTGATAATGCACATTATGAATGTATTTTCAAATTGCATGCTTGTGCATGTGGCGCTCATTCAATAACTGCGATTTTACAGTAAAACTATCAGTCCCTCCCTGAATTAGTCCCAATGTGACATAAACATTTTAGGGTGTCTCGACTGTACCGAATGAGACATTTTTCATCATCAGAAAGCCTTTAGTCTGGGTCCACTCTCTAGTGCAATCATTAGTCTTTATTATCTTTGAGAACATGACTAACTACCCGAGACGAGTGACCTTTAAACCCCTTACAGACCTTTCCTTACCTGCTTCCTTACTGTATTTCTGTTGGTAAATGAAAAATGATTTGATATGTTTGTCTGGGAAAACATTGTCTGTCCGAGGACTCACCAGGCAACATGAATAATCTACATGCCAATGAATCGAGAAACACAACATGATGAATATACCATCCATCCATGCATTTTCCAAAACACTTGTGCTATCCAGGGTTGCAGGATATCAATAACAATAATTTTAAGACCAAGAAGAAATGTATCAACAAAAGCATAAAATATACTAATGAAAGACATTAGGTTAAGGTATTATAGCAGACAGACCTCAGAACAAACCTCTGCACTATGAGACAGACTCCATTTTGTATTGTATCTGAAATAGTACAGCAGAAACCTCCTCAAAATGGTCTCCTCACCAAAGTGTGATCCGTTATGCCGAAGCTGGGTGCAGTAAATGATGATTAACATTTGCACAGAGGACCAATAAAGCAAACTTAATTTTCACTCTTTGCAATAAATATTTCTCTCAATTGCTCTTTTGTGCGGCTGCCGTTCAGGCCGTCTTACAGCAGATTACCCAGTTAGAGGCTAAAAAATGTCTCCGATTGATTGGATACATTGATTTTTCACAATCTGTTCATTGGTTCAGCTAGCGGAAGGGTGAAAGGTGAAAGTTCATGAGCTTAGTCTGAGATTTTTTTTTCCCCCTCTCGCATGTGTGGAATTCTAGGAGAAGTGCTTTGTGGCAAATTTCATTTACGGCCTGATTGGTCCCGTCATCTCAAAAGCGGATTCCCTCAATAGCCCTCGTCTATATTTGAAGAGTTCAAATGCAAAAGCCTCTAAGTGCCATTTGAAATTTTCTTTCAGTAATTTCACTTAAATTGCAATGAAGATTACCTATTAATTGTTATTTAAGTGAAATTACTGAACTTAAATAAACAAGCTTGATAAAAATGATCATTCTAGAAGAAAATTTCAAATGGCACTTAGAGGCTTTTGCATCTGAACTCTTCATATACTCTTCTTCTCCCTCAAACAGCAGAATCATATGGCTGTTTGGCATATTTCAAAACTATACTTTAATATTATTTAAATATCATCCCAGGATGCACTTCATGAAGATGGATGGTCACTATATATCCCTACTCAAATATTTGCATAATTCTATTTGTGTCATTTCACAGATATGATGTAATAAACAATATAGTAAAGTAGTTATAAAGCAGTAATACGAATGGTTTTGGTGTTTCCTAACAAATATAATATGTCAAATAACTGACATTACAACATAATCATCTGATGAAGTGATCAATAGAGTCACTTGTGTACATCATGTAATGTATACAGCAATAAAAATCATTTTCATCGATCGCTTAAATCAGAAGCAGCGGCGTTCAAGCATTCTCTTTTCCCTCTTAATAGGGCAAGTTGTGTTATTGACATGACATCAATGTTATTGACAAGCCAGGGCATCATCATTCAGTATTTATGACACACCAAAAGGGAAATGGAAATATTAATGTTACTTAATATTTACAACAAGCTGGCAAAGATCGACTATTGATGTCATGTGAGATAAAGGAGCCTGAACTGTCTGTCTTGTGGCTGTCTGCATGCAGACGGGGCAGAAATGTTCTATCGACTCCATTCAAAGACCCCCAAGTGGCAACATGAGGCCGACGGCACACCCCCACCGCACCCCCCTGACTCGGGCAGAAGGGGAAGTGGCGACACAAACAACCAGACAGGCCCAGGACACATTTACACACAAACACACACAGAGGCTCGCAGACTAACACAAGGGTGTCACTCAGACGGATAAAATTGTGAAACTGTCCGGAAAGATGATCATTTAAGGCCTGTATGTTTGGGCAGGGGTTCTTGACCAATGCTGGCAGCTGTCAATCAAAACTCATCATCCAATGACTATCAAGGTCAAGTACAACTACTGGGATATTGTGTACAAGGGCAAACTGAAGAAGAAAAAACACAAAAGTGCTTCAGGGAATTTTTTTTTTTCAAGAAAGAAATTGTGAAATAGGGGAGGGTTGGCTGGAATGAAATAAAATAACATGGCGCAAATGAATTCAAAGTCACATAAGTTACAACATTTCTCTGATTTCTAAATAAATCACTCATTTGTCTTAAAATTCTTTTTAGCGATGGCCTTGTGCTCAGTGCCTTGGAATAATTAACATTGTGGAATTTTTACTTGGAAAGATAAAACACTTTTGTGGCCAGATTACTCTGCAATTATCTTTTCTTTGAAGATCCTTAAATAATCACAACATTGTTGACAGATTCCCATGATATCAACCAACGTAATGCCATCAAGGAGATATAGAGGAAAAACAAACAAACTGGACAGGTGAGAAAATAAACGCACAATCATTTCATAGATAAGCCGCTATGTCTCAATCTGTCTGTGATACGCACTTATGCTGATAATGATTCGAAAGGTAAAAAGGTGTAAATAAAAAATAATATGCGTGCACATATGGATGGATATATGTTACTATGAGTATAGCCTAGTTATATTTTTACTTAGCTATTCTGACCTCAGAAGAAGGGACATTTTTAAAGGTGGTTCGGTATGTTATGCCAACATTATATTTTAGGACTAGGGTTTAGTTTAGGTTTAGTCATAAAAATAATTTGCTTCTTTGATTTTGGGATCTGCTCATTTAGATTTCCCATTCTAAGAAGGAATACTTAATATGAAGATATGTAAATGTGTTGCAAGGAAGGTCTTTATAAGTGTTTTTTTTTTTTTTTTTTTTTTTTTTTTTTAAGCTGAGATTCCACTCTGATCTCACTCGGGGACATTTATGGGGACATTTCATATAAATGTTTTTTATACACTACAAACTCTATGTTCTATCCCCTTAAACTAACCCTACCCCTAATACTACCCATCACAGAAAACTTTCTGCATTGGTAAATTTTCAGATAAAAATTATCTGTATGATGTATAAGCCGGTTTCCTCATAGGGACCAAAAAAAAAAAAAAAAAAACACTTTACAACCATGACTAATGAGTCATCTCAATAGGCTGGTTGTTTTCCAGGAGGCAATCAATTAAACCTTTTAAGTTGTTACCTGTTATTGTTATTTGTGTTTAATTGATTGTCCCTGCAGAGCATTAAACTTTCAGATAATTCAAGAATGAACAGCCCAAAGAAAAACCCCAAAACCACAACCACACGTAGAAAACTTCAAAACATCACTTGTTTCCACCCTGTTTGTTCTACCCTTGTCAAAAAAGTGAATTTAATGTTATATACTTTTAAGACACACACACGCACACAGGCACACACACACAAGGGGTGGAATATGCATGCTATCATTCTAGAAATAATCCCACAGAGGGATTATTTATAGGCACCCACTGTCGGATCAATGGATTATTGACTTTTTCAGTTATTCTGCTCTTTGTGGTTAGTTTGATGACACCTGGCCACGAATGAATCTGTAGGATCATTCTGGAACATACAACAGCTCCTCAAAGGCTGGTATGGATTACAGTTTCCCTATAACTGACTATTGTGACTTGGTGCTTCACCTCCACTCACTGTGATTGGCTAAGCTGTGCTCGCAGTAGTTATCGGTATAATAGCCCTCTTTACCAGATCTGAGAGAAAGAACTAGCTGCAAAAAAAGAATGGCACATTAACAATCCTCAATTCAAGACCATTCGAAAGGCTTTATGTTCAGAAGGGCTATTAGTGTTATCAGCATTAACTATTGGGTGAAAGTTCAATTGAAAAAAAAAATATATGTGTATATATATATATATATATATATATATATATATATGAAGAGTTCAGATGCAAAAGCCTCTAAATGCCATTTGAAATTTTCTTCTTTGATGAAGATTTTTATCAAACTTGTATATTTAAGTTCAGTAATTTCACTTAAATGGCAATGATAATTACCTATTAATTGTTATTTAAGTGAAATTACTGAACTTAAATATACAAGTTTGATAAAAATCATCATTAAAGATGAAAATTTCAAATGGCATTTAGAGGCTTTTGCATCTGAACTCTTCATATACTGTCCTGACCAATTTCTTGTTTTATGTTTTAGGTCTAAGATTTCCAAACTTTATTAAACAAGACTCTGCTTTTTACACTAATTGAAATAACTACTAAAGCGTAAGGTTGCCAATTTTCAACCCGCTTTGTTTGTTACAATGTTGGTAGTATATGTAAATTAACACTGTTTACTCATTCTCCAGTAAACCAGAACCAAGAAATTTACATTTACTTGTGAGCAAAAGTTTGACAGCTCCAGGCCTTTTGTGAAAACTAGATTATACGTCTGCATTTTTGTATCCCTTCCCAAGTCAGATGGACAAAGAGTTGTCAAAAGAACAATTAAAAGAAGATTTATTGCTGAAGTCATATTGAACTTGTGTACTGTGTCTGTGTACTCTTTAATCATAGTAAAAATGAAGCAAAGACAGAGGTTTTTCAGATTATCCGTTACGGAGTCCTCTCCATATTTACAATACTTTGTAGTCTTTAGCCACTGCCTACAACTGCCCACAAACTTAATAGGCAGCCAAGTTTTACTGAAAGCCCATTTTGGCAAAATGAAGTATCCCTTTAACTTGGACTATTTTACAGAACATACACTAACAGTGTAATTGTACAGTATAATTGCACAAGAAAGTACTGAATATTAGGTAACTACTTCGACTTAAAGGACAAGTTCGGTATTTTACAATTAAAGCCCTGTTTTAAGATCGTCTCTGATGAAATAGAATGGTTAAGATTGTTATTTAGACAGATGCTCCTGTCACGAGAATTTTTGGATTCTGTGTTAGCACCCCCCCACCTTTATAATGAAAGCATAGGTGCACTCGAACAATCATTCATTAAAACGCATAAAACTTTAGTTTACAAAGACGTGAAACTCACCGAGTGGTCTGGGGTGTCAAAAATCGCTGCAAAATATGCTTTCCAACAGGTTTTATCGTAGTTTTTGTCCAAGTCCATTTTCTTCCTGTTTTTGGTGGAAGGCCACAATAGTCGATTATCGAGTTTATCGAGTTACCAATGATCGCGCACGTGAACTCGACAATTTACTACTGTGGACTTCGACCGAAAACAGGAAGAAAATGAAGTCGGACAAAAACTACGATAAAACTGTTGGAAAGCATATTTTGCAGCGATTTTTGTGTGAGAATATCAGTGAACACCCCAGACCACTCGTGAGTTTCACGTCTTTGTAAACTAAAGTTTTATGCGTTTTTATGAATGATTGTTCGAGTGCACCTATGCTTTCATTATAAAGGTGGGGGGGGGGGGGGTGCTAACACAGAATCCAAAAATTCTCGTGACAGGAGCATCCGTCTAAAAAACAATCTCAACTATTCTATTTCATCAGGGACGATCTTAAAACAGGTTAATATAAGTTAAAGTTAAGTTTAGGGTTAGTTTCACATTTAGTATGTAATACATATGTATAAGGACTGCAAAATAATGTGGTAACAACATTTTGTTATCATTAACTCCATTTCTTTACTTAATGTAATTCCCTGGAACACAAAATGAGATGTTTTTTTTTTCTCTCTCTCTATAGAGCAAGACCATGTAGTGACCAAGATCTAATTTCACATAGGTTCAAATATGACAGCTCATTCCAGGTTATAATTCCATGTCCACAACATTCAACATCATTTGTTTTCATCCATTCTGTTCTTTTCATCAAACCTGACGTGAGAGAAAATAAATGAAAGAAAATGACGAAACTACATTTCGAAAACTGAATATATTAGATGAGCTTTCACTTGTATGCCACAATAACTAATGTTGAGCCTAAAAAATATTTGTTTTTTAATCACAAAGATTATGTTTAAGAATACATCACCAGAGTACATGAATCACATGTGGGTGAAAATCTTCTCTGTTCTGTGTTTGGAGCGATGAGCTGCCAATAGCAGACACAATTTATACTCTGAAAAGTGGCAAGTTGGCCAATCCAATCTCCATTAGGTAATTCGGCAGTACGCAGGGCTGTTTAAATGCGATGTCAATAGTGATTGCGCAATTAAGTGCTTTTATTGATGGCCCATTAAATTACCCTTTAGAGGGACATGTTATAAACTCCAGTCCTTCCAGCTTGAAGTGGCACCAAAGCTCTTCCAAAACATCAAGCACATGGCTAAATGGACTGAATAAGCTGCAATAATGAGCAAAAGATTTTACAGCTTGTTTTGTGGAAATCAAGAAAGTAATTTCTCTCACTCAATTTTTAGCTTGGTTCCAACAGCTGTATGAGCTACTTTCTTTCTATGCTCTTTTTGGGTCAAATAGGCAGATACATTTTGATCCAGCATTCTGAGTGACTGATCTAGACAGCAGTAGAGGCCTTAGCATGTTGATCAAATAACAATGTGATATTGCATCAAACATAAAAATACACAACAGACACAATTGTTGGGTAAAATAGTTTCTTGTCTTTAATCACCTTTTATTTTATCAACTCCCATTGATTAACATCTCTTAATATCACAATATCTTAATAAATCATCTCTTAAAGCAAAAGAACACCCCCGAAATAAATTTTTTGTCATTTACTCAACCTTGCTTTTTAACAAAAATGACTTTCTATTTACTTTCTATTTACACAGAAGGTTGAAATAGTGAGATGTTACTTGTTGCTCTTTTCCATTCAATTAGTATGGACAAAAGCACCAGAAAGTCACCACATAAGGAAAGCCTTTCCTCTGTTGAAAACAAGGAAAGGTAACTCGCACCAGGGTTTTAAACTATGAAGAAGGATTGTTGATCAGGAGTTTTAATTTAACTTTCGGTAACACTTTACAATAACAGTACATGAATAATCATGTACTAATACCTGAATTACAGTAATAATTACTTTACTATGAACTAATGAGTCTGATGAACTGATGAACTGAAGACATGTACTAATGAAGAATTAACCTACGACATGAGTCTTATGAATTCCTGCATGAACATACCATCTTACCTTCACGTTAGTACATGCTTGTTAATTAATGTATTAATGAACACTTTGGGGTAAACTAAATCAGACATGCTCTAGATTAGACGAAAAGATGTATTAAAAGGGCACAATGCAAAATTGTTCATAAACATTCCCCCTCCCTCAAAATGTGTCCACTTTCCTCCTACCATACAGTTCCTTCTTCATCCAAATTTGGGCACATCACCTCTGCTCTTCCACTTCTTTACAAACCACAGAAAAATAACACATTTTATCTGATTTAGAAGAGCTGAATATGTATAGAGCATGTGTAATTGATAACTATTAAAATATGTATTCTTAAAGGGAATTGCATAGATACAATACATTAACAAGTCATGAATTCATGTTACTTTAGAAGTAATTATTGATGAGTTAGTAATGACGTGCCCCCTCAAGTAAAGTCATGACATAATGATTCATTAACAAGCTATTAGTTGATGTTAGTGTATGGTTAGTTAATAATGAATTAATGATGATGTGCATCCTCAAGTAAAGTCATGGCACAATGATGTACTTACAAATCATGAACTAAAATATGAATAAACATATACAATAAGAGTGCCATCCTTATTCCTTTACACCCATGGTACAAAAAAGAGATAATAATTATGTGTTGTTCTTTTATTTTTATTTAGGCCATATAATTAAACATATATGGACTTCAAAAAGTCCAAACATACCCATAAAAGTCCAAACATAACATTCCCTATCGTACGATTACATGTATAATTTAGATGACTTCTTATTTATTCTTACAGAGAGTGATTGTTTTAGTTTACCCCTAAACATTAAGTAATGCATTAACTATCAAACATGTACTGACATGTTTAAGGCTGCTGTTATTCATGAATGAATCAGTATGACTCCTGTTGTAATTAAGGGTTACTCTTCATTGGTTCATTTTTAGTTCATATATTCACTAATCATGAGCTAATATCGAAGTATTAATTCAGTTATTAGTACATGATTATTCATGTAATATTATTGTAAAGTGGTACCATTTACTATAATCAAAATACACGCACACTCACATATTAATACACTCCAAATGAAAAGCGGTTGCATAAATGAATAGTGAGGTGGATAAGGGTTGAATCACACACACACAAAGCTTGTGACTCAGATTCTTCAGTGTGTGTGTGTTTTTGAGTGAGCAAGTCTTCGGTTTCATCCCCAGGAGTGGCATCCCTGCACATCCCAGCCTGTCCATCGACCAGTGTGCACAGGGGTCTCCGTGACGCCCGGGCTCCAGTCGCCACGGAGACGGACAGACGACCCCACCCCAGCCCTTGCGCTTTCTCGTGTTACAACGAGGCATGACCCCACGCCTGCCATAAGGTCACGATCCACCCCGGTCCCTCCGGTACCCCGGGAGTGGCCAAATATCTACAGCTCTGCCTGCCTGCCAATCTCCTCTGCTCCACAGATGGCTCCATATTTCAGATTTATCACCGAAAAGCAAAGCCCTTCTTTAAAGGTCAGCCCTTTAAAAGCAGTCCGATCAATGGGACTATTCCTGCAGGTGTGGTCATGTAGAGCATGTGTGTGAGTATGTGTGGTTGCTGTGTGTGTTTGGTGCTAGTCCGATTTTTTATGGTGGATAAATGTTGTTGTCTCACTGATGTGCCTTAAGGTGCTGTATCTTCATAATCTGCCTGACCCGATTGCCCACCATCTGACCGTCTCCATGGCCTCATACTGGACCTGGCTACTAATAATATAATAAATATTTTAGAACGTCATTAGGTCATCAAATTTATGTATATTATCTCAATTCCTCTGGGTTTGTTCGGGAGGCTTGGTAAGAATTATTTTTCAGATGATCAATAGTTAAATTGCTTTTAGCTTGGTGCAGTCAGGGATGACATCTGTTAGCAAAAAAAAAGCACAAAAAAAAAAAAACTGACGTGTCACGTCACTGACACAAAAAACGCTTGAATTTCATCAGCTACATTCATCATTAAAGGAATTGTTCACCAAAAAAATTTAAATTCTCTCAGCATTTAATCTCCCTCACTTTGAATTTACTGACTCAATGAGCAAGTGTACATTGACACCAATACGTTGAAAGTAACTTTAAAACAACCCATTTTACTGGTTTACATGCAAAACAGCATCCATGTATTCTACTAAGAGTACAGTATTTATCATGTGATTTGTGATGTTAAAGAAAGTGATTATAGCAGGGAGTGGGAGACTCACGGCCATGGAGTGAGTTGCCAGTGGGACGGTCGAGGGGCGGCTGCCATCCGGGAGGGAGAGGAGGGCAGGAGCCTGCTACCATCCGCCGTTGAAGGGGAGGAGCAGGGAGCGGGGGATCCTACCGTCTGACCAAAGCACCCAAGGTACTACATTGGGTGGCGGAGGAGCGTTGAGCTGTTCACTGCGTGCCATCCAGCGTCACCACCAGGCACCGCAGAGGAGATCGCCCAGCTGGTGGAGGATGGCAGCACATTGTGGGAGCCGGACCAACATTTTTTTTTTCTCCCCCCTTTCGTATCCATTGCGCCTCGTGCTTCCGTCTCCGTTTCCATTGGCTCGTCGGTCCATACCCCCCAGGGATTGCCGCCGCCGTGGCCTAGGGACAGGACGGCCGAGGGACGTGAGAGAACGCCGTGAGGCCGGTGATACAATTACTAATCAGCAACACCTGTGAGCACACCGGTCTCGCATCTCTCACGGAGGAGCGGAAGCATAAAAGGGGAGCGATGACATGAATGATCGAGAGAGGAACAAGCCTGGTTTTATGTTGGGTTATATTTTTTTGTAGCCAGCAGTCGTCTGCAAGGGGCTGCTGGTGGTTATTTTTAGTTTGTTTCATTTTAAATAAAGTTTTTTGTAATTGTTCTCTGGCTCCCGCCTCCTTCTTCCCAGAACATTGCTACAATGACCACATGCGTTGTCATTTTATTAAGCATAATCTGTTTTAGATTACCAGTGAATATATATCTGACACAAATTTTTCATATGACCTCAGAAGACTTGGAATATATTGCTCAAGTCATAGAGTATGATTTTTTTGTTTTGCTGCTTTTGTGTTCTTTTTTTATGGAAGCTTGGAATAAAAAAAATAAAAATAAAATAATTGCTACTTTTTATCTCACAATTGCGAGATATAAAGTCAGAATTGTGAGAAATAAAGTCGCAATTGCGTGATATAAAGTCGCAATTCTGAGAAATAAAGTCGCAATTGCGAGATATAAAGTCGCAATTCTGAGAAATAAAGTCGCAATTGCGAGATATAAAGTCGCAATTCCAAGAAATAAAGTCGCAATTGTGAGAAATAAATTCGCAATTGTGAGATATAAAGTCGCATTTATGAGAAATAAAGTTGCAATTGCAAGAAAAAGACAGAATTGAGACTTTTTTCTCACAATTGCGGGTTTACATCTCGCAGTTCTGACTTCATATCACATAATTCTATGTTTCTATCTCGAGATTCTGACATATTTTCTCAGAATTGTGAGATATAAACTTGCAAATGTGAGTTATCAGGCTAATTTTAAGGGGGAAAAAGCGTAACTTTTTTTGCGAGTTTACATCTCGCAATCCTGACTTTATTTCTCACAATTGAGAGATATAAAGTCAGAATTGAGAGATATAAACTCAGAATTGCATGATATAAAGTCACAATTGCGTGTTGTAAAGTCAGAATTGCGAGATATAAAGTCAGAATTGATTGATATAAAGTCACAATTGCATGTTATAAAGTCAGAAATGCATGAAATAAAGTCGAAATTGCATTTTGTAAAGTCAGAATTGTGAGATAAAAAGACGCAATTACCTTTTTTATTTTTCATTCTGTGGCGGAAACAAGCTTCCATCCTTTTTGAAGTTGAAAGCCCAAATTTCTTGTTTGTATATCATGAAAGCGATACATATTGAGTAGCATTTCGTTTTAACACAAAAAAGGTGAAGAAAACCATTCTGGCGTTCAGCCGTTCGTCCTGCATGATTCGCACAGATGCTGTTTGTCAGAATTATGTTTGACCTGCGGGTCTAAACATTCCCGTAACGTTCCACTAACCTTCCTAGACAGGGGCACAAAGGACATCCAGAGTACTGAGTGGGAATTTGGATTCAAAAGACCTTCTAATTGAATTTCCTGTCCGACATTCAGGGAGCTTCTTTCTCTTTCTCTATCTTTCTAGACGTCTCAGACATGGTCACAATGTCATAGTAGTGCACATTCACCATGGGGTTAATTTGATTGGTTTGGTAAAATGCCATAATGGATTTGATCAGATTTTTTTAAGCATTGTTCCTACAACTATTAACTACTAACTTTACAATAGGTTAATACAATAGTCCATATATAAATGGCGGTTTTAGAAAGATACACAAAAGATCCTGTCAAAATAACCAACTGAATTCATGCAAATGTGTTTATACTGTAGATTTACAATGACTGACAATATGTCTGCCATAGATTTCATTATAAAACATCTATAGAAGAGAAAATAACTGTAAACAGCTCCCTTGACCAACATATATCTCAATAAAGCAACTGTTTATTGAACATATGTTATAATTAGAGCTTTTTCATTATAATTTCAGGCTTATACCTGTCAGTGTTTAAAACTACAGGCCCCACTGACGAAGAGTTCAGCTAGAGTTTAAAGAGAAACAGCACATACTACACTAACACTATAACACACACTTACAACAAAATCACATCATACACAAGGGCTGACCGTATGCTGATTGATAGCATGCTGTTTAAGATCAGACAGACAGAAAACTCAACAGAAAACAGTGTACATCTGCGAGAAACTACTCATTTCCAATCGTAGATGTAAAGAGAAACTACAAACTGACTGTCTTTCATGCTGTAGCTCTCAATGGAATTACAGTGGAGATATTCAGTTAGAATATAATTTTCCAGTGCTCTGGCTAATTTCAAGGTATTTTGTGCAATTTTTTGGATGTTAACATTAGCAGATCATACTGAATGATTCTGTCAGGAGGAATCAGTTGCTGGAATAACAGTGATTTATTGAATAACAAGGGCACACACACTCAGGAACACCTGTAGTGAGGCCACAGTCAGAGCAGAGCAGATCCAAACAACGACACTGGGGGAGAAATGAGTACAGTCCAAGGACAACACTTGGGAACGCTTGGGAACATAGCGTGGTGATGGCAGGAGAGGGAAAGAGTTAACCTGGAGAGTAAAGGTAGGGACCTGGCAGTGGTAGCTGGAATCCTTTGACGCTAGCGGGCAGGGCAGATCCAAAAAAGAACAGCAAGGGAGCAATAAGAAGGACAAGATCTGGCAGCCAAAGCAGACAGGGGAGACCGGGAACAAAAAGAAAGGGGAGGTAAAAAACTAAAACTAAACAAACCAGATGGGAGGACAAAAACAAGGCTAGAAGAACAGAATAAAATAAAATAAACGAATAACCAAATCCAAAAAACTTCAAATAAATGGCAGGAAAACAAGACAAGACTAAAGGCTGTTCACACCAAGGACGATAACTATAAAGATAACGATAAAGATATAGTTCTAAAAACCGTTCTCAATATTAAAGAATTGCGGAGTTCCCTTTCAAAAGGGAACTTGCACTGCGTCGAATGACGCTTTGGGGAAAGCCTTAGGCGTGACCGCCGTCTAAAATCACGATCAAATCAGGGCCCGTGAATCAATAACGTGGATGATTAACGTGAATGATTAACGTGCGATCTGCTAGTATATAAGGGCGCCTTGCGAACATGACATCTTCAGGGACTGTCTGTTTGTGAATGCTACTAGGAAACGGTAAGAAAAAGGAATTAAAATAAAACGTACAGCGAAGGCCGATTGCTTTCTGAAGTGTGCCGACCCGTTCCCAGGGTTCTTGATGCCAGGTGACACACACAAGCTGTGCGTTTTTTTGTCTGGGTGAAGACCATGCACGGGAGGTTCTCAAGGGTAATCAGGTAGATCCTGAACCTCTTCAGCCACCCTGTCCAGTGTATGTTCAGCTTATGGGGCGTGCTGCCAACAGGTTGTAGCTGCCATGGCAACTTGCTGGAGGAGAGACCGTTTGCGGCAGCCTCAACTATCGGTTTCTCCCCAGTCATAGACTGCCAGCTCAGGTGAGCCTTCCATTCCTTATTGAACTTCATACGGAAGTTGATAGGGCATGGAAGAACCCATTCTCCGCTCGTATCCACCGACAACAGCGGGCAAGTTTCACTGGTGTTGAGGGGATCGAGGAGCATGGGTACATGTCGATGCCGCCCGTTGACATATCTCGTGTCTGGGTGGGCGTCAACACTGAGAGCTCCAACCCTGCCATCCAAACCGCTGAAAACAACGGCGCGTCTGAATGGCAGAGCATTGACGGCCCCTGACTCTGGGACCTCCGTTGAAGCAGAGGGGCATATGTTGTACTCCCCGTGTTTTAAGGGTACTAGCTCTCTTGCTGAGTGCACTGCCATGGGTAATGTGATTAGGCACCAGGATACTGTAGGCACTGTGTAAACAGCTTATCTGCCAATGTTGGCTGCACCATTAGGTAGTAGGCCTCAGAAGGCTTCCTTGAATGGGCAGCCCCCAAGAGGGCACTCTAGGCCAGCTTACTTCAAAAAACATGGTTGGCCTTGGTGGTTCGGGCAGTTGATTCACTGATGGGTAGTAGGCTTTAGACAGGCCTCCTCGGAGGTGAGTCTCAACATTGTGGGACATACTTTATAAGCACAACCAGGTAGCTAGCCGTATTAGGCCTCTATAACTCTATAATTATGAGGCCTCTATTAGGCCTCTATAACTCTATAATTATGTTGGTGTAGTATGGTTCCCAACAGTGTACCTTTGTAGCAGAACTTGTATGACTTGCTATCAGCTAGTATGCACAACCAGGCCTCCCTTTTAGGCGAGTCCCCAGCTGGCTGGCTTTAGCAGGCCACTTTGGAACTATCACCCAGTTGCTATCAGGTAGTAGGCTTCTCAGACCTCCCTGAAGGTGACTTAACAGATGATAGTAGGCCTCACCTGGCCTCCCTGAAAGTAAGTTCCCCACATACTGTGTTGGTAAGGTGATAGGCCCCTCCAGACCTCCCTGAAGGCGAATTCCCACTTACACTGTCTATCAGGTAGTAGGCCTCACCAGGCCTCCCTGGAGGTGAGTTCACACATGCTGTGACTCTCAGGTAGTAGGCCTCACTAGGCCTCTCTGAATGTGAGCTCCCAGATATTGTGGCTTTCAGGTAGTAGGCCTCACCAGGCCTTCCTCAAGGTTATTTCCCTCATGCTGTGATTATCAGGTAGTAGACCTCACCATGCCTCCCTGAATGGAAACTGTCAGGTAGTAGGCCTCACCAGGCTTCCCTGAATTTGAACTCCCATGTACTGTGGTTAACATGTAGTAGGCCTCACCAGGCTTCCCTGAATTTGAACTCCCACGTACTGTGGTTAACAGGTAGTAGGCCTCACCAGGCCTCCCTGAATGGAAACTGTCAGGTAGTAGGCCTCACCAGGCTTCCCTGAATTTGAACTCCCATGTACTGTGGTTAACAGGTAGTAGGCCTCACCAGGCTTCCCTGAATTTGAACTCCCACGTACTGTGGTTAACAGGTAGTAGGCCTCACCAGGCTTCCCTGAATTTGAACTCCCACGTACTGTGGTTAACAGGTAGTAGGTCCCTCCAGGCCTCCCTGAATGGAAACTGTCAGGTTGTAGGCCTCACCAGGCCTCCCTGAGGGTGAGTTCCCCACACACTGTTGTTATCAGGTAGTAGGCCTCTCCTGGACTCCCTGTGAGTGGTTTCCAAGTGTTGCTGGGTTCAGGAAGCTAGTGGCCTCTTGCTATCATTTCAGCTGGCCTTAGCAGGCAGCTGCTGAAGGCAAGCTTGCACCCAGACTCGACTATAGTGTTCATTCTCTGCTACTGGTTCCCTGCTGGAACCTTTTTCCTGCCTACAGCCTGGTTTGCCTACCAGGTGGACCATGTGCTCCCCTCACCGAGGGTCACTTTGAGCATGCGGACTCCTGAGTTTGGTCAGATGGTCATAGGCTTCTCGAGAGGCCTCCCAGTTAGATCATCCCTCAGGCCTTCACAGGGCTCCTCAATGTTTTGAAACACAAACACTGGGTAGATCCATGGATCGAGTAGAGAAACTCCCCTTGCTGGTATGGGTCAGAAAGCACTTGCTGAGTCATACTCTCCGGGATATCTTGTCCCGAGTAGAACTGGCCCCCCGACTGAGCCTGAATGTAAGGGTTTCTTTTTCCCCATGATGGAGTTTTGGTTCCTTGCCACTGCCGCCTTTGGCTTTCTTAGTTGGGGACACTTAATATTCAACAATATTGATCTGCCTGCACTGACACCATTATATGAAAACTGAACTGAGCTGAACGAGCTGGATACTGTTTTCTCCAGAGCGGCTGTATGGATAAATTAACTAAATTAATCACTTTTTTTTTACAACAGAAATTAACCATGACTGAACTGAAACTTTAACTGGCAACCAAAGCAGAAAGGGGAGCTGGGAAACAAAAAGTAAAGGGGAAGGGGAAATAAACAAAAAAACTTAACAGGAGCACACAAAAAAAAAAAAAAAAAAAAAAAAAAAAAAAAAAAAAAAAACAAGGCTAGAAAAACAGTGTTCATATCTGTATAATTTTCCTACTATCAAACTTTAAATCCCCACGTTCAAAGATATCACTTTGTTGATTCTAGCCATACAACAAGTTTGCAAAGGATTGCAATGTAAGACATTATTATTTTAGTGAGGAGGATGAATACGTAGATTTAACATTCAATGGGTTTCAGCTTGCTGTCATTTTAGATCATCATCAAAACAGAAGTGTTTCTGATAGATTCCTAGTTGAACTAGGAAACTTCAGCTGATCAATGCAAAAACATGGGCTGTAATTCTATTATTTTACATTTACATTTTATTCATTTAGCTGACGCTTTTATCCAAAACGACATACAGGGGTCACACGTCTCTGGAACAACTAGGGGTTAAGTGTCTTGCTCAGGGACACATTGGTGTCTCACAGTGGATTCGAACCCAGGTCTCTCACACCAAAGACATGTGACTTATCTACTGCGTCATCACCACACTATTATCACCTATTTACTAATTGGTGTAGTGATTCATTTCATGTTTGGCCTTTGGTCTCTGATGAAGGTAGGGTTGCCACCCGTCCCGACCATATAAATTGACTGTAAAAAGCGGCCGTATAAATTGTCTCGTCTTGTAAAATGATGTATCCCATATCAAATCAAAATGACTTGTTACCATACCTGCATGTTTTTTGTAAGCATTTTGAGTTCAAATCTGCATGTTAAACACAAGGGGTTCTCCAAAAATAATGTAAATTAATGGGCTTGTCCAGTAACTGATGATTACAACAACTGTGTAAGGTGAACGGGTAAACGGCTGTCCCTTATTTTACCACAGTGAAGGTGGCAACCCTAGATGAAGGCCTTGGTTTTCCTGTGAGATCAGGATGATAGAATTTATTTTGCACCTTGAGCTCCAAAGCTGAAATGTGTGGCTAATTCACACAATATTGTGTGCTATCGTGTGGTCCCTCCCCCTACTTTCTGAAAGGTTCTGCTGCATTACCTCCCTTGTTTAAGGGTCAAAGTTCACCTCTTTTTAAAAGACCCTGTAAAATCAACAATTAATTACCAATACAATGCACCGCACTCTACAGCTTGACCTCTGATTGGTTATGACAGGATCTGGTAAGGGGTGAGTAATATTTTGAGAAGCTGTGTGTAACAGAGATTTTACCATGGTTTAGGGGTGTTGTTAGGAATTATAACAAGCAGACTATAGTAAATTCACTGCAAAGCATTGCTTCGAATTACTTTTTGCTTTACTTGACAATGTACAAAATACTATAAAAAGAGAATATTTTGAACAGTTCCAAATGCATTATAGTTCATAAAGTTCATAAATTTTTTGGTGAGTGTTGACAATTATGAAACAATATCTTCTTAAACATATTACTCAGGTAGCAATGCAAATAGAAACCAAAGTTAAAATACTCAAAGTTCTGGTTACAGGACTAACTGCCTGCAGCTAAATATTTCGAAAACTTTAGGTATGTTTTTCATTAAAAATAATAGAGCCTCACCTAATCCTGACATAATAGTTGCAGGAGAAAAACTACAAATTGTAAATCAATACAAATATCATGGGTTAGTAATAGATTCACACCTCTCTGTTAAAGCCCATATTGAAAAATTATGTTTTAATCTGGCAAATTGCCGCTCAATCTGAAATGAAATGTCAACTGAAGCTGCGATAATTTTTTGTACATTCCATGATTTTTAGCCTGCTGCTTAACAAGTTGATCTCAGACAAGTCAGAGTCACCTTTGGAAACATTATGCTGCCATTAAAGACAAAAATGAGGAGGATCTGAGGAGGTTAAACAGTGCACCACTTACAAGGCCTTTACAAAAAAAATCTAAAATTTGGCTCATTAACATGTACAGTATGTTTGCCAACAATAAAAGCCGCAGGGACGTGCACAGGAATTTTGAGGGGCAGTTGCTCTGACCTGAAAAAAAGGGTAGTTTTAAAAAACTGAAACAGGACGTGCTTCTGGACCAGCGTTGTTTACATCTTGCAAAATGGTCTATAGAACAGAATGAGGTTCAAACAAACAATATTTACTGAATAAAGCATTTTTATAGAATGTTAAGATAACAAGTGAATATTAACGTAAACATAAATAAGAAGAAAATAATAAAGTACAACCCTGAACTTTGGCTTTTGGGATTAACTTTGGTTCACTCTACAGCCTGGGTATTTTCGGAATCAGTAGCCTATGATTTTTTTATTTTTTTTATGCATGTTGAAGCAAATCTTGATTTATGGTTATTTACTGAGGGATTTGCATTCATATTGACCAGAATGTCCAGCTAATCATCATTTTAAATTCAATATAGCCAATAAATCAATAGTCAATCAATGTCAAATTGCCAATACATTGGTTTCTATCTTGCATAGCCTAAATTAGTGCGGTTGTTTAGAGTTTTTACTGAGACTAGATAATCAGTGTCTTAATAATGTGTACTTTGATTGGGAGTGCCATCATTCACGTATTGTACAGTATTTCTGGTCTCCACATTTCTGCTTGAAAAAGGCGAGTTTCATTTCGTGCACGCGCATATGAACGCAACACACACGCGACGCGGTTTTGTTTTCAGAGCTGCAGTAAACAAACACTGTTGTTGCACTTTGTCGTTTATCAAAAACAAAACGTAATAAATAATGGTATTTTACTCTCACTTTTGTCAGGCAAAAAGTGATGCAAGAGATGCACTGTCTGCCCAGATAGGTTAGCAAGACCAAAAACCATCAAACTTTGCTGACATCAAACTAGAGAGGAGAGAACACAAGTTTACCCGACTGCTGTTTCCGCAATTCACTCTCATGTTTTTCTTCTTCCTCTTTCGTGACGAGATGGATAGTTTAGCTTCATTTTGTCATGGACTTCGTACACATTAATTAGCGCGCGACACGAGATGGAGGCGCGGCCTGAGTAATTTGCGGTGCCTTACCATACCACCGGTCGCACTGGCACTGCAGCTACGTAAACAGTTTGACTTTCACTTTCAGTGCCCGAATGGAAGTGAATGAGGCTTTGCGATTCGATTTTTATATTATTTTTTTTGTCTAGGCCTACGTGAAATTCTACATCCATTGTACGATTTTTTTTTTCCTCAGAAGGGCAACCTGGGTCGAGAAGGGCATATGGGCAGTTGCCCGGGCAACCTGAGCAACCCCCCTGTGCACGTCCCTGAAAAGCCGAGCCTGTTGCGCTTTATTTGGATACCGTCGCCTTTTTGTTTTTTTCAAAGTTTAAGTTATGTAAGCTAAAATGGTTGCCTTGCTCTGTTCTGTGATGCGCGTTCGTGACTCTCCTGTTCGAACTTGTTTATCAAAATGAACGAATCTTTTTATGAGTCAATTCGTTAATTTCGTTCATTGAATGAACCAAATGACACGAAAAAAGATTCGTTCATTTTGATCAACGAGTTCGAACAGGAGAGTCACGAACGCGCATCACAGAACAGAGCAAGGCAAGCATTTGAGCTTATAAAACTTAACTTTGTTATTTTTTTTTTTTTTTTAAATGAGCGATTTCACTTGATAAGACCCTTATTCATCGTCTGGAATCGTTTAAAGCCCTTTGAACAGTTTGCAGTTTGCACTGAAACTGCCTTTTACACCTTGAACCGTTTGGTTACCGGTAAATTGCATTATATGGAGAAAAATCCTGGAATGTTTTGATCAAAAACCTTAATTTCTTTTTGACTGTAGAAAAAATTACATGGATATCTTGGATGACATGGGGGTGAGTAAATTATCAGCAAAAGTTGCTAAATTATTATTATTTTTTTTAAGTGAACTACTCCTTTAAAGGGTTAGTTCACCCAAAAATGAAAATTCTGTCAGTATTTACTCACCCTCATGTTGTTCCAACCCCGTAAGACCTTCGTTCATCTTCGCAACACAAATTAAGATATTTAAGATATTAAGATCGCTCCTGCATACAGTCCATAGGCTTCTTGAGGGACTGGCTCTTGCTGTCCTCGAAAAGTCATTAAAGACATCGTTAAAATAGTCCAAGTGACTACAGGGGCTCAATCTTAAGTTTATCAAATGACGAGAACACTTTTGTGCGCAAAAAAACAACAAAAATAACGACTTGATTTCAACTATTCGTTTATTTCTCCCTCTGCGCGAGTCAGGTTACTAGTTTAATAGCGTAAGCTTCTGTTATTGTACGTCACACGCATCACACACACATAGCAGCGTCGGCCAATAGTGAGCCTACGTGTGACGTAGCTCTACGCAATCACACTACGTAAACTGACTTACAGGCTCATGGAGAAATAAACGAACAGTTGAAATAAAGTCGTTATTTTTGTTGTTTTTTTGCGCACAAAAGTGTTCTCGTCGTTTGATAAACTTAAGATTGAGCCCCTGTAGTCACTTGGACTATTTTAACGATGTCTTTAATGACTTTTCGAGGACAGCAAGTCATTCCCTCAAGAAGCCTATGGACTAGTATGCAGGAGCGATCTTAATATCTTAAATATCTTCATTTGTGTTCCGAAGATGAACGAAGGTCTTACGGGGTTGGAACAACATGAGGGTGAGTAAATACTGACAGATTTTCATTTTTGGGTGAACTAACCCTTTAAATAAACCAATACCAAAGTCAAAATTAAAACAAAGCATAACTCTGTGGTGCACGGATCCAAATGAAACTTTTTTAATGAGTTCACATAACCCATCTAAACAAATTATATTGATAAAATAAATAGTGACTTACTAATGCTAAATAAAGCGGCAATGCAGCGTTTTGTCATGCTGCACTGCTATTTGATGAAAAATAGACTACTCATATTCTAAAAGTCAACCCTATATCATGATAAAACCCAAGTAATTTACGAAGTTGCAATTTCATGGAAATTTATATTATGCTATTTGCAGGACAAATTATGATTTGTATCAAAACGTAAGCATGAACCTTCACCCCTAATCTGTACAAATTAGATAATTCTGCAAATTTATACAATGAAAGGAATAAAGTAACTCACTCAGTCACACACACACACAGAGAAAACTGTAGAACACAGTGTGAGCAGAGCTGTAGCTTCTCTCTTCATCAGATCTCCATTATAGCACTGTGGTGCTTATTCGTTAGGACACATTTAAAGCAGCCAATAAAATACCAACTAATTGGCAATCTGCTTAATTAAAAGCAGCCTTTGTTGTCACTGTTACTAAGATAAATGAAATAATCAGCTTAACACTAATGAGAGATTATCTGATTATGGGCTGCTATATATAACAAGCCGACTAATGCTAGAAGATGGAGACAAAACTGTGCTTGTGTGTGTGTAAGAGATAGAATTTCACAGATTCGACTGCAAATGAGATAGCAGAAGCAAGTTCAATCAAGACAAATTGGTTTTAATGGTTTTGCATTGATGCATGTGTGTTGCAACTTTTTATTCTTTTATAATTGAAGAGTTCAGATGCAAAAGCCTCTAAGTGCCATTTGAAATTTTCTTCTAAAATGATCATTTTTATCAAGCTTGTATATTTAAGTTCTGTAATTTCACTTAAATGGCAATGAAGATTACCTATTAATTGTCATTTAAGTGAAATTACTGAACTTAAATATGCAAGCTTGATAAAAATGGTCATTTTAGAAGAAAATTTCAAATGGCATTTAGAGGCTTTTGCATCTGAACTCTTCAATTATAATGGTATTTACTATGCAACATATTTAGTAAATATGTAACATATTTACTATGTTATTTATTTTGCCCTTGGCATGTTTTCCAAAAATTGTACAGCACATTGGTCAACTACCCGTTGTTTTTAATTGTGCTTTATAAATAAATGCATAATATAATGTTCCTATAATGTAAAAGTGCACTTATAATGTTAAAATGATTATTAAAAAAAACAAAACAAAAACAACAAAAAAAAACGTAGTTTAGAAAATAATAATAATAATAATTTTCTACCTTGATTTTTGCCCTCTGATTTGAATGCTCAGTTGGAAGGGGCATGTCTGATGTGAGACTTCGGTGTAAACGCCCACTGCTATGATTTGGCTAAAATCTTTGCATATTAAATAACTTCTACATGTGGAACGCTCTCTAAATTGTTCACTACATTTTGCTATTACAGCTGTGAAATTAACTAATAAAAAGTGTTGAGCATGAGCTATATTTAGATCTATTCCAGTCACATGAAAGGCTGAAGCGATGACAATTGTAGCCAACAGATGACAGACATGTCTGTTGAGCGCAAGAATGCAGTGATCTCATCATTGCAACTGGATTTCTGCACTCTCGTGAATGCTTTTATCACTACTAACGGTGTAAACATGATGTAAATAAGAGATTCATTGTGCAGTGTAGACAGCGTCATTGATTGTAACAGGAGTGTTGGTGGGAGTCCAGAAATTAGTCACTGACAAACTCGCACTGTGTGATTGACAGCTCCATGGACAAGCACACGCGGCAGCCATTGGTAAGTCCACAAGACTGAAAGTGCATATGAAGTGTGCCATTTGGGACAGGGCCTTTGTACAGTACTTTGTAGTTTGTTTTGTAGGCCTAAAACAACTTCCATGTTTACAACCAGTCACTCATAAAGACAGTCTTTGCCGCCATCTAATCGTGTAATAACCAGTCCCTCCAGGATTTCACGATTTTTTTTGTGATTTTTGCGATCAAAATGACTGATTTTGTGGTGGTAATTTCCAAAAATTTGTGAAAAAATTTGCGATTTATATATAACATTTACCATAATAGTATTCAGTCCTTCCAGAAAAACGCTGAGTTTTTTTGTGATTGTTGCGGGCAAAAATTGATTGATTAGCCTACTCGGCCCGTTTTCTTTAAAAATGCGATGGAATATGCGGGATATTTATGCAATTTTATGCGATGAAATTGCAGGAATTTGCAAAAATTGAGAGAACTTGCAAAAATTGCGGTTTGATGAAAAAGATTTCTCTTTTTCAGTGATTCCCCCAACATCCTGTTCTCACCAGGCTAATGTAAGAGTCATTTCTTATTACTTCCTTTGATAAGCAAGCATACTACATCATAGAAAGTGCTGGGAATATTTAATATTTTGCAAGGAAATCGGCAATTTATGCGGCGAAAGTGCGGCGTATTTGAAAAAATGCGGCCCCCGCATAAATATGCGGACTTTGGCTGATTTTGCATTGAATTCAGCGATCGCATAATCGTGTTTTTCTGAAGGGACTGAATAACGGTCACTGCAGTCGACTATTGCAATCACTAACAGAGCACCTTTCAATACCAAGTACGGCATATACTTAACAACAATAGCCATTATAAAATACAATAGGAAATAAACACAAGTAAACAATTCAGATAAACGTACAAAAGTGGCGCTCTATTTTGCTGTGGAAAATGAAAAGACCAAAGATGGCCCGTTTGATATACCCCAAATTAATCAAATCTCATATATCTCATTATATCTCGTAGTATCCCACTATCTAAGAGTCAGCGGCAAATTCCCGAAGGACTTGGCGAGATAAAGCTGTTCTCTAGAGGCACATGAGCGCTGAACGGCCGCTGACGGCCTGGAGCTCAATCTCTGTAAACTTCTTGACAAATTGGAAAATAGGCACTTTGTTTATATATAAGTCAGATATTTGAGGTTTGAATAACTACATTCACACCTAAAAACCTCTTAAAATTACATTCCGTGACACAAGAAGAGTAGTATTTGTAAAAAATATGGTGGAACCGCCGTGACAATCGCTGCAGGAGGAGTGATACAAACGGTGAAATGGTTAGACTGGGGAAATATCACACGGCTGGAAAAGGCTCTCAGCCAATCAGAGTCAATAACCAAAAAGAACTGTTTTATACTGTTGCATGCTAAATGCATTTATTAAAGTTTATTGTCAAGTTTAACTGACCAATAAATCTGCTACCTCATTTTAGTTGGATATTGATACCAATCTATAATGATTTTGTTAAGCATACAGCAATTACACTTCTCTGAGAATGTAAAACTTTTTATGTGATCCCAGTAGAATAGAGACCGTACTTCTGCATGACACTATTTACATCATCTCTTTATTCTGGAATAATATAATCCAGTATAATTCATTTTTGGAGTAGTATTCTCTATGCAGTGTACGTGGCCTTTAATATGTGCATGTATGAGTGTGTATGCTGTATAGATTGACTGGCATGAGGCTCTGCTCTGATATACTGAGCTGTTGCTTTGATCAAACTTTCATCAAAAAGCTTTAAACCCTTCTAACAATCAGAGCTGCTAAATATGGAGCCCAGTCATGTACTTTAAAAGGGCAGACACACGCATTTGATCGTACACACACACACACACAGTCTATTCTGTGCTATTACAACTCACTACAGTTGATGAGACGTATTATTTTTGCAGCGGAAAGTTCGGAACATCTTAGCATTTCAAGTATGCTCCCGAACTCATGTTAACAGTTTAAGATGACACACGGATCCCATGCAATGGTTTGTAAAGAACAGACCTTTAAACCTCAGAGAAATAAGAGAAGTCTAATCCTACATCTCGGATCCAGTATTAATCGCATTTGGAATCACAGTGAGATGCGTGGACTGTGTGAAGAATACCAAAAAAGAAAAACACTTCAAAGAATCTTTATCAAGACAATCCCTCTGTTATTTAGCAGGTCGACTTTCGAAGATATCCATTATGATAGAGAGAAATAAAAGAATTATAACACATTAGCTCTTTTTCAAAACCTAGTGAACTGCCAATGTAGACAGCATTGCACATATTCACATATTCAACACAGAGGTGCGAGGAAACTCATAATTGTTCGTAATTGTAATTGCTCAGTATATTCTTCTTCTTCTCTGAAATGATTAAAATTTTTGAGTGCCGAAATATGAACTCAGGCACATGTGTCAGAACTGGCGAAAGCTTTCATCTGATATGGGTTTCAGAATTACGTATGTGTGGCAAAATGGCTCAATAGCGCCACCTACAAAATTTCAACAAAGCGCCCCTCCCACTGCTTTTCACATATGTGTACGAAATTCAGTACCTACATGTAATCAAACGCAGCTATTATAAATTTCCTCTGTGACTTTTGTGCAGTTTTTGGTGTAAGTTAGTGAAATCTTAAGGGCTTTGAAATGCTAAATTGAACAAAGTTCCACAGTATTCTATATCAGTCACTTATGAGGCTCCATTTCAGCTAGGCTACAGCCTATGTAGACAGGAGACATCTCATTAATGCAAGGCAGCTCATTAATTTTTCTAATGTAATTTTTTTCAAACTTTCATGCACTTTTGTAGTCTGATTTCGTCATATTTATATTCTAGTCAGAATGCGAGTCTGAAACTGCTCCGTAGGGCTTTGATTATGAAGCGTGTCTTAACCGAACCAGGAAAAAACTCAATTGGATAGTCGGTAGACCTACAACCAATCAGAGCAACGCAGTAAGTAAACTACTTTGCATAGCACAGTTGTCAACTACAGAACTTACTTATTTTAGAAGTAAAATAACGAGTGTTGCTTCTTTTACTTGTTCCTCCATGAGTGCGACAAAAGGAGAAACCACAACGACCACAGGCTTTTCATTACGTCCCATCTTCTTAGCGACCATCGGCCAGCTGATAAGTTACACTTTTGCAGAATGATGTAGGAAGGACGGCAAAAATATCTTTCCGATCGACAAATGCCTTGATTGCAGTTTTCTGTTCGTCTATTAAAATCAATGCGCTGTCGATTTATTTTACAACAAACGTGACAGCTGAATCTATGCAGCTGCAGTCATCTTTGAGGGAAACCAGTTAAGCGTCCTTTGATAACGTGATGATTACGTCCCTGCAGATCATCTGTCCATCATCGTATAAAGCCCGCCTTGTCAATTTGATTGGCCTGATCATTTTTTGACTGATCATAATTACTCCTCAATGGATCGAGTCCAGACCGAACTTCCCGACCAAAAAATGTTGTGGGTGGGGTTCGGGCTGGCATCCAGGCTAGCACTTTTGGGGAACTTAAAGGAGCATTTCACCCATTTCAACATTAATCTTTATTGAAAGTGGATCAAATATGTAGTCGAAATGTAAAATCATTTTTGAATTTGGTGCCCTCTTGACCGAGAAAAGACCGAGAAAATATCCGAGGGTTTATTTGTTTGTGAGACAACAACTCCCACAATGCACCACATAGCACAGCTCCACAAGCCACACCCTCTAATCCGGAACAGCGCAAACAGAGAAATCATTCTTCCATCTACAAGGCAAACGTTAGCTGCCACCAGAGTTTGAAATTCATTTCACAGAAAATGTCTAGTTAGTTGGCTGTGGCAAGCGTGACGATCGAGGGACTTAAGAGGACGGCGTGGGGGCTCTCACGGAGGAGCGAAAGCATAAAATAAGGAGCGACAGATCAAGAGAGAAACAGGCCTGATTTTATGTTTTGTTTCTGTTGTGTGTAACGTTACAGCAGTCGTCAATGAGGGGCTGCTGGCTTATACTTTCGTTTTGTATATTTGTTCGTTTTACTATTAAAATGTTTAAATATTCGCCGGTTCCCGCCTCCTTCTTCCCACAACAACAAACCCAGTTAACGTTACATTGGCAAACTCATTAGTGAATTATTCCTCGTTTCTATTTCTTTCTATATGGTGAATTACTGCATGATACCTGGATGTTCAGTTAGGGGAAACTAGGATGGTTCACATCACAACACAAACATCCTTGTGCTCGTCTGATTCAGAGCTTTCGTTCAGGAGAAATTGCCATCGTTGAAATTCAGGCACCAGCAGTCCGCCCAGCTCGAGCCAGTCCGTAAGTCAGTAAGCAGAGAGTAGGTGGTCTTTAGCAACTATTTAAACCAACCCGGTCTCATCCCAAGACGTCATATTACTGACGTTTTGGGACGTCTTTTGTCAATATTCGCCTTTTTAGGGCCCCCTTAAACGTCGGTAGATGAGGTTATGGGATCCTAACTCTACCCCAGACCTAAACCTAAACCTAACCCTTCACCTAACTGACGTTAAAGGTAAAGCGTCAGTTGTATGACGGCCCGGGATCGCCATCTACCGACGTTTAAGGGGGCCCTAAAAAGGCGGATATTGACGTATGGTCAAAAGACGTCCCAAGACGTCAGTTATATGACTTTTTGGGATGAGACTGTGTTAATTTAAACACATTCGACCAGCAATCCGCATACGGTCGAATGCGTTTTCAACTACATATGGACATAAAAACATTTTAGACCCCGTTTACACTTGTATTTAGCATCGTCCACTTGTGATCTGATTAACCAAAACCCTTCTTAATACCAGGTGTAGATAGGGCCAAAGATATAGCCAACAACTGGCGTGTCACTTTCAAAATGCCTAATTTTGAGTTCTGTCAAGCTTGCATATTTCTAAAAAACCATTCATTGTATGCTTGAGAGAGTGAGAGAGAGAGAGAGAGAGAGAGAGAGAGAGAGAGAGAGGATGTTGATATTAGTTTCCAGAGTTTAGTTTAGTTTGGCAGAGTTTGTTTGGTCAATTTTACCTACAGTAAATCAAGATCAGTCCAGCCCTGCACCTCCTCCGTCAAGCTTGCATATTTCTGAAAACCATTCATCACAGCGCTGCTTTGTGTTTCTGAGCTACAGAGACATGGATGGGAGGGAAACGCTGTAATCAGCTAAAAGTTTCAAAGTTTTCTGGGAAACAGAAATGCAATCGCTCATCCTCGTTTCATACATCTTCATTTATCTTTTTGCTCTGTGATTTATCTTATCCGTTTTGACAAAACACTCATGACACAGCGCAAAAAGAAAATAGCCACTAAAAATACAATCCGAACAATAAAGAACACCAACCTTCTGAAAAAAATAGCCCCATTTATAAACTCTTCCCAAACGTTTATTATAGTAAATTTTAAATACCATAGTTACTGCAATACTACTTCATCGAAATATGTGGTATTAGATATATAGTATTTATATTATACAATATTACAGTATATTATATTACTTAAATGAAAGTGTGAGACTAAATTTTGCCGCTATCATGAAAATGCTGACAGGAAATATTATCTGACACATTTGTATGTGACATTCATTCTTTGAAACAAACTGATGATTATTTTAATATTAATATGATTAATTTATCAACATCCATATCTAATTTCAGGACCTCAAAGCTAAGCAATGTTTGACAAAAGTGGGAAGACTTTTTGATACAAAAGATTTATTTTGCTCTGGAAGTCACGTGGCCTAAATATTGTAATTGACCCCTGGTGTATTGATTTCCCTGGGTGCCTTGGAGCACGTCAGGCTGCTTCCTGCGATATAATAGCCTTAAGGACTCAGAGCCTGAGTGATACATCATCATCTGGGGGGAGGATGATGAGGACAAGAGGGGCTTTTCCTAAACAAGGGGATGAAGACTTGTCATTTTAGTAATATCATGTGTTGGTAACACTTAAGGTTTCCTTAGTTGACATTAGTTAACTACTTTAGTTAACATGGACTAATAATGAACTGCACGTTATTCATCTTTGTTGATGTTAATTTGAACATTTGCTAATACATTATAAAAATCAAAAGTTGTATTTATTAATGCACTGTGAAGTAATATGAACAAACAATGAACAGCTGGATTGGATTTGTATCTAATACATTAACAAATGTATTTCTTAAGGTTAGTTTATGTTAGTTAATACATGAATGAATGTTAACAAATGAAACCGTATTTTAATGTGTTACCCATCGGCACTGCAGAGATCATTTTCTTAAACTGTATTTGTAAGAATATCTAAACATCCTTAAAACAGGAGAAACATGAGAACTCGAGGAGCAAAATTGCTTATGAATAACTCCTTATATGTTATTATATTAGTAATGTAATTCCTTGTAATGTGCATAATGAAAGTGTAGTAATGTACACGATGAAAAATGTAGATAAAAAAAACGGTCCCACTTTATATTAAGTGGCTTTTAGTATTATGTACTTACATCTAAAATAAGTACAACGTATTAATGTGTTCCTGTTGTATTGTAAACACTTTTGCTGCTATTGAGGTGTGATACGGGTAAGGTTAGGGACAGGTGTGGTGGTGTGGGTCAGTTTAAGGGTAGGTTAAGGTGTGAGGGAAGGGTCAACTGTGTAATTACAAATGTAATTACATAAATTAATTATAGCTGTAATTACATGCTGGTATTTTTCAAATATAAGTACAATGTAAAAACATGTATGAACACAATAAGTCTATTGTATCAAATTATTAATTTCAATGTAAGTACATAATACTTAAAGCCACTTAATATAAAGTGGGACCAAAAAAACAGTCTTTATTAAATCCACACAGAAAACTAAGGAGATCGCAGGTTGAAACAAACACAACCACGTTTAACACTGACGATAGCACACGAATTAAGGAAACTCAGGGATTAAATACATGGAAAAAATGAATGAAGATAAAAGGGAACAGGTGTGTAGGACTAATTAACAATCAAGGAAACTAACTAGAGAAAACTGGCAGGCAACACGAGAAAACCAGGGCCATGTCCACACTAATACGTTTTCGTTTGAACGAAAACCTATATTTTTCTCTCCGTTTTGGCCTTCCGTCCACACTGAGACGCCATTTTAAGTCAACAAAAACGTATCGTTTGGAAAACGCTCTCCAAAGTGGATAAATTTGAAAACGCCGTTTTCGCGTTGTAGTGTGGACAGTGAAACCGGAGGTATTTCAAAACGATGACGTAAGTTTAGTCATGTGATCCATGTAGTACCAATAGATATTCATGTTTATCGGTATTGTGCCTGTTATGTGTTATTCATTTTTGGGTCAATGACGTATAAGGCCTTTGAGAGGCCCATTTTTAAAATACTTGAAATAATAATATATTTGTCTATTTTCTAAACATGTGGAGTGTAGTCTACACATGCATGTGTGTGAAAACTTTAAACAAAGATATTTTAGTGCTTTTAAACTCAAATGAATAGGGCAATGACCTTAAAAAAGTCATTTGGGGCGACCGCAATTTATCTTATAATTAATAGATTTTCTTTGCATAAGTTATATTTTAAGAAGTATCAGTAATTAATTGAACTGTTTAAGAAAGATATAATCATGTGTCCTTTCATTTATTGCAAATGATGTTAAATACATTTTTATCTATAATGGCAGTGTCACCCTCATAAAGCAATTACATATTTTTTTTACTCATATAATCCATAAAACTGATTTAAAATGTGTAGATATAGTATCCACTTATTGATGTTATACCAATGAATTATATTTCAACCAAAATGGACAGACATTATTTTTTGAATTTACTGCAGAATTGAATATAGTTGGTTACCCCACAAGATAAATGGTCGCCCCACATGATGAAAAACAGCAGGCAATTAAGACTATTCAATGATTTTGATAGTTAAAACACATTTAATGGAATTTTATGAAGAATCAGCATATTTAATGAAATTTTACGAAGAATCAGCATATCCATTTTATTTGACACATTTCATAACATTAACAGTTTCCTTACTATTTCATTTGACACAAAACCATCATATAAAAATTTTCAATACTAATGCATTAAACGCTTGGACAAAACATTGAACAGCTTTTTCCTTTTTCATTTTCATTTCATTAATCATTTAAACATACAATGTTTGCATTTTCATTACTATTTTCATTTAACAGTTGAACATAGCAGCATTCTGCAGACACATTGAACAGCATTTTCCGCTGCCTGTAGCGAGCAGTCTTTTCTTTGCTTGTTAGTGGGGCCATCTAGAAAAAAAAGTATATTTAAACATACACAGAGTTAGAAAAAGAATTGGAAAAAGTAGAATGAATGCTTAATATTCACACATTTCTTTGATAAAAAACTTAATAATCAAAAAGAAGTAAGCTTAGTCCTCTCTGAAGTAGGAGGGAAATTATTGAAATTTACAAAAAATATGTGGTGAAATGTAAAAAGTTATTTAAAACAACTAAATGCATATAATGAATGTAAACATTTGCATACAGAAACTACAAATACATGATATGTGTTTTCTATCATTTAAGCAATCAGTGGCGGTCGCCCCACATGATGCTTGGTCACCCCAGATGATATTTTCAAGTTTAATCAAGTATAACAGGCTAATGCTTAGCTATAGAGCCCAAGTTAGCTTCTTCTCACCACATATCACTGACAAATTTACAATTTACAAATTTAAAAATAAAGATTTGCGTATAAAACTTATAATTTACAGTTTTAGGTTGGTCGCCCCACATGATATCAAAATGTGACGTATACACTGCAGCAGTTTTAAAGAGGATTTGTTTGTAAAAATGAGAGTGACAACTCACCTGCTAGTTGTCTCTGTGGGACCCTCACCATGAGGATAGCTGATGCAACATCCTCTTTGAGATGATTATCAGAATATAAGTCCCTTATTTGTATTTTCTTGATGGTCGCCCCAGATGATATTTCAGATAATGAACATCTTCGGACAAGATTTGTTTGTTTATTATGATTGAAATGTGTGTACAAATGTTTCATAACTTTGTCAATCAATGGAAAACAAGTTCAAAATTATGCCAAATAGGGTAAGGATTATATTTAAATTATTTTAGTTTGATTTAAAACCAGTTGTCCAAACAGAAGTCAAGGCCGGACGGTCACCCCACATGATGTTTTCACACTTCAGGTGGCAGAAAATGCCAATAAACCAATTATTTTTAAAGAAATAAGAGTGGGCATAAGTATAAGGGAGGTGGTAGACATACATGTTATAATTTTATTAATTTTAATGTTTATTAATTGGTAAAAATTTCAGTCGGACAGAAAAAGCAAGCGTCACGTCATTGACCCTTTTACACTATTGCTAAAATATGTTACTTTCTATGTTACTTAATATGTGCTATTCTTCATAGCTCAGTACTGCAAAGATGACAGATAATGTACTTACATTTGCTGTCCTGCGGCAAAACAGGAGAGCAGTTGGGTTTTAGACCAAACATATGGTGACTGAATGCGACCTGGATAACACAGTCTCATCCCAAAAAGTCGTATAACTGACGTTTTAGGACGTATTTTGACCATACGTCAATATCCGCCTTTTTGGGGCCCCCTTAAACGTCGGTAGATGGCGATCCCGGGCCGTCATACAACTGACGCTTTACCTTTAACGTCAGTTAGGTGACGGGTTAGGTTTAGGGTTAGGTTTAGGTATGGGGTAGAGTTAGGATCCCATAACCTCATCTACCGACGTTTAAGGGGGCCCTAAAAAGGCGAATATTGACGTATGGTCAAAAGACGTCCCAAAACGTCAGTTATATGACGTCTTGGGATGAGACCGGGTTGACCTGGACGCATCCGTGATGGTGAGATATTTTGCCAAATAAAATTATCCTGTTATTGTGCGATGACATTATTATTTATTTTCCCATCTGTATCGTCTCAGTGAGCTTTTGTGAAGTTTCACACATGCGCAGTAAAGTGAATTTAGAAGTTTCTTATCCACACTGAAACGTCGGAAAACGCCTGAAAACGCTCGTGTGGACGGAGAGCGTTTTTAAACGAAAACCCCGTTTTCAAATCTATCCGGATTAATTTGGACGTAGCCCAGAACAGAGTAAAAACAATACCAAAACAGACCTTACATGTTAGGCTACATACAGTACATGTTTTTTTTTTTTTTAGAGAACTGCTTTTAAATACCGTATAACCAGGTCATCACAATATCTCTCCATAATTACAGTTATGACCACCTATGCGATCACACTCACACTCGGCTTTACGTTTCCCACAGGGGGTTGGAGTTAAATGTATTGATTGGTCTTCTTATTTTCGAATTCAGTGCGAGATATATCTACACGCTCACACATACTGTGGGCTGTTGGGATGTGTCTCTGGCCTTTTTTTCTGGTGAAAACACAACTGCTTTGTGCAGGAAGACGCTAAAAACGGACACATGCACACGCTCGCACACAGCCTCCTCAGAACCAGCTGAGGCCAGTTGAAGATCAATATTCCTCTCCCAGCCCAGCACCATTTAAAGAACCTAATTCAGAAATCCACCTTTCAGCACATACAAGCCCCATGTCCTCTGTTTCTCTCTCACTCTTATTCTTGGGAAGTGTATTTTGGGTTGTGTTGGGCTGTGTTTTGCACATGCAGACAGCGTAGCTCTCAAAAACACACTGCTCATGCAAACACACTGTTGAAATGATCGTGAGCACAATTGCTGTATTGTTTTGGTCCATCCAGTCATCCAAAAATGTGCATGTATTCAATTCAATATATATATATGAAGAGTTCAGATGCAAAAGCCTCTAAGTGACATTTGACATTTTCTTCTACAATGATCATTTTTATCAAGCTCGTATATTTAAGTTCAGTAATTTCACATAAATGGCAATGAAGATTACCTATGAATCGTCATTTAAGTGAAATTACTGAACTTAAATATACGAGCTTGATAAAAATGATCATTCTAGAAGAAAATTTCAAATGGCACTTAGAGGCTTTTGCTCTTCATATATTATCTAAATTAATTTTTGGAGATAAATAATACTGCAGTTTATTAAGTGATGAGCTTTGAATACGACAGATACGACAATCGACAAATGGCTTGTCAACAGGCACTGACAAAAAAATATTTGACTGTAAAATTAAGAGAAAGTGATGTAAACAAACCTCCAAATACTTTTCAAAAACCCTGATGCTACAGATTCAAAACCTACAGACACACACACACAAACGCACGCGCACACACACACACACACACACACACTTTTCGTTTGTTTTTCAGGATCAATCTTTGTATTTGGAGACCACCTGCGGTCTCTAAGAACAGCGGCTCTTGAAGGCCACGGAGTGTCCGACTGACAGCACCATGACACTGTGTCCTGTCACACACACGCACACACACACAAACACACACACAGTTACGGTTGTGTGGAAGATGCTCTGTTCATCCTTTTGTTTCCTTTCTCTAGCCCCCCTGTTCTCCTCCTTAAACACCCCCTCCACTCCTTCTCTCCTGTCTTTTCTGCAAGGCCTCATGGGACCAGTCTCTATCACTGATGACCGCCATGGGCTGGAAGGGGCCATGCTCCCTTGGCCCCATCTCTGTCTCTCTCTTACTCACTCTCTTTCTTTCTCAACCTACATCTACACCATGGTTTAGTGTTATTTGTTAAGGCACAAATTAAACTTGCATTGAAGGAGGGAAACAAGCCACATAAAAAAAGTGATATATAAGCAACCACCCAGAAATGCCTTAGTAACTTTTTAGCAACCAATCGACTTAGAAGCAAAGAAATGTGAGAATGATCAGTGTTTTTGGTGGGTTTGATGAGGAGAGTGTGTGTATGAAGCCGGACATCTGGCTCTGAGAATAAGAGGAGAGCTCCCTCTAGCCATAGTACACCTACACAGCAGGAGTCTCACATTAACACTGCAAAATCAATACACACACACACACACACACTGGTTATTTCTCACATTTACTCTTTACAGTAACAAACACTGAACAGGACACATATATGGCTATGTACAGATCAATACACACAAGCACAGACATACACTTAGCTATAGACTGTAACAAGATGTAGCTACTGTTTCTTAAAACATATAACATCAATAATAATAACAACTTGTTTAACAATGCACATGTGTCAAAAACTTGTTTAACAATGTTTTAAAAAACACACACTTTGCAGTCTTGAATAGCCAGATGTTTTATTATTGGCGTAAATTCTGGTCCACTGTCCAGCTTATTCTGCCAACAGACAGAGAGGATCAGACTGACATGTGACTGAGCACTTCAATATTTGACATAGCTGATATCCCAATAATGAAAAGAAATGGAACAACTGAACGCATTATAATTACAATGTAACTACTATGTAATTACATAAAATTACCATAAAAAACATTTGTTTTAATGTATTTATTGCAATTGCGTTTTTTCATTCTACAAATGAGAAATATTTCACTGTAAAAGAGATTCCAGCTTAAAAACAACTTCAACTTAACAACTAATGTTGCTGCCTTCAAAGTTTTAGTATAACCAAATAGTCATTTCAATATAAATTATGTAAAACTGCCATACCTTTAAACCCATCCTCTACTCTTAACTTGACCTGTCTCTAAAACTAAAACTAAAAAAAAGAAAAAAATGGATTGGATTTGGGTCCAATATCAATATCCTCTCAGACCATTATGCACAGTTAGAAGACGGTTAGATTGTCCTTAACATTCTATACCTGCTCCTGAATCCATCTCTGCTATGGCTGGCCCAGGTGCATGTCCTGAAGAAGGCTGCTCTGTGAAAAGGGCATCCTGCTGAGAGCAATGCCTGATGGGAAAGCAAAGCTATTGCCTGAGGCGGTTAGCTGGGCCTGTAACCGAACAAAGACTCCAAAGTCTCGCCTGGCCGGCATTTTACAGAAGGAAAGTGACATGGTGGGAGGGTTGGCATATTGAGATGTATTTGCGGTGTGTGTTTTAGCAGAATCTCTAATCCTAGAGCTGCTTCAGGTGTCAGAAGAGATCTTTTGAATCCTCTAGCCTGCGGCATGTTCATTACAGGACTGCAAGTCCCACACACACTCACACACACTGCCAAAACAAGCCTGAGCTATTCACTGTTTGCCATTAAGTGCTTATACTGGCAGATCCTGACGAGTTAAGACTTGAGAATACATGAAATCGATAATGCTACTACAGTACATAGCATAAAGTAATCTCTCTCTATATATATACACACACATCTTAATGTGCACTAACAAAAAACTACCAACAAGTACCTTGGGACCATGGTACCATTGTAATAAATGTTTTTGACATTTAGCACGGTATTACCATGGTAATATTTGACCTAGGAGCTTAAAGTAAATAGCATGGTATAGACCTTATGCACCAGAGAAACGTGGGCGCCGTCATCTTTAGAATATTGTCTTTGAACTTCCGGTTTCGCGGGTCGCTCTGTAGGCTATATTTCTATGGCATCGCTGTCGAGGAGTAATTAGCTGGTGAAGTGGATTTACTTATTGTAGAGTTAACAAAAGTTATCATGAGCATTGTAATGTTTATCATAAGCAGATGTCTTAACAAATGTCGACCGGGAAATTTTTTACGAGCAGTTCATTCATACCTATGCAAGATCGCTGTCAAAATACAGACCGGAAGTCAAAAGACAACGAGCGCAGCACTGAAAAGGGGCGGGGCTTCATAAGGTCTATAAGGATATGGTAATCATTTAGTAGGCCTATCACAGTATATATTAAATCCTGGTGAAATTCTCAAAATAGGTGCAAAATACCATGTCTCAATCTTGATGAATCAACCAAATGGAATAAATATCTTCTATTATGCCCAGAATGTCTTCAATGATGTCAATAATAACCAGGACTTGACATCAACACCAGCCAGCCCGCCAAATACGGGTGATTTCAATGGTGGGTAGTAATGGTTTTCAATGACAAAAACTCTTAACACTTAACATGAACTCACCATACACAAACAATAACCGACCAAGAGTGAGGGAGAACATAGAATACACATAGAACAGAATAGGGAAACAAGGCACAGCTGGGGCAAATTAACTAGACACGGGTGAATGAACTGAACGGTAACTAGCTAGGAGCAGGAAAATGGAAACAGGACAGAACTAAATACACAAAGAACGGGGAAAACACAGGACACAAATGTAACACTCCTAGCCACTCTGGTAGTTTGAATTGTCAGCGCAGTCTCATCCCAAGACGTCATATAACTGACGTCTTGGGACGTCTTTTGACCATACGTCAACATCCGCCTTTTTATGGTACCATATAACCATTGCATATAACCCTTAAACGTCGGTTAGATGACGTTATTGGATCCTAACCCAGACCTAAACCTACCCCTAAACCTACCCCGTCACCTAACCGACGTTAAAGGTAAACCGTCAGTTGTATGACGGCCTGGGATCGTTTAAGGGTACCCTAAAAAGGCGGATGTTGACGTATGGTCAAAAGACGTCCCAATTACGTCAGTTATATGACGTCTTGGGATGAGACTGTGTTAGAATTGTATATACTATATAACAATTGTTGTATTTTAAAAAGGCATCTGAAATAGTAAACTAAGTACAATATAGTGTAGCCTACTTGCTGCGCTTTCTCACTCTCTTACGATCTCTCCGATAGCAAGTTGACACACAAACCCGCCCCCCCTCACTCGTTTAATTTACTTCAGATGAATATTGTTGGTGTTACAGGGCTTGAATTTTGCAGTGGTATTGTGCATTTTGCACATGATTTGACTCATTCCCACAGATTTTGTGCTCACAACCAAAGTATTAAAGTGACAGCAGCTTAATTTACCTGCTGCCAAATTATGAGATATATAATATCTATGTGGCTGTTTTTCCCCATGGTATCAATGAAAATGCAAACTGGCTAGTAACTTTGGAAAACCACTAGCCACTCTGTCTGGTAAGAAAAAAAAAGTTAATGTCAAGCCCTGACAATAACAAAACTTTTATTTTATTTTTTAAATAAAAATCTGCAACCACTGCAGTTCTGAAATATATTATGTATTCTCTGCAAGATTTTATGGTGAATCAAATTAGTACATTACTACAACAAAGTCGATTATATGAATGATTAACTTTCTTATCTTTAGCATGAGTGCTAATCTGTACAAACCATACTCAGCAGAGAGAGAGAGAGAGAGAGAGAGAGAGAGAGTGAGAGAGAGAGAGAGAGAGACTAAAAATACTCAACCAGCAAGAATACCTTGGTTAACCATCTTCACCAGAAAGACCATGTTGGTCAACTTGTGTCGCCAGCCAAGTGACTAGAATGATATACTAATCCACCTGCCAGTGCCATATCAGCACTAACCAGTATAAACCAGCATGTAATCATGTTTCAGCAGGAGGGTAGAGAAGGATATAAAGACTCTACCTCGAAGGAAAAGTGCTGTTGTTAGTGCTTAAACTTAATCCCCGAGAGACATGTAGGACATAATAGGATAATCTCCGTCTTTCCCCTCTCATCCCTTTCTCTGGAGGTCTCTACTGTACAAGTCCACTTAGATCCGCCACAGTGAGGACGCTACAAACAAAATGGCAGCAAATCCAAATCCCCCTTTACCCTCTTTTATCTAATGGCTCTGGTGGGGCCCTGCATGTCTCACCTGGCTTGAAAACTCAATTACCAGCCCATCAGGCATTGCTCCACTGAATTTTACTATAGTGCTGAACCCTGCTGAAAAATCCACATAAAACCAACTCAAGGTTGTTGTTGTATCATGGAATATAGTAGTAGGCTGTTTAGTTGTTCCAAACTGGTGATTGCTTTGTACTAGCTGGTTTAGATGCTTGACAGCTGGACTACCAGCTTCTGGGAACCAGACTGCTCTTGAAGACCTGCGATTGGGCCAGTTGGAAGAAAATAAAACCATTTTAAGGTGGCCAAGCTGGTTTGGTGTTTAAACAAATTTGTTTAAATGGTTCTTAATTAATTGCATATAACTTTCTGACTGCTTTCATGTTTTATACCTGCAAACCATGGCCATAGTTCTAAGACAAGCCTATTGGGTTACCTATTGAAATCAAAAGACCAATCTGAAGAACTACAGATGTAAGAAAGGTCATATTCTTGAGGAGACACCATTTCATTACTGTAATCTTTTGTTAAATAAGTTGGCAACTTTACTGGTGCCAGCGTTTGCAATTACCTCAGAAACAGATGATCTCAGGATCGAGGAGCATATTTTGGATCTGCAGGTTTTAGTGAAGAGAAAAAAAAGCCCACAGCAGATTGACTGGGGATATCCAATGCAGCAGGTTAACTGGACTCCATTATCTCATGCGACTCTGTCAGCAATACCAAGGCTTTAATTCAGAAATTGATAATTGATTTAATTTGTTCACATGGATCCAGACTGCTTAGCCTGGAAATGTGGCATGGAGCAAAAAAGGATTTTCACAAGTGGCTTCATTTTCTAAATAATCCCTAGCAATCATTGCAGGAGTTGCTTTTCATTGAAGGGCTTGGTAGTGGACTGAATGAGGACTATATTTCAGCTCTTTAAATTAGAGGTGCTTGACCAGCACACTGGGAGATTCATACCATTGAACAGCGCAAACATCACTGCCGGAAAAAAAACAAAAGGTAAAAAAAAAAAAAAAAAAAAACATCCAGCTGAGTTGACTAGAAGATGCTCTTGTTGAAATTGGGATATGGGCACTAAACCCCTTGACATAAAATGAGCTCTCTACTGTGAGTTCTCTGAACGGAGAATTTCTCCATTCTCTCTCTGTCTACCACATACACGGGGTCGGACTGTGGGTAACGGTAGGTAATGATGTACCTGAGTTATTTGGACCGGGGATTTTGGTAAAACAATAATTATCATGATTACAGCATGTTTACTTGGTTTGAAGACCTAATACTACATAATGTTTGAGCAATGGTAATAGTGATGCTTACCTTAAAAAATGAAAGGGACCAAACAAGTTAGGAAATTGGGCTTCCAAAAGACCAGGGCCCGGTACCCTGATAACGCTCACTCTTAGGACGCTAAGAAGACTCGAAATATATATCTTACCAAAGTTGTACATATTCCTAAGTGTGTTTCCCGAAGTGTCCCTTAGGAAGCTTCTTAACACGCTGCCTCTTACGTTCGACGTCACAAAGGCGCTGTCCCAAGTGAAGATGCTGAATTGGTTGGCATCGATTGCTCAGGAATTGATTTTCCACTTCACGTGAAGGTGCATTATGGCGTTAAGTAAGACAACACGTTCTATGCAAATGAAACATTCCTCAAATTATTCCTGTAACATTTATTTTAACATCAGTAAAATATAGACTATTAATTCAATTATCAAATTGTCAGTAATATGTTCACACGATATGTTGTGGCGGGTAGACAACCCACGTATCCCTCGCTAATCATCCACACTTATCATGTTGAGCCATTTGTGCTGCTTCCTCACAAGGGTTTAACAATTTCTAAAAATTATGTAATAAACTTTTATATTAATGGTAAGGTACTTTACAATCAGAATTGATTGGTAAGCAGCTGCAGTTACTTCTGTTTAATGCGCTATTGATTGCCATTGATTAAAGGCTGCCACGTTATCCTGGCAAGCGCAGGTCTAACATGTTCCAGCATCTCCATAATAAGTCTTGGGAGGCTTTTTTTTTTTTTTAAATAGCCACGTCAGGCAAAATGTCAAAAGGGCTTAAGTTTTGCCGAATAAAAAAATTGACATGGACTAAACGGCTCCGTGGCCGGCGCCGTCTTTGATTCAAAACAAGAACACGTTGAATCACTGACATAGTTGGTCGCTTACTAGACACCACCATGCTTACCCATTTATAGATTTTAGCTATTTAGAGCCAAACTGTTTGCCATATTTTAATTATCAGAAGTGATTACCAATTTAAATTTTTGAACTTCTAGATAGCACACATACGTCTGCAAGATGTCTGTTAAAGATCACTTCATCTGGAAAGCATTTGCTGTTTAATAACATCTGATAGACATCTTTAAGATGTCAGACATACATTCTAAAAGACATCTTCTAAACATCTATTTGACATCTGTCAGGAAACGTCCTATAGTCTATTGCAGATGAGCAAATCTTCCAGATGTAAACACACACATCAAATAGACGTCTCTGTGATGTACGTGTGCTATCAGATAATGACATAACGAAATAGCCTAGGCTAAACCAGCATATTAGTTCTGATACCAAATAAAGTCAACTTCATAAATAGGCCTGTATCCATTCCGAACATATTTTATTATTAGTTTTAAAATGTCCAGAACATAAAATCATTGTTGAGCCACAACATTGTCAACATACCATAGTTTGACTTGTACTGCGCTGGTTTCTAAAGATTGCAATACTGTGGCGGCGACTAGCATCTTGAGGTCAAACAATGCTAAGAGAGAGCTTACTGTGATGGCCAGTATTTAAGTTTTACCTATTTATATTTGCATTTGATTTATAAATAAAAGTACATTACTATGGTTTTGTTTAAAATCTTTATTTATCATTGTACTCATGAGTCTATGAGTCACGGGCTTAGTTATTTGGCTTAAGATTAAAACATGCTTTAGCTTTGGCTAAAATGTGATTTATAAAAACATAGCTTAAATTGGTAGTTCATTTTGTTATTAAGATGACTTGAAATGTTTAGTACCTGTTGTGTTGTGGTATGGACCAGCCTACTGACAAAGAGATTCAAACAGGAAGTTGATCTGTTTTATGGGAATTCTAAAGGAAATTAAACTGTACTTTGATGTATTAGAGGGGACATAGGAAAATGTGATGTCTTGATCAGTGTGATGTTTGTTTAATAGGATTCTTTTGCATTAACTACAATTTATCCCCTTTATTCCATCTTTATTCATTGTATTCATTGTCATTATTATATGGTAATGTTTCCCCTTGTTTGTTTTCATGGTGCTGGCCACCTCTTATAAATTCAGTGTATCTTTTGTCTAGAGGAAGTTGTTACTTATTGAACCCTGGGAAAGGTGGTGTTCAGTTTTGTCCTCTGTCAGTTTGAGACGCTCAAGCCCAACTATGTCCTTTTTGAATACTGCATTTGTCCTGTGATGTAATCTGAATGGAATAAAATTTTTGGACTTTCTTGTTCTTAACTGTTACAATTTTTTTCGGCCTTTTTCCTCTCTAATGAGACTTGATCACTTTTTATCTTGTGTAAGCAAGATTTAATAAAACATCACAATTGAAGAGTACTTTGTTCACTGTTTTGTGGCAATGGACTAATGTTTTTAGATGTGATTTGCTAACACAGTCTCATCCCAAGACATCATATAACTGACATCCGCCGTTTTAGGGTGCCCTTTAACGTCAGTTACATGACGATCCTGGGACGTAAGACAACCGACGCTTTACCTTTAACGTCAGTTAGGTGACGGGGTAGGTTTAGGGATAGGTTTAGGTCTGGGGTAGGGTTAGGATCCGATAACATCATCTAACCGACGTTAAAGGGTACCCTTAAACGGCAGATGTCAAAAGACGTCCCAAGACGTCAGTTTTTTGACGTCTTGGGATGAGACTGCGCTGGATTTGCCAAGGCACATGGCAGATCCATCACACTTACGAATGGTCCAGACCAATCTGACGAATGTGTGACTTACAGAAGATATGAAGAGTTCAGATGCAAAAGCCTTTTAATGCCATTTGAAATTTTCTTCTTTAATGATGATTTTTATCAAACTTGTATATTTAAGTTCAGTAATTTCACTTAAATGGCAATGATAATTACCTATTAATTGTTATTTAAGTGAAATTACTGAACTTAAATATACAAGTTTGATAAAAATCATCATTAAAGAAGAAAATTTCAGATGGCATTTAGAGGCTTTTGCATCTGAACTCTTCATATACTTAGCGTACGAACGTGTCGGGAATTGTGCCATAAAGTTAAGAGAGAGGTTAAGGAATAGGTTAAGAACTACTTAGGGATAAGAACATTTTGGGCAACCGAGCCCTGTTCATTACCGCCAGTCCTTGAAACTAGATTTTTGTTTTATTGGACATGCTGAACCTGGTCAAAATTAAATAGAAGTCTATACTTTTACAACAATGTTTCTTTGTGAATGACGATGACGATTTTTATTCTGGAATGTTTCTGTATTTTGGAATTCCCAAATTGTTTCTCAATCCTAATCAATTCCTGGAGGAATAAGTCAGGTCTTGTCCTGATATACTTCACATTGTGCAAGTAAAACAGTTTGTGAATTGCATTTCACATATTTAGGGGTCCAACGCAATTGACAATATAGACTCAGGGGTTCCTAATTCCGAACTACTGATCTGAATAAATACCCTTAGAACACAGAATATTGGCAGGTTTCCCTCCTTCTACCCAGTATAACAACTTTTCATTTGTGACCATATTGGTTCAGTTTTCCTTTAGCCTCTATATGGCAGCATGACTGTAGGCTAAATGAAAAAGGAACCTTAAGAAAAAAAAAAGAAAGACTGCCAACATAGAAAGGTGTATGAGAAGTGTAAGAGACACTTTCAAGGTTTGAGAGTTTCTTTGACGTTCAGTGATTTCCCCTAAGCACACGTGGGGTTTATCTGTTTTGTCATCTTCTTTTCCCCCCAAAATCATCTACACAGAACTGTAAGATGGCAAAAGATTCTGAAAATGCCACAGTCAGACTGATGTGTGTGGTTTTCCAGTATCAGTAAAGGCATTTTTAATGCTCAGCGAGCGTGTGAAGAGTACTGTGGCCAAGATACCCTGAGGTGTGTGAGATGAGGCTGTTCGCCTGCAGCCACTCGTAAATAATGTGCGTAAGAGGAGAGAAGTCAATGCCAAGATCTTCTCTTTTCTCTCTGACAGCTACAGCCAATCAGAAATCATTTGCTATCTCCCCTCCACCCTTGGCAAGCCACATCCATTTCACTATTGGACACCGTCAAGGGCTGCTCGGCTATCTGATGTCGAAGACTCAGGTTATTAATAAGTGTCAGGGAGAATTGATGCGGTGCTGCTGGAAGGATCCGGCCCATTCCAGAGCTTTGGGGAGACGTCCTGGGATATGCAGAATGCAGAATAAAGTCACGACTGCTCCTAATGAGAAGCTTTCCATCATTCGGATCTGTGCCATGTAGAGAGTGAATGTTTATTTCTGAAAATGAAAGATACTGCTCATACAACAAGCATGAGAGTGAGAGAGCGAGATAGGACCAGAAATCATTTCTGTCATTTATTGGGACACCTTTTTACTCCCCTCTACAAAAGCCAGTGCCAAGTATCCTCTGCAGAAATAAATTTTATAGTTCTCAAATAAAAAATGAGTCATTGGTATCTCCAATTGCGCATTATTTAATAAAGCCCAAGTGTTTTTGCCGAGCACGCACCGTCGTTCATCATAAGTCTTGACTCTCTTTAATTAAAGTACGTCTCTGTTGAAGCCGCTCATGGCTGCTGATGGACACAGACAGTTTCACATTATGAAGATTTTCATTATTACAGAGCTTAATGCTAAAAGCACTAGGACAGACCTCTCTCTACAGTAGTAGTACTCAAATAGTCTTGAGCCGAAGGAAATAAATTGCCCAGGATGGATGGCCAGTTTATCACGCACGCAGACATACGCCTACAAAACAATTTAGCATCTCCAATTAACCTATCCTGCATGTCTTTGGATTGTAGAGGAAACACACCTAGAGGAATGACCAACAGAACAAATTCACTCTAATTCATTTTTATGTTGGAATAATAGCATTTATCCCTTATTAACACTGAATAAGCATTTATGTTTGTAAATATGAATGGTCAAGATATGTCTGACATTAGTAGTTTCTATGAATGCATGAAAGTTAAGGCCTTTTTAAACTGTTCTTGTTCTTTTAATCCCACTTTTAACCCTGAATTAAGGAACGTTTCACACTTGTAATTTAAAAAAAAAAATAATAAAAAATAAAAAAAACTTTTTACCTGGGGTTGTGAAAAAGGAAGTGTCATACATAGGCCTACATGCACTTACTTCTGTGTTGAAAACTTGTCATTTGGAGTAATTAAGACTTTGTTTAATTCTTATTTTTAATCCGAAAAGTCCATTCATCTTAAAGGGGACATATCATGCAAAATCCACTTTTTTAGCCCTTAAATGCATTTTTGTTGTATATTTGGAGTGTTTATAAGTACAGAAAAGATGAAATTATTCTCTTCAGGTGCTTCGTTTATATCTTTATATTCTGTTTTGGTCATATTTTTCAACCTGTTCAGATTTTTCTGTTCTCTATTACATTTTTTGAACAATTACGTCACAGTTTTTGCAGCGGAACTGACAAATAAGGACATTGACTACCGGCCCAACACTTCGAGCAATCCGCCATTATTATTTCTCGCTCTGATTTTGTAGTCCGAGCTCAATGATGCAGAAGTTATGAGAGGGCAAGTAAACATGTTCGGTTTTTGGATGTAGTGACCTGAAGCACTTCAAGGATTCCCACTTCAACAACCTCCGCCAGTATAAAGAAGGGTTTGCCGATTGACTTCGTCTGAATGAGAGGTAACGTTAACGTTAAATTCCTTCTATCTTTGGAGACGACGAACAGAGCATTTCGATAAGCTGTAAATATTGTAAATAAAAATAAAGTACTTTACTTTCTTAAAACACATGGTGGTCATGGTTTAGCAGTACCTTTGTCTTTCTCTGTTTTTGTTTTGAAGTAACGTTACACGTCTGCAGTATTATTGTTCTTGAGTTTCAGAAGAACTGAATTTTTTTTATTTTTAAATAAATAACGGATTTTTTTTTATTGTTCTGTTGTTGACATTTTATTAACGTGTGAATAAAAATGTTCTTTGATGGTATCTTATATAATCGTATATTTCTAATCAAACTACAATAATGGCCGAACGTGGGAAGTTGAACTGACCGTGAACTCATCGACCTGGAGAGCGGGCGGGGTATGACGCATTGAAACGCGTCGCTCAAAGACGCACATCAGAAAAGGGGAAGAAAGGGGCTTGTGGAGCTATAATAATGAGGAATTCAGACCCAAGCATTGTAGTTATGTTTTATATAGACCACAACGGTATGATTTATATATAAAAATGAATGATTTAAAAGCATGATATGTTCCCTTTAATAGCAGTCGGCAATATATAATACAACGATGCACATTGCTAGAACCGTTAAACAGGTTGTGGTTGCCCAGTCAATGACACTAACACCACAAATAACAATATTAACCCAGGGTTTAGGAATGTACAGTGTGAAATGTCAATGTATGAATACCCAGGATTAATGATTAACAGTGTAAATTATGAGCAGTGTCAAACGTGAAGCAAGATTTCCAGGATATTAACTATTGCAAGTGTGAAAAGCCCTTTACTTATTTAATAAAAAAATGAATTGTCACTCATAATGTGTCTTTATCAGCTACACTAAGGCAAGCGTGTCGTCTCAGTCAAATGCCGAAAACATCGATACACACTTATATCAACAGATATACAAATAAACCTCTCTACTGCCTGTGCTCAGAGAGGTTCCCATCTCTTCCCATGCAATAAGCTGTAATATATATTTAAAGATGAAGGATCCAGTGGTTGCATTGGATTGGGTTTATCAGTGAGAGATCTCCAGATTTAATAGGGTTTGTGAGCAGATTGAATGGTGCTCCATTAGTTCTAAATGGAACCTGGGAACTGCAATCACATTGGCAGTAGAAAGAAGCACTAACAACAGGTCACAAACCACACTAGAATCACACACACCTTTATCTCTGTAGTTCTCAGTGTTTATTTTGAAACTGAAAAGAAGTAATGCAAAATAGACTTAAGTTAGCATCTGACTGCTGAGTGTCATGATTGAAAGCCTTTGACAAACACAATAATTTGACTTCAGGGGAAAGAAATAATGCAGAAAATGCAGGTATTGCTCCTGAATTGCACTGGATGATGTGGCTTAGTTCAGGTGTGTGTATCTGTGTGTATGTGTTTTCATCTGCAGCTGTCTGGAAAAGGTGTCTCACATCAGCATGGTGAATATCCAACAGCCTTGGACACTTCAGGAGGAAATCAATGCCTGTGGCGCGCTGACATTTCAATCCAAAGGTCCTGCATATTTGTTTTTCAGGATTTTAGAGATGATCTCCAACATAAAGTACACAGCAGTGCCCAGAGGACGAATGACCACAAAGGAATTTTTCACTCTCATTTTCTCGGACCACGACACAACCCAGCCTCCCTCCTTCAAGCATCCCCCATTCCGCTTTTTTCTTTTCCCCCCTAACATCCCCTCACTAAGACAATCATCAATTACCCTTATCCAGCAGCACTATCTCATCCCAGCTCATTTCTGAGATGAGGTTTCTATGCCGCATGGTTACTGTCCAATCCTCTTTCTGTCCATCACCTCTTCTACTTCCTCTCCGCACACAGCCTGAGATTGACAGCCAGTGAGCAAATCAATAATAATTATGGAATTGCAGTGGCTGGTGTTGGTCATGTGACTGAGCAAACAATCATTTGAATATGTAGTCTAGTACACATTATGGCCCACATCAAACATGAAGCATTAACGTCCCAGGTGGATTAATTTTTTATTGCCACTGTAAGTGCTTTGTTTAAAAAAAAAAAAATCCTGTTAGGTGTCTGATCAATGTAAGATTACATAAATTGTGTTGACTGTGCGTTATAGGCAAACAGTTACAAGCTGGTCATTGTATGCACACACACACACACACAAAGAACAGCTTTGTTCACATGCAAGATTACACCATGTCCTCCTAACCAGGCAGTAGCTCATGTCCCAATTAAAAGATAAAAAATTCTCAAAATATTTCAAGTATATTTGATTAACATTCAGTTGTGTTTAATATAACTACAAACTAACCAAAAGTACTGCATCTTGATGGTGGTAGCCATCTTCTGAAAGATGAACAAAATTTGATCATCACCAACCATTTCCCCCAAGACCATTCTGACCGTTAACCTCCATAGAGTGCCGAAGTTACGACGTCACTCTGTTGGCCAAAACGCGGAAGTGAGATAGCATTTTAGCATTACGGTTCCCTCGCTCTAAAGCCTATGGGATTTTTTTAATGGGTTTTTGCTGAATCGCCTGAAATAAGGTCTGTGGTGAACAGAGCCTCTAAATATTTTCACGTTTTGGTCTATGACATATAACACACAGTTATAACCTGCTTGTGTTTTTTTAAACTTTATTGTGTCTGATTGTGTTTTTTAAAATCTTTATATAGGCTTTAAAATGTATACATTTTGGATTAACTAGTAAAGATTATCTTGCTAGACAAAACGTGTAATGGTCACAACTCTTTGTTAAACACAGTTCTTATTTTTTTGCGATTTCCAAAAGTCTATGGGGAAAATGCATTGCTTTTCGACGGAGGGAACCCATGCGCCGCTAGCTTCCGAGTTGTCCTACAAAGTGACGTCATCACTTCGGCACTCTATTGTGATCCCGACAGTCGTTTACTCTGGTGAGACCAGGAAGGCTTTAGCAAATATCAACAAGAAGTTGCCCATACGGCGAATCTGAAAATCTTACATTATGATCATATCACCAACAAAGAAGTAACAGTAAACCAGTAATGTGATTTTTTTTTGTCTATTACGATAGTCACTGTGTCAGATTACGCGATTTTGGCTCCTAAAATCTTGTTGTGTCGTGGACAAGATACATGTCAGACAACACGTTACTTCCTGACCAGTCATCGCATGCCGTGTTTAACGGCGGGCGTGATATCATCGAGAAGGCGAAACTCGTAGCGAGTGAGTTCCTGGATTGCTCGGCATTGCCTTTTCAGCGTGAGAAATACGCGGTGTGGCGTGTGAGTGTGTGAACTAGTTTAATTGCGAGACCCTGCTCGAAGAGGAGAGTATGGGCTGTCAATCCTCCAAAGAGAATTTGAGGTAAAATATTGTTTTCTTATATATTTTTACTTCTAGTTTTAACGTTAGCACCATAGTCTCTCTTTTGTTTTGTCTTTTTTGAAAGTTGTATACGGAAAAGCTTGTGCTCCTATTGGTCAACCTCATACATGTGACGGAACCGTCGTGGACGACCGTTAAAAAAATTAAACATGCTAGTCTTTTTGTCGTGATGTCGTGAAGCATCGCAGACGCAACGTAGGTTGTCGCCCACTATGACACACTATACGAGATGATACGATCGAATCTTGCATCCCGACGCCCGTTGTCGTTTACGAATCCCCACAACACCCTACGTCAAATCGTGCCAAAATCGGGCTAAAATCAAGTAGGATGGGTGCTAACAAGGATGCAGCAAGGAGAAGCGTTCATGCAAGACTTAAAACCACTCAACATCACATGGGACAATGCAGAGGCACTTTCCAAAGACTGAAAACGCTGGAGAATACTTGCTGCCTGATATTCTACCTAGCATGGGAGGCTCTATACTATACAGCTAAAGTGGTGAGACAGTGGGTAGTGGCTGGATTAAGTCCTTAAAAAACAGCAGCTTAACATGTTCAACTTGAGAAAAACAAAATTATGATTACATAGAACTGATGTTTCATTTTTAGTCTTATGAATAAACTGTGATTCACGTTTTAAGAGTTTGGCTATTTTACATAAAATTTCAGATGACTATTCTGGTCCACCTGCAAGACCATATCAGCACTAACCAGCCTGGAGCAACATGTAATTAATACTGGCTTTTAAGATGTTGTTGTTGTTTTTTTTTTTTTTTTAGCAGGATACATGGAAGATGTAGCTTTTTCATTTGGTTTATCAATGACAAATGCCCCTCTAAAATCAATAAATCAAACCAGCTAAGATCACCTTAGGGTGCTTTAAGCATTTTTTCCCCCAGCAAAGGCTAATATACTTGTGAATTTACCTGCTGACAGACACCAACAAAATCACAGATTCAATATGTTTATGTGATTTCTTAGCTTCTTTGTTCTTGAGGATGTATTTGTTGTTTGCTCAGCAGTCTGTGTCTGTGTGTGTTAAAGCTTAGCTATAAACGTATTTCAATTAGCGTAATGAGTACTAACGTTAATGTCTCTGTCACTCTAGTAGTCCATAAACACTGGATGAGATTTAAGTTGTCTGAACTGCAGCACCATATAGAGACCCACTGAACATTTAAAAGGGAACCAGGCCAGGGTCAAACTAGGAGAAAACACAGAAGGAATCGTTTAATTGACAACACTGTACGGCCTTAGCAATTGATACTTAAAGGATAATTCCGGTATTTAACACATTGAGTCTATTTTGTAGTTTGTTTTGAATGAAATAGAGTGGCAGACTTAGAAATTTTGACAATGGGTCCTGTCTCGACTTTTTGACTATTTTAGAATCGCCTGTGACAGCGTTAGACTGGCTGTCTATGGGCATGCACAAACATGTCCATAAAACAACCCTTAACGTTCATTTTCAAAACTGTGCAACTCACCACCGAGTGGTTGGTGGTGTTCGTTGATGATTAAAAACAAATATATCGGCCCAGTGTATGCTTTCAATCCGTGTTGTTTGCTATAGTTGAACTATTTTTTCAGATACCTCACAACTGCGTATATACTTCCGCTCGATATTTGAGTCTGAAGCGTTAGCACACTCCCGACCACTTGATGGCGACAACCAGGACGCTGTATGGAACACGGTGTCTAACGCACCGTAAAAAAAGTCACAGACACTGTTGAATATGGAAAGACGGAGAACCGAGCGAAAAGACTACAACCAAATGTAAACAGACCCCTTTCTGTTTTCCTAGCGCAGTAAAATCAACGAGCACTGAGTCCTGCAGCAGACATCAATGCGATTTTAAAAAATGACAAATAAAACACGTCAGAAATGGTATTTCGCTATGCTACTTGTTTCGGAACATCAACGAACACCACCAACCACTCAGTGAGTTGCACAGTTTTGAAAATGAACGTTAAGGGTTGTTATATGGACATGTTTGTGCATGCCCATTGACCTTATTCAGAGCAGCGCCATTACAGGTATGAAAGTGAGGCTGTGAGGGATAGACTTACCATGTTTCCAATGGCATCCGCTGTAAAAAGCTGAATAAAGCGGCTAGATTACTTACAATTTTCCAAAGCTGACATTGTCGGGAGTTTTTTGTCAACTGACATTTCTTGGAAAGATATTTTTCTAGTGTTTCATGAGCAGAACAATCCGAAAACACATTAAATAACAGTACAGCCCATTGAAGAGATGCAAGTCTATCCCTCACAGCCTCGCTTTCATTCTCAATAAAAATCAAAGATGGCGCTGCCGTGAATAAGGCGTATTGACAGCCAGTCTAAAGCTCTCACAGGCAATTCTAAAATAGTCAAAAAGTCGGGACAGGACCCATTGGTAAAATTTCTAAGTCCACCACTCAATTTCATTCAAAACAAACTACAAAATAGACTCAAAGTGTTAAATACCGGAATTATCCTTTAATTCTACCAATTACCTAAATATTTTAAAAACAACAAAAAAGGTGAACATATTAGGTTTTAAAATATTTGTTCACCTGCATAGGATAATGTGAGTTTATGGGGTTTCACACCATTGAGATGGTCATGAAATGAATCCTTCAGTTTTAGTGTAATCTGCTGGAGTCTGGATGTCAATTCAGGATGTTCAGAGATCAAAGAGTGGACATTGACCATAATTGTATGGGGTTTTAGTCTCATGCTGTAGATAATTAACCATCTGAAAGGGGAAGTTACACCTTTCAATTAAAAGTACCAGTTAAAATGGTTTTATTGACAAATGCATTATCTAGTCTTGTATGACAGTCCTTAGAACATGCATACATTCGCTCAACCAATCAAAAAAAAAAAAAAAAAAAAAAACCATTTGAGCAACAGAATCCAAATGTATTGTCACTGTTGAGCAGAAACATTGCTATTTGTCACCCTTTACCTCTGTCTGTGGGTTAGTAATTTCATTGGATCCTCAAACTGTCAGTAAAACCTCAAAACTGCACCCCACCTCTATCGTGAATAAAGTGCTGCCCATTTTGGAGCAACTCTGCTTGTCTGTAATGCAAGGGTAAATAAAGAACCGGTTGTTGTAGCATTTTCTTTGCTCAACAAACACTATATAAAGGCCAATGTTCCACAGAGTTTTGCTTTTTTCCCTACGTCTCTGCAAAGCACCAGCCCCATTTAAATCAATGTACTCATAGTGTTCTCTGATAGCGTGAACTGTAGTAAGCACCTTGAGTGAGTAACCCTAGTTGATAATATTAATACACACCAGCTGCATTCATTCACTCCTCCAACAAATCACTCCACTATGCCACTTTTCATCTCTTCTCTAACTTCCGGGTGATGCAATCAGGAATGTTTTAGGGGCAGTAATTAAAGATCTCCGGAGGTGGTCTCTTCCCCGCTGCTGGGTCACACAGATTCTGCATGGCTCTGAGCAATCAATGAAGGTGATGGCAATCCAGTGGAGGACCAGAACCAACTCATCGATATATGCTTTGCGTTCAAGACCATCCTGGCGGGAGACATCCGGTGGGATGCTCTCTGGATAATGAGCAGCTATTCTGACACGCAGCTGGTACCACCACTCAGGCCATGGTACAATATGCCAGAATATTGATTACCTTAATGTTGTGTTCAGTGGAGTGAGGAAGACTAATTTGAATGGATAAATTCTGTTGGCTACGCCAACCTGAAATATTGCAATGATGATTCAAGTTTTTTCCCCCCCTAATTTAGAGGAACGTTAAGACAATGATTTTCAACTTCTGACCAAGAAAGTTGACCATCCTGTTGTCCATCACTTGAAAAAGCATATACTGTAAAACTGTTTTATTAGCTTGGAAGATGTTCAGGTGTCAACAAAAAAGCCTGTGGAAAATGAATGATGACATGCTGAGTTAGTTTGAAATCAAGTGGGAATAAGCTGAATTTGTCATTGATCAACAAATCCTTACATCAGAATGTGCTGGAGGAAAACTGTTCATAACTATTAACCAAACTATGGAGGATAAATCATTTCATGCTATGCATTTATTTTGCAGGTCTATAGTTCTCTATAGACAACATGACATCATGACTTTTGCGTAAACATACACGCCACTTTCGAGTCAAGTGGCGTGTTATCTCTACGCATTTTGAGCTATCCGTGTGTATGCATGCGTGTATGTCTATGCCATTAATGTCCGAGTGATTCCACGTGTCTGTGCACGCCGTCAAAAATGTCCGAGCGAAACGAAGCAAAATGTAGATCTACATCTGGGGAGCGATCTTTTTTTTTCCTAGGATGGTAGGGGAACACTCATAAATGCCATTAACCCCAGTGACGGGTAGATTTAGGGACGGGGTTGAGGTAGGTCACATATATATATATACAGTAATAACGTTAAGTCAACGGCGTTCATAAACACGCTGAAAAGTGATTATGCGTGTTGATAGCACGCCAAAAATGGAAATACGAATTGCCGTGTCATACACACGCTACTTCATGAGATCAGTCTGCTATAGAAGATCCCTGTGTTTTACACACGTTTCCGAAAACTTTGCTACACAGGTTTAAATCAAATGTAAAGTAGGGACTTTCACTCATTACTCAACTATTTGCTTGAAACTCTGTGTTTATCATTAACTGTGTATATCTCTCTATAATGCCAAGTTCAAATAATGCAAAGAGACTTACATACAAGCTTTCATGTTGGAAGTCCAACTTTAGCACTTTTACAAATTGGGAATTCCTGCTCACCAAGTTGAATGGAACTCACAACACCAGAATCACCTGGTCTCTCCTACTTTTTCCTTTTTGTGTGAAGTGTAAATGCTGATAATACAATAGGACAGTCTACGAATAACAGGAGCGGTGTCCTCAGGTCCAGCAAAAGGTCAGGCCACTGCTGAGAGGCATGAAAGGGCTCATGCAGCGGCCCAGTGGTGTCTCAGCAACGGTCCAGCGATGGCCTGGTGGGAGGAGAGCAGGGTGCAGTACCATCAGTGCCACTCTAGGTCAATACCACTGTGGTTTCAAAAGAGTTTGTGTCTGCTGAATCAATGTACTTGCAAAAAGATCAAACCCAGCAGCACAATTGGGGCTTTCCGGTGATCTGGTTCTCTTTCACTCTCTCTATGTGCCTTTCACCCTTTTTTTCTCTCTCTAAGAAGCAAAACAGAAATACAAAACTGTCGAATACCTACAGTACAGCACACAGTTTGTTTTGCTAGTTTTGATTCTGTCAGGTGTCAGTTGTAATGTGACACACCAGTCTTTGTCCTGATGTGTTTGCTACGTATTTGGTAGGGGTATGAACTCTTAAGCCCCACCCTCTCTTGTATTGATGATCCATGCCCTTTCAACGGTTTCCCTGCTGCTTCAGGTTCCCACCCTGCTGGGGTTCCATCGGACTGACAGACCTGCAGGGTTCTCTATACTACTGCCCTGTAACTGTGCTTGGATAAAGGTCATGTATTGTGCTTCTGTACAGGCTAAATGGGCCTCATAGCCTCGGTTTGCACAGCTTCTAAAAGTCTAAACAAAACGGGCCACGCAGGGGTGCAACTCTATGGCTCAGATACAGAAATGATATCCTTAAACTGTCTTTTCAAAAGTTTCTTAGTCAAGCTGGCCAAAATAGATGCTCAGTTGTAGAGTGGCCTCCTGAGCTTCACTTGACCTTTAGACTCAATAAAACATCGAACTTATCAAACTTTATGAATGAATTTATATGTTGGATTGATTTTGTGGCTTCAATAGGCATTTTCACACATACTAGTACTCAGGTCTAATGCAGGTGCTACCCCACAGTAGGGAACAGCACAACATTTGACAAATGTCCCCCAACATTTGACTAGTTACAACTGTAAAAGTTATCTTGGCATTTAGGAAATATAATTATTTAATTCACCCTGACTGGGCAATATAAGTTGCTGAATAAGGAAGTGATATATCAATGTGCTCATGGTTCTGACGTCATTACCAAAATGATTTCTGAATTACCCGATTTTGCAGCTTAATATCTATATATATATAAAACAATCCACAACTGTTGCGAATGTTAATGTCTACGAACGCATGGACCAAAATCACAAATCCTGACATTTCTGGAAAAAATATGAACTGCAAAACGAAACCACAGCATTAACAGTTGAGGCCCATAGCTGGGAATGGGTCATGATGGTCAACATATCAATGTATACACAGTAAACTCATTCAGAAAAGTTGCAATTGCCCATTGTATTACGATTATTTTAGTATTTTGAGTGTCCTGCCACAAGTGTACATTAAACTTGTGCATGAACTTAAAACTTGAAAGTCCTGTAAAATCTAATGCTGCCTTCGTGCTATTTGAAATATATGTAAGTAAAGTTTCCCAATTGAAAATCGGACAGCCCTCTCAAGTTGTATTTAGTACTGGAAAATTCCCGATTTGGGTGGCCATGAACATTAAACATGACAACATGACCAATGTTTTATACACAGCAAAAATAGCTAAATTCAATAATTGTCAGTAAGCTGACTATCTATGAATGGTGAATGTTTATATGGTTATCAATAAATGGGACACTACATTTTACTAAAAATATATATCTTAACATTTTGACTTTAAAGGACAACTCCGGCGCAAAATGAACCTTTGGTCTAATTACACATTTCTACCTAGTCAACCGTTATCTGAGATTTGTTTTCATGATTGCCGAATGTAAATAGTTTTATCTCTAAAAACAGTTTAGCCTATAACGCTAGTATAATGCTAGTATATAGGGCATAGAGTAATGACTAGGGTTGGGAATCGTGAGAAATTTTCCGGTTCCGGTTCCGATTCCGGTTCCGCCAAACGATTCCGGTTCCGGTTCCGGTTCCCATTTAATAAAAAATATTAGTAAGAGAAAAATCCACAATCCTTTTTGTGTTTATTTCTTATAGTACATGACAAATTAGTTTAACAGACTGGTAATGTAAACAAACTCAAAATATTATTAAGCAATCTTTGCAAAAAAAAAAAAAAAATTATATATAAAGGAAATTAAAAAATTCTGCATTCTCTATAATAATTTAGACCTCTCCTTTATTGTATCTCCAACAGTGAATACCCTCTCAGAAGGAATAGTATATGCTTTAACACACATATGTGTGTAGAACAGATTATTTTTTAAAACGTTTGAATGATTGATTCATAAAGACTTTACTTATTTCATTACTGGATAAATCGGCGCTCTAGCAGTTAATAAACAGAACTGCATGCGTCTTGCGGAAGAACATTGTTGCCGGAGCTACTTCTCTCTGTTTATGTCCATGACGAGTCACGCAGGCATTGGGCTACTCCGCAGCGGCTGCGATCCGCCGGCCAGTCTAAAGAAGAAGTCCGAGTATTAACGCTTATTACAGGCTTTACGTAGTGATTCAAGATAAGACAAAAACACGGTTTGAAAAAAAAAACATTATGATGCACTCGCTCATTGTATATATTTTGTAAATTCTGAACACAAAAAATATACGGACTGCATCTGTTTTGTCCACTACCGTCAATGTTTACTCAAACTATAATCTCACTAATTCTGTAACGGAAATCATTTGAATATGTGAAACAAATAAATATTGAGACTGTGTGATTGTAAAGCAGTTTCATATCGACAACTGCTCTCTCTCTCTCTCTCTCTCAGCGCAAACTGATTTGAATGTAGGCTAGAGAGTGACTCGGCGGTCGGCGCGCGCAGCGTGCGTGTGTCTGTGTGTGACAAATGCAGCGCGTGTGAGAGCAAATCGCAACTTCAGTGGTGAAGTTTTTGTCATTTAGGAATAAGACGGCGTCTTCTACTCCCAGCACTTCGCCCACATGATGATATCGCATCGGCATCAGAACCGTTTTCGGAACCGAAACTTAGGAATTTTGCACGGTTCCGGTATTTTTTCAAAAACACAACCGGTTCTGGAAAAGAACCGGTTCTCGGTTCCCAACCCTAGTAATGACAAATAAAAATCGCTTGTTATTACCACTAACAAGGCTCTAAATAGCCACACAGTAACACGACAGCATAATAAGAGTCCCTACATTCAAACCGAAGCATTGAGAACTTTGTCAGTGTCCATACAGTTTAATAAGAAGATATTTTATACATACAGTCAACTTCGCGAATACAGGAAGAAGCCATCTTTGAAAAATAGTCCCTACCAGTCGATCTACGAACGCCGATCCAAGTGCGCTGGTGAGATGTGAATAAGGTGATAAAGTGAGCGTGAACAGTAGGCTACGTGTACATATTGAAGAGAAGAAAACGGTTCGTGTTTGTGTTTCTTCCGGAAACAACGGACCATATGAGATTTTGCACAGTTCAGCGCACTTGGATCGGCGTTCGTAGATCGACTGGTAGAGACTATTTTTCCAAGATGGCTTCTTCCTGTTTTTGCGAAGTTGACTGTGTGTATAAAATATCTTCTTATTAAACTGTTTGGACACTGACAAAGTTTTCAATGCTTCGATTTGAATGTAGGGACTCTTATTATGCTGTCGTGTTTGTGTGGGGCTATTTTGAGCCTTGTTAGTGGTAATAACAAGCGATTTTTATTTGTCATTACTCTATGCCCTATATACTAGCATTATACTAGCGTTATAGGCTAAACTGTTTTTAGAGATAAATCTATTTACATTCGGCAATCATGAAAACAAATCTCAGATAACGGTTGACTAGGTAGAAATGTGTAATTAGACCAAAGGTTCATTTTGCGCCGGAGTTGTCCTTTAATAAGATTTTCTCAAGAAATAGACAACAATAACCTTGATGTAATAAACTTCTTCTACTTAGTTATTTTGTGAGCATTCATAAATCTTCTGAATTTTCTAAAGTAAAAGCCTAAATTTTTTTTACAAGTGCAAACAACACCATGGGTAATCTGCTTGTGATTCTTTTCCATTAAAAGAGAAAATGTATCTGGCTTGGTAACGTCTTGACCCAATTACTCAAAGAGAGTTTAACAGATGCAGCTCCAATAAAATTGTGAAGATTTTTAATGAGGCATTGCAGAATCAAAGTTTAGCAGAAAACTATCAAGCAGGGCTTTGGAGGCCTGACACTCCGTCCCTGCAATTCATTACGGCTCCAATCTGTCAGTCCTTGGTTCATCTCTCTAATGGAATTAGCCACTGTCAGCCCCTCCGCCACACGACTGCATTATCACAATGGAAGGTGCAGATATATTTCCCTCTGAGTCTACTCGTACTGTCCCTGGCCCATAAATTATGAAATGTAGAGCTTTAAAGGTCAGTGGAAAGATCTCTTCCGTGTGGATGGATGCGTCGGTTTGGAATAGGAGCAATTATGTTCTATTCATCAATCTTATTTATAAATTTATAAATTTTATTGGAACGTGACTTGCTTGTTTAATTAAAATGCCTTATTGTTTGTTTTCACTACTTATTTTTATGATGTAAAAATATAAGCCCAATTTGGATGGCACTAGTTTCTGAATAAGTAAATACACAGTCATTTCAGTCCTGTTTGTATTGGACAAATTATAAACAAGCTGCCAATGGAAACAATCAATACAACATTGAGGTTCACATTCATTTGACACACATTCTTTTATGTCAAGTTGTATAAAACGAAATGATTGTATTTACAATATTTATTAGCCCATTCTGGATCTGATGCCCATGAACTGAACATATAAAATAACCCGATGACGGACAATTCCACAACTCATCTCTGTTTTTCTATAAAGGTCCAGTAACCATATATCACGCCTACCCCCCACTCTGACTTTCTTTTAAAGGAAATTCAAACTGCCAGAACTCAGTGTTTCTAAAGGCCCCTTGAACCCCCCAAAAGCCCGCAGTGGCCCTGAAGTGCTGTCCCTCCATTAGATTAACCCATGGTCATGACCAGGGGGGGCATGATTAAGTTGCAGCAAACTCAATTGCAGAGGGTTACATGTAAGATAATGGTTCGTCTGCAGAGGAGACAGGCTAAAGCTAACATCAATCGTGCACTAATCTAAAACTCTGTCCCTCCTTTCCTCCATGGGTCATACACAATCATATCCCATTGATCTCTCGTCAAAACATTTCAGCTGCGAATTAGCCGAGGGCGGCCCGTTGAGCAGTTGTGGAATCCATAAATTAATGAGATTACAAGATGCTGTTTATGCACAATTATACACAATTTATCTTCAATAAACTGATCATGGATGCTAATGTGACAACACTAAGAGTATTTCAGAGAGCGACAGCATTTATCTTTCCTTTGAAGCTTTGTTAGTGCTGCTTGCTTAAAGGATTAGTCCACTTTTGAAAAAAAACTTTTGCTGATAATTTACTCACCCCCATGTCATCCAAGATGTCCATGTCTTTCTTTCCTCAGTCGAAAAGAAATTAAGGTTTTTGATGAAAATATTCCAGGATTTTTCTCCATATAATGGACTTCAATGGGAACCAGGCGGTCCAAGGTCCAAAAGAGAGTTAATAACAGTTTCAGATGCAGCTTCAAATGTCTTTAAACGACACCAGACGATGAATAAGGGTCTTATCATGCGAAACGATCGCTTATTTCAAAACTTATTCCAAAAATGTAACTTTTCTAAGGACAAATGCTAGCCTTGCTCTTTTCTGTGAGGCGTGTTTGTAACGTCACGTAATACGTAATTACGTTCAAAAAGTCACGGGCGACGTAGCCGAAAGTACAGAGTCAGTGTTTACAAGTTGAACGCATAGGTTGAACGTGCAAACTAACTCAAACGCCGTTTACAAAAAAAAAAAGATGTCGGACAATTTTGATTCTGTACTTCCGGCTACGTCGCCCGTGAGCTTTTGAACGTAATTATGTATTACGTGACGTTACAAACGCGCCTCACAGAATAGAGCAAGGCTAGCATTTGTCATTAAAAGTTACATTTTTATAATAAGTTTTGAAATAACCGATCGTTTCGCTTGATAAGACCCTTATTCATCGTCTGGTGTCGTTTAAAGACATTTGAAGCTGCATCTGAAACTGTTATTAACTTTTGTCTTTTGGACATTGTACTGTCTGGTTTCCATTGAAGTCCATTATATGGAGAAAAATCCTGGAATGTTTTCATCAAAATCCTTAATTTATTTTTGACTGAGGAAAGAAAGACATGGACATCTTGGATGACATAAGGGTGAGTAAATTATCAGCAAAAGTTTTTTCAAAAGTGAACTAATCCTTTAAGCTTTAGAGTTAGGAATGTGAACAAGTATTAAACGGTGCAATAACTTATCCCACATAAAGTACAGTTTAAATTCCGTTGCTTGTTGAGAAGAGGTGTGGTATTGGTATTCTAAAATCTGCATCACATCACAGGTAGGACAAAGTACAGGTGTCATATATATAATGAATCAGTCCAAAACAAGTGACTCTAATCACCAAATGTTACACAGTATACAAAGATTTGTGAACTTCAAGGAAGAACAAAGTGTTGTGTTGAAATCCACGTTAATTACAATGTTCTTTTACAGAACTCGACATAACAGATATCGTCTTTTTGCCCCCTGGATGCACGCGTATCCGGTATTGTTTGTATACAAGAAACCCGTCTATGGCACGCTTTGTTTGAGCTGCGCCCTCTACTGTACAGGCAAGAATTTGCAACGGGCCTTCACATTTGCCAAAAATAGAACTTTTTTGTGTGTGTGTTATTAATAAAACAAACAAACATCCCCAGCCTAGATGAGAAAAAGTAACACAAAAATAATGTAATGTATCACTTTCCATAAAAAGTAACTAGGTAATGAAATTTGTTACTTTTTGGGAGAGTAACGTATTGTAATGCGCACTTTTAAATGTATCTTTCCCCAGAATACTGCTCATTGTAGTCATTTTTGAACACTCTGTCGTCTGCTATTCTTACATTATGCAAAATGACTACTTCAACCAACAATTACTTTCTTTCTGCAGACGCAAACAAGACTTTTTAGAGTCCATATAATGCAAGTTTAAGTTACAAAGTTGATGCTTCAAAAACAACACAAAACAAACACGGTGATAATCCATACTGGCATCAGTATATTTTAAAGCATGCGAGAACTGACGATCCTCTATGAACTGCATCTCCTCTTGCTCACATTACGCTTCACAAAAGGCTGACGGTGATGGTTGTGAAGTGATGGTTTATTTTAAAATGTGCTTAAGAAGACACTGAGCATGTTTAGATGCACAACGATATGCTGATAACTCCCAAAAATCAGTGGATAATATTAGTATTATAAAAATCTCAGTTTGTGTTCCACAGAAGAAAGAAAGAGATTTATGCGATGTGAAATATATGTGAAACCTTACATTTGAGTTTTTACAGATATTTTACATATATTTGATCTGTCTTTGAGAGCTGGACACATATTTTGTCTGAGAAATGTAATTTCCTCTTAAAACAGTGGAGCGTTTTGGTCATACGTAGAAATGCTGGCTCTAATTTTACCTCGTGGTCTTGATGCAACCCAGCTCTGCACCTCTAACCTGGCCTTTCTCCTCTGCTGTCCTTCCGTTTGCAGGATTATTGATCAGGCTCAGGCTGTGGGCGGCAGGAGATTTAATGATGTTCCCCTTGTTTGAAGGAGGAGGAGGCCATTTCTTCTTTTGACCACTGAAAAGGCCGCCAAATCTTTAAAAGAGGGGATGTCTCATAGCTGTGTGGCTGGCCCTACTAATGACCCCTCTGTGTCTGTATCTCTCTCTCTCTCTCTCTCTCTCTCTCTCTCTCTCTCTCTCTCTCTCTCTCTCTCTCTGTGTGTGTGTGTGTGTGCAGTAAATTAATTCCGATTGCACTATTCTCTCACAGCTACTCAGCAAGTGCATTCAACGTCCTTGACCTTGTGTATGTTTTTGTATGTGTAGTTTCTCTGAGGTCTTGATATTTATTCTTGGCCTCTCTTTCTGCCTCAAGTCATGCATCAACCAAGATACACACACAAGCACAAACCTCATTGTAAAAAAAAAAGTAAATTAATAAAATACATTGAAAAAAATACTTTTTGGAAATGCAGAATTGCTGTAAGCTCATCACTGAGAGCTCCAGAGCTTGTGGCTATTGTCGTGGTCAGCATTAGAAACCAATTTCAGCTGCCTTTGTCTGAGTGACCCCTGTGGTCAAAGGTCATTGACTATGCAGGCAATCCCAAATTGCTAAAAGGCCATCTACAAAGCACCTAAAACACACACAGCTCAGAGCAGTAGAAAAGGCCCTGTTTGAAGACGAGAACATATTCATGTTCTTGCAGAGCTCTCAGTGTTTTGATTCTGACTGGTTTGAATCTGCATAAATTTGTCCATTTGTCATGCGTTTTATTCTCGACAAATCCCTAATATGAAATGAATCTGATTCAACTCTTCACTGTGGATTTTGAAAGTGGCAATAATTCAGTTTGTCTCAAGCTGTCACATTTTGTTATTACTTTTGACAGTAAGCTAAGCATTTATACAATCATTTTACAGAAATATCTTGAGAATTGAATGTGGTTCAAAACAGAATGAGGTTTGAGTTGCACTGTTGTATAGAAGACTTTTATGATATATTTATGATGTTGCAGGTCATTTTTAGAACTTGACACCCTGTATTCACCTTGTCCTTGATTGTGGGAAAAGAGCATTATGCCAATTCTAAACCATGGGGCCCCGGACATGTGGGCAAAAAATAAGAATAAAAATATATACAGTATAGATATATATATATATATAAAGTTCCTTCGTTTTAGTAAATCATGCCCACGTTAAACTAATTCGTTCCCTCACTCTGATTTAAAACTAAAAGGGAACAAATTAGTAAAATGCCCTGACATATTAATATGTCATGGAAATTAATTGTAATTATTCATGGCAAAGATATACATATTTTCTTCCTTGCATGTCATGTGCGGAGCTCAGTACTAGACATTTCAATTCTGGAACAATAGAATGCTAAGTTTGAAAATGCATCCTTTTCTTCCATGTTTTGGCCTTCAGACCAAGTCGATAAAAAAAAATAAAATAAAAAAAAAGGTATTTGAAAAAGTTGATGCATGTTTAGTCAAGTTGTGTAAAATAGATATCCGTGTTTATACTGGGATGTGCCTGTGCTATTCACATTCACAGTGATAGATAAATGTTACCTTTTATCTTTATATACTTGTACTGTTGACTATAGATTGAACGACGATTGAGTACAATCTGGATGCTCCAGTAAGTGTGAGATATTTTGCCAATGAAATGACATCCCAAAAGAACACGATAATTTAAATTAAAAGTTGTATCATCTCATTTTGTTATGTTTTATGCAAACATAGTAATATTATTTTTCAGAAGTTTCAGTGTGGATGAGAAACTTTCGGAAAACACAGCGCAGTCTCATCCCAAGACATCATACAACTGACGCTTTTTTTTACCATACATCAACATTCGCCTTTACCCTTAAACGTCGGTTAGATGACGTTATCGAATCCAAACCCTACCCCAGACCTAAACCTACCCTGTCACCTAACTGACGTTAAAGGTAAAGCGTCAGTTGGATGACGCCCCAGGATCGTCATCTAACCACGTTTAAGGGTACCCTAAAAAGGCGAATGTTGACGTATGGTCAAAAGCGTCAGTTATATGACGTCTTGGGATTAGACTGTGTTAGAAAACACTAGTGTGGACGCAGAGCATTTTAAAACGAAAACAGCGGTTTAAAATGTAAGCCTAAAAGGCTGGCCTGTTCACACACTGTAAAAATGAATATGCTTTATCTGATCAATAAAATTGTGGCAACAGATTACAAGCAATATTATGGTCATTATTATTGAACAAATTAGAATTGAGTAATACTTAATCAAAATATTCCTTAAAAGTTAACCATTAAAAATGAGTAAAGTTTACACCAAAAAATTAAACAAAAATATCTGAATAACAGACAGACGTCAAAGATTAATTATTTTATATTATCTTTATTTTATATTGCCAACATTGAAGACACCTGATGTTAACAAGCAGAATCACTGAAGGAGAAAACCGTCATTTTAAAGCAAACCTAAAACATACACTGAGCACCAAACATACTTTCTAAAAAAGTTTTACTAATTTTAAATGGTTAACTTTTAATGAATTAATTTGATTAATTATTACTCAATTCTATTGTTAAATTTAATTAATAATATTGCTTGTAATCTGTTGCCACAATTTTTTTGATTAGATAAAGCGCATTCATTTTTACAGTGCACCATGGACAGTAACTACAACGATACAGATAAGGCAATAAAAATATAGCTTAAAAAATCTTTCGGCACAGAGAAACAATCACACTGTAAAAAAAAAAAATATTGTTGGTTTAACTTGAAAAATTAAGTAACCAATTAAGTTAATTGAACTGGAAAAATTGAGTTAATACAATGAAGCAGATTGATTTAATCATCAGAAACTCAAAATAATAAGTTATTTGAACTAAATAAATTATTTAAGTTGATTTGACAAAAGAAAACATGTTGTTATAACAAATCTTGAAAATATTTTTTTTTTAAAGTGCACTGTCACAACCATTTTTTTTCCCAGCTGATGAGCAATAAAAAAAAAAACAGCCAATCGGAATTCATCCCGCTTTAAGGAGGTCGAGCAAGACATCAAAACTTCAGAACAACATTGTGTGTTGGTGTGGATGCAAATGAAGAGTTCAGATGCAAAAGCCTCTAAATGCCATTTGAAATTTTCTTCTAAAATGATCATTTTTATCAAGCTTGTATATTTAAGTTCAGTTATTTCACTTAAATGGCAATGAAGATTACCTATTAATTGTCATTTAAGTGAAATTACTGAACTTAAAAATACAAGCTTGATAAAAATGGTCATTTTAGAAGAAAATTTCAAATAGCATTTAGAGGCTTTTGCATCTGAACTCTTCAAATATCATTCCAGTTTTCTTTATAGTTATTGTTCTTGTTGTAAACGGGTCTAGAAGTTTTCACTTTTAGGTAAGTATTCCTTTAAAAATGAGCCTGTGTGTGAGGGTCAAAGGAATGTCTTACTGCTCGTCAATAGTTTGATGGATGGCTGATGAGTTGAACTGCCTCACACACACACACACACACACACACATGCTCCTCCCAGTTAGACAAGGACGTATCTTACATTCAACACACTGCTGTCAGTCTGAGGCAGGAAATAAACAGCACAGAGCTTCGGTATTCAAACAGAGATTTCCTTTATGCAGATAAATGAGGTGGAGTAGATTACCGGCGCTACAACGAAACATGGTCACAAGAGAGGGGACTGCACACGCTTGCTTGTTGAACCACTGTCAAAAAGCTAAACTATTCAAATAACATCCCATGTGTGTGGAGGGATATTCCTTTGCTCATTTTCCCTCTCTCTTTAAAAAAAAAAAAAAAAAAAAAAGGTGAGAACTGATAGTGGTGCTTGCTGAGCAAACTGCAGCATGTCAAGGAAAAGCTGGCTCTGGGGTCCTGGGACTTTCGTCCGGTCTATGGCCTGATTGAAAATCATTCTGATGTGGCAGCTGGAAAGGTTATCTGTGAAATGGGTTCAGCTGAGGTCCCAATAGCTCCCTGTACAGGGCCAGGTTGTGGGCATGTGTGTGCTTCTTAAAGTGCGTGAAAGAAACTCACCATTAATAGGGAAGGACAGAAAGTGCAAGCATGAAATAAAAAAGAGATGCAAGCCCACAGCACACTACATTTGCCTCAGGGAGGTGTGTGTCAGCTGTGCATGCATGCAATGGCCTGCCTGTTTATTTGCTTACGTAGTTTTGTGCACGCAGTGTATGAGGACGTGGGCACACGCGCATTGGTCTAAATCCATGCACGGCAGCACTTTATTGATGTTCTTCAAATATTCTGGTTAAGGTTTATTCTAAACAGTGTTGTAGTGTAAATGAAAATATTTTCAGTTTCATGACAGTAGGGTATAGTTGTTTTCAACATTTTTACTTTTTTATGAGTAGCAGTGTATCAAGAATGATAGCACAAATGTGCTTATCTAAACGGTCCTCTCACGCAGCACATTCTCACCCCAAGGCGTCACCTTTTGACCATGCTTCAATATTTGACGCTTTAAGCCAAGTTTACACTACAGGATTTTAAGCCCGATTTATACCCGGTTTGCAAATCGTTAAGCTCGCCGACAGGTCAGGGTGTTATCGCGTGCAAATCGCGGGGGATTAGCGGACGATGAATATGTTAGTATGCAAGAGCCAACAACGCAGCGAAAACGCTCGCACGCCGAGCCCAGAAAAATATCTAGCCTGCTAGATATCCAGAGCTGTCGCGCGACTCGATCTCAGTGATGTCATGAGTACAGCCAATCATAGCAATGCATGGGTTGAGGACACCAGGTAAATCTTACTTTTTCTTTTCTTTTTTGCATTTTTTTTTTTTTTACTCAGAGCAGATCGTCGCACAAACAGTGTGCAGACGTCCATATTCGCGTGTTGTGTTCTTCTTCTCTGCAGTTTCGCGTCATTTCTGGTTCGTTTTATTGCGTGGTTTTTCATGACAAAACATGGTTTCTAGACCAGATAGAATCATTGGGTGACAGAGTTATTGTCAACTCGTTATTTATTTGATTATTTTCAGGATTTAGACCGTACCATAGTACTGAAACAGCTCTCATTGAGTCACAAATGATATGCTCTTATCATCCGATCGTGGTTGTATCTCTATGTAGTGCGTTGTCAACTCATGTTGTGGATCAATCACGTTGTGTTGTGTGGTGTGAACAGCTAAACAACTTGAACGCTCCTTTTTTACTGAGAGCAAGTCATGTAGTGTGAACCGCACAGTTCAGCCCGACGTTTTAAAATCACGTAGTGTGAACAAGGCTTTAGGCGCCCTTTTTAGGCGATCCTACGGCGTCATCTAACTGACGCTAAAGGAAAGCGTCAGTTAGATGATGCGGGTAGGTTTAGGTCTGGGGTAGGGGTAGGGTTACACGCGATCCTAGGGCGTCATATAACTGACGCTAAAGGGCGCCTAAAGCGTCAGATATTGAAGCATGGTCAAATGCTTCCCAAGGCATAGTGTTTGGAAGTCTGATTCCTCGTTTGAATTTGCTCACTTGGAAAGTTTATGTAAATGAACTTCAGCATTCAACAGAAATTCAAGCAGTTGTAGTGTTATTTAAATTCTGTGTTTTGTTGAATATGGCATGAATTAATTGATCCCATTTTACATTAGATAGTGCAGGTATTTAAAAAAAATATATATACAGTAAATCAAATTAAATCAGCTGCTCTTGGGTACAGTATTAGAATTCAGATATTTACAATTTTTCATCTTTCAGGATTTTTAAAATATCAATTTATGTCATTATATTATATTTTTAATGTATGTTCTTACATATTTTGTAAACGTTATACACTTTAAAATTCAAGTTTAAAACTTTCCCGTTGACTTGATATTGATAGATATGTTCACCATTCAAAAATGTGGTGATATTATTTAATTATTTATTAATACCAATTGTTTCTTTTTAAATTGTGATTGGCCTTGCCTTTCTTGAACATATTTAACCAGCTATTGCACTTATAGTTTGAAAAATATAATTACTAGTGACTATGGGACTGTGCACGTTCATGTGGTTCCATCAGCCAATAAGCAGTGACATGATATTATTATCCCGAAACTCCAAAGGCATTAGTCAATTACAGCTCAGGCAATTATTCATGACATCGGTTATGTACTAACCGAGCAACATTAAGATGAGAGGAAACGTTAACCAGATTGCTCTCTCCAGGTATTATGCATAATTTTGTCCTGTCAACAGCAAAGTAGCGCTTTATTTGCAAAGAAGCAAGCATTTTATAGCAAACTGATATTTCCTTCTGGCAATGCAATTCTAATATGTGTATACTAGTTGCTTGTGCATTTGAGTGCACTGCAATACATGTATGTATTTACCAGCATGAGTTAATCACACATGCATTGATGTCTTTATGCAAGGTTGCATTTATTTGTTTACTGTAGGTGTGTTAATCCGTTTTATTTTTTAGGTCTGCTATCTCCTTCATGCAGCATCCCCTGATTGGCCCGTGACTGGGAGGTCACGATCCTGCCTTTGAATAGCATTGACCTCTGTCACGACCTTCAGCCGGACCTCATCTCTGCTTCTCTGCTCCTGTCCTATTTCTATACGTGTGTTTGCAGGAAAAGAAAAAGAGAGGGGGATTGTGTTGTCCAGCTGAGAAAGGTTTAATAGAGGGGGTCACCGGGCGGGTGGGTCACTCATAAAGCCACGGGTCCAGCCGGGCTGAACAATGCATAACCTATACGACCTCTGACCTGGCACATGTGCTCCATTTCTGCAGCCGTAGAAGGTGTTTTTTTTTAATTAAAGATTAAATTCATGATCCAAAATAACCTTTATGAGTAATGCTTTACTGTAATCAAATGACTATTCATGTTATGTAAGATGCATTCTCATTTGCAGGAAGCAGTGTCTTTTGGGTGTGTTTACATGATGTACTACTGATATAATTAACAGAAATGTAATTAATTAGCTACAATATCTGTTTACCGTGTATGCAAAAAACAAACAAACAAACAAACAAAACACATTATAATAATTTGAAATGAAAGCCAATTCTCATCTCTCCATTTATCACCATTAAGATATAATGGGTTACATAGACAACAAACAAACTCAATCAAATCAAAATCAAAGTGGCCCTGCAATTTATAGGGTTGGCATTTCATCCTTTGACAATTAAGGTTTGATATTATATTTCAGGAAGCAACATAATAAAGTTTGAGTATTCATTTATGTTTACATTTAGATTGTCTTTGCTCAATGGTTCGCAATTCTTTAAAGAAAAAAAATGTTGTGGGTACAAATACCTTGAGTACTACCTGCATGTGTTGTGGTGCAATCATATTTGGAATTAAAAATTGCACAGATCTTATACTCCAGAATTTACTTAAAGTGTCCAAACTATGCTATTTTAAAGGTTTGATTTTGTTTTGAAGGTCTCCTATTTTAGGTTTACATGCATCCAAGGCCAAAAAAAGTCTACTTCACCTAATTTCTCAAAGAGTCTGACAAACAGTTTGTTCGAAAATTCAGTCTCTCTAAACCCCTACTTTCTGCAAGTCTGCTTGGTCAGATGGTCCAGTTTGTTGTGAATGGTCTACTGCTTACAGCACATGTCGAAAACATAACGCCTATTGCCATATCTGAATTTCCGCTCCATAGGCTTCCACAGCACTTGTTACACAGTGACACGAATGGTGGCCTCCATTTGAAGTTATTCAAAGTGGATTCGCAGCGCTGAAATTAGCGTCTTCTCGACACATCAACAACACGAACCAAACTCTCCCAGGCTTCAGATACAACTATAGTTTTTGAGGAGAGGTCAAAGTAGACATTGTTTACGGGCAGAAGACCATTAAGCATTTTTTTTTTACATTGTTACATAGTTTGTACCAAAAAGTGAGACTGGAATTGCTGATGACTAGTTTCTTTTAGAAAAAAACAAACAAACTATATTTGTTGTGCATTTTGATCTTTAAAACTTTGCAGATATTTAACATTCACAAACAGCTATATTACACACTGCATGCAAGTTAATTTTCGAAAAAGCATATTGGGGCACTTTAACCCATCAGTTCAAATATATGATATGAATTACAAACTTCATATCATATGGAACGTCTGATAGCGAGAGGATTAATAAAGATGGCGAAGACAAAATGCTCCAAGGTTTGGCTGCATTTGACGTGTAAAATTACGAGGCCGATCTCATGAAAGTTCGTATCTATAGCACGAATGTCATTTCTCATGGCATTTATACGGCAAAAACAGTTTTTGCGTGTATCTGGTACACGTTTTTCGCATGCATATGATACTCACTTTTTAGCGTATAATACGCACAATCTCCCCACCCCCCTCCCCCCTAAACCTACCCATTTTTTGGGTATAAATGCCACGAGAAATGACATTCGTAGTATAGATACGCATTCTCATGAGACTGTGTTGAAATTACGCATCAGAGTAAGTGTGAAGCCCATATAAAATCATGAAGCCCATATAGAATCATGCCAATCCATTGACAGATGGCGCGGACGCCACCTTGACGCTCTTACGTCATCAAATTATAGTAGCGCGCATTATCTGATTTCGTGCAAAATGATTTCCAGGCGGTAGCGTAGAGTGGAGCTCAACTCTATTCTACATTAATGGGCGGAGTAGTGGGAGTGGCCTGTGGAGCTGAGCATTGCAATGCACTATGGGGACTGTTGTCTACAATCCACAAGCACTAAAAAGTAATTTTCTGCCTTTTATCGGCCAAGAAGGACCCAAATTAGAAATATATGATGCAATTCTACTACATATATGACCCACTTTCAATACACATTCATGTCTCCACTGGTGGAATTACCCTTTAAACATAAAGTAATAGCCAACATCCCATTTTTATTACATTTGTTTCATGTCCGCTATATACAATGGCCAAAAATGAATAATATTTTAACCATACTTATGAAGTAATGTTTAAACATATACAGTACGTGAAGTTCTGAAGATTCTGAAAAAAAAAACATTGTAATTATTAGCAAATTAGCAATGCTATAAGAATGTAGAAAATATTATTGAATGAAACAAAACAATGTGTGAATGTCTGTATGTGTATGCTGGTTGATAAATATAAGATTGTGTTTTTTTTTTTTTTTTTTTTGGTCCCCATAAGAAAAACAGCTTGTAAATCATACTAAGTAATGTTTTTTGAAAATGTAAAAATGCAGAAAGTTTTCTGTGATGGGTGGGTTTAGAGGTAGGGATAGTGTAAGGGGATAACATACAGTTTGTAAATCATATACAGCTTATAAATCATTATGAGTATGGAAAGTCCTCATAAAACATTAAGAAACACAACATTAAACACAAAGCAATTACATTAGAATTTGTAGGTCTGTATTTTAGCTTTAAATATAGCACACATTTCACGACCTGGCACACAACAGAAGGGTCAGTAAATTATAACAGAACTTGGTAAACTATCTAAATAAGTGTCAAACAAGTCAGTAAAATGTAGGACTTGTCTAAGAGTAGGAGACTTTTATAAAGTTCAGTACAGTACCTATTATAATCGAGCAGCTGTTCACCTTGTGGTCTTCAGTAAGGGGTGAGAAGCCCACGTTTTAAAGGGTATCCCGAGTCACCAAGCAGATGACATTCAGGGCGAACATAATTTTCCTCGAATAACCCAGGGAGGCCACTCTGGGAAAATACCCAATCATCATGTGTTGACCCTGGCCATTTTGGCACAAGATCCAGGATCTTGTAATTGGCATCAAACACAACTTCGATGCTGGGAAATCCTTTTCTGTTGATGTATCTTACAGTTGGAGCAGTGGTGTGAACATGAGTGCCATAAATGGTTCCAACAACTCTTGGGAAGCTTGCAATCCTCTTAAAAGCTGCTTTTAAAAGTTTGAAGGTTGGGATGTCAATTAGCTGCCTTAGTGTGTCTGGTGTGGTTAGTGCAGCAACAGTGTTATTTAAGACCCTGCTAACTTTGGACTGTGATGGGCCCAAGTCATCACTTGTGCATTGCTGCATTTTTCCAGTCACAAAAAAAAAAAAAAAAAAAAAAAAAAAATGCAGACTCATTATTACTTTCATTTCTGCAGTTAAAGCTTTGTTTCGTATAGAGTAGGATAAGTTATTGAATTTCTGACTAGGTCAGTAAGAAAAAGAATACCTTGACGATCAAGCCCGCATCGGTTTATAAACTCCCTGTCATTATATAATTCCAACACATTCTTTCTTTGTTGGAAAGCGCCCAGTCTCCTCCTCTCTGCTGACATCTTGTTAATCCGATACCTCCCAAGCACTCTGGGACCTGAGACCTAGTCTTAACACTTAAAAGCCTTTATAAATCACACTTTTTCTTAAAGGGATAGTTCACCTAAAAATGAAAATTAGTTGAGTGTGATGATTCTCCCTGACATTTTTCGGGGAGACTCAAGCAGCCTCGACTTCTTGTTTAACTACTGCGCTCTGTTACCGGTAGGCGTGGCCTCCTAGGACAGCGAAGCAAGTGCATTCTGGAAGTTGTTGTCTTTCATCTACATGAGCCAAAAATACATTTTCTGGCTACTCTCAGTCTAGAAAGCTTCAAAAATAATTTCAAATTTTTTCTACATAAATTACCCATTTTACATTTAGCTGACGCTTTTATCCAAAGCGACTTACAATTGCTATATATGTTCGAGGCTACACACCTCTGAAGCAACTAGGGGTTAAGTGTCTTGCTCAGGGACACATTGGTGTCTCACAGTAGATTCGAACCCGGGTCTCTCACACCAAAGGCATGTGTCTTATACACTGCGCCATCACCACCCCATTTTAAATACACATTCATCTTTCCAGAGGTGAAGTATCCCTTTAAAGGACAAGTTCGGTATTTTACAATTAAAGGCCGGTTTTTTCAGATTGTTTCTGATGAAATAGAATGGTTCAGATAGTTTTTTAGACAGATACTGCTGTCCCGAGATTTTTCAGATTCTGTGGTTGGAAACGGAAATGGGGTTTGTATTTTTTCTGAAGTCGTATGCAGTCGCGGTATCGTAGGCTACACTATACAAGTGGTTTGCTTGCAATTGGCAAAGGTGCATTATGTCTAAACCATTCTATTTCATCAGAAACGATCTTAAAACAGGGCTTTAATTGAAGAGTTCAGATGCAAAAGCCTCTAAATGCCATTTGAAATTTTCTTCTTTAATGATGATTTTTATCAAACTTGTATATTTATGTTCAGTAATTTCACTTAAATAATAATTAATAGGTAATTATCATTGCCATTTGTGAAAGTGTAAAAGTGAAAGTGAAATCACTGAACTGAAATATACAAGCTTGATAAAAATTATCATTCTAGAAGAAAATTTCAAATGGCACTTAGAGGCTTTTGCATCTGAACTCTTCAATTGTAAAATACCGAACTTGTCCTTTAATAAAGGACTTCTGATGTGAAGCCAACGCGTTCGTGTTACATATTTTACAATACATACATATATATATATATATATATATATATATATATATATATATATATAATTAAAAACCATGTTATGTCCATTCCAATGGTAGCAAGGGTCTGAAGGGGATACATTTGATAAGTGACAATAAAATTACTTTTGTTATTCATTTATAGAAACCACAAATAAAACATTGATGCACACTAATGAATTGTTGATATACACAAGAAAAAACAAAAAACAAAATGCATATCCTGTATAACTGTAAATTTCATTTATGCAAACTTAAACATTTTAGAATACATGAAACCAAATGAAAATAACATTCAAACTTATGCAGCAAATTATAAAGACAGGCTGGCTCATTTAAGATGAGAGATGATTATGGTCAGTCCTCAGAGGCTGATTTGAGCAGATCTGAATTGATCTGTGTGTGAAAGAGAGCACTGTCACACAACTGCAGACCTGTGACTCACAGACGTGACTATGAGAGTGAACAGCTGAAGGGAGAGATTGCTCTAAAGATGTGTGCTGCATATGGTGATTACATGTGCATATACTATAGGCCATAGTGTTTGTGGGTTGTTGCTGCTTCTCTCTCTCTCTCTCTTTCTCTAGGTGTGTGTGTGCGTGTGTGTGTGACCGCACTGTTGATTTGTGCTTTGAACCTGCAAATCCACCTACAGGGAAGGTGAGGTGAGATAAATGGCAGGTTTTAGGACACTGAATCACCTTGACAGTTGCATGCACTCTGCTAAGAACTGCCCAAACACACACACACGCACACACACAACAACAATTCTGCTTTAAATGCATCACATAATCCTGCATTCTCTATTACCATTCCTTTACATCTATTGGAAAAGTGGAAACTGAAGTTGTAAGTTATTATAAAATTAAGAAAATTATTTTATACATGACAAACACAATACCTTAGTATTTAATAATAATGTAATAATAATAATAATTTACAGAATAGTATTTGGACGCCTAAAAATAACTAAATGACATTGCAATTCATCGTAAAATATCAAATAAATTGCTTTATTTATTTTTTACTATTGCTTTTTTTAGAACTAACTTCGAATTTTATAAGGCAGTTACAATATAAGGTTAGAACTTATATGAATTTAAGGAAAGATATAGTCTTATAACCAACAGTCCACTATTTTATTCATTTATTTATTAGTACAAACATTTCATTCTTGCATTTCATCTAAACTCATTAATTTAGGGTGCCTATTATTATTATTATTATTATTATTATTAATACTAAAGTAAAACAATAATGTTTTAAGTCTGTTGAGCACACTTTTCACTCTGCAAACCCATAGGTCACATTTTACATGTGGCTGAAGTGTCTAAATATTTTATGGCATCACTGTAAGAATACAACAACAAAAAAAAAAACTCTGCCCATCGGTACTCTATAATCAAACATTGATACTGCAGTGTCCTGAACAGTAATTTTATGTGCGGTCCATCAGTGCAGGTTGTACAGGCTGTTATCCATACTGCATCCCGCTGATTTCTCCTCTGAGATGTAAGTCAATCTGTCTCTCTCTAACCACCTTTAAAACGCTCTGACGCTTTTCCAGCACTGCAGCTGCATTTATTTGTGAAAGGGTCAAAAAACAGCTTTAGCTGAGTTCAAATGGAGGCACAGTGAGGACCAAGTAAAAGCATCTTTATTCAGGAACTATTACAGATATTATTGACTGACATAAATCCCAAATCACAACTGATGTGGTTGGAACAGCCCCCACAGGACCCTCCTGAAATGGCTGCCACAATTAACCATCACAAATGCACCTGTTTAACTGAAGAAGGCTGGTAACCCATAATGCATCACCATAATCAGCTGTTTAATGACATTCTCTCTGAGGAGCTTTCATGAAGACTCTAAGGAAGAGATAACCAACGGCTCATGGGAAAACAGACATCATTATCGGTCCAGGTAGATGAAAAAACATGTGTCTCAACATTTACTGATTTTATCATTTGCAATTGTGTCGCTATTTTAAGTTGTTGCCACATGGGAACGGCTAAATGAACCATGGGCATGTCCAGTGCCCTTGACTGCCTGCGTGATGGATGGGCCTGTCAGCCAATGACGGTGGCTAGATAATTTCCTGAGATGTTTTTGGGGGGCTATTTTGCAGTGACACAGGGGCAATGGGGCATGTTATTGGGCAAAGGCGAGGAGTGGGACTGTCATGCTCCCTTTTCACACAAGCCAGTGAGAACAGAAACGTTAGTGTGTCGTCATAGGGGAGACCATGAGAGGGTCTCTGGATGCTTTCTTAAAGCTCGAGCTATAAATATTGTATTTCTGAGCTCCCAGTGTTGTCCTGCTTATGACATTCATTATGATGGTTCAGCTGGATCTCTGGGTTTGATAGATGTGCTGGTTGTGTTTTAAAGGTCTTTCTCCTGTCTAGGGAAAAATAAAGCAATATTTTCACTGTCAGACTTTGAAACAAAACTAGACTTTTACATTTTTTAGAAGAAAGTGCTACAAACAGCTGCCAAAACGTTGGAGTTGTCCCATCAACTTTCCCAGTGTCTGCAAATGGTGTTCTGGGTGGTCGCAATGGGGTGTTGCTCTGTGGTTGCTAGGGAATTTCTAGGGAATTATGGGTTACTAGGGTGATGCTCAGTGGTAATGTAGCTTACTGTCTTACTGAGTCTTACTATGATGATCCGATGCCAAAAGGGGCAAGTCCTGACAAAGGCAATATGTACCAACATTCATTTTTTTTTTTTTGTTCATTCACTCACAAAAAAAAGAGCAGTGCTCAGCGCTTCTGAATTGGTGCTTTTAATCAGAGAAATAGAGGTTTGTATAAGATTTATTAAAATGTATTATAATTCCAGACTACTTACCACCAGCAGGTTGAAGCAGAGAGGATGCAGGTTCTTATTGCAGCAGTGACTACTAAGCAAACTCAAATCTCAAGAACGGGATCAAATAAACATGATTTTGTTTTCTTCTTAGGCAAAGGTTAAACTGTGGACTCTGGAGCAGGACGAGAGCCGCCTCTGGACTCTGGAGCAGGACGGGAGCCAGGGACTGGAGCCGCCTCTGGACTCTGGAGCGGGAAGGGAGCCGCCTCTGGACTCTTGAGAGGGACAGGAGCCAAGGACGGGAGCCACCTCTGAACTCAGGAGCGGAATGGCAGCCAGGGATTGGACCCGCCTCTGGACTCTAGAGTGGGACGGGAGCCGCCTCTGGACTCTGGAGCAGGACGGGAGCCAGGGACTGGAGCCGCCTCTGGACTCTGGAGCGGGAAGGGAGCCGCCTCTGGACTCTTGAGAGGGACAGGAGCCAAGGACGGGAGCCACCTCTGAACTCAGGAGCGGAATGGCAGCCAGGGATTGGACCCGCCTCTGGACTCTAGAGTGGGACGGGAGCCGCCTCTGGACTCTGGAGCAGGATGGGAGACAGGGACTGGAGCCGCCTCTGGACTCTTGAGAGGGACAGGAGCCAAGGACGGGAGCCGCCTCTGAACTCTGAAGCGGGACGGGAGCCAGGGATTGGAGCCGCCTCTAGACTCTACAGTAGAGTGGGACGGGAGCTGCCTCTGGACTCTGGAGCAGGACGGGAGCCAGGGACTGGAGCCACTTCTGGACTCTAGAGCGGGACGGGAGCCGCCTCTGGACTCTGAAGTGGGACGGGAGCCAGGGACTGGAGCCGCCTCTGGACTCTAGCGGGACGGGAGCCAGGGATTGGAGCCGCCTCTGGACTCTAGAGCGGGACAAGAGCCGCCTCTGGACTCTGGAGCGGGAAGGGAGCCGCCTCTGGACTCTTTAGAGGGACAGGAGCCAAGGACGGGAGCCACCTCTGAACTCTGGAGCGGGACGGGAGCCAGGGATTGGAGCCACTTCTGGACTCTAGAGTGGGACGGGAGCCGCCTCTGGACTCTGGAGCAGGACGGGAGCCAGGGACTGGAGCTGCCTCTGGACTCTGGAGCGGGACTGGAGCCACGGACGGTAGCCGCCTCTGGACTCTGGAGCGAGATGGGAGCTAGGGACTGGAGCTGCCTCTGGACTCTGGAAAGGAGCCACCTCTGGACTGAACTCGGGGACTGAAGCCGGCACCGGCACATCTTGACAGTGGGCTCTGGCGTGGTGGTGGCCATCTTGGCAGATCGGGCTGACATCAGTGGTGGATCCGCCACACTGTATATTAATCTTGATCGCCTCGAGATCTGGTGGCAGACATGATGGCTGGCATGCTGGTTTTCTCCTCACTCTCCCCGATTTTAAATGCGGATCTATTGTGGACAAGCACCTGCTCTATAGTCCTGGAATCTCCTGGCAGGCGTGTTCTGGTCTATGCATTGAGACCTGCCCGGAAAAACACACCGAGGCTGGTTTCATCATAATGAACAAAAGGTACCAAATCCAAATCCATCTGTTTGTGCCTCGAGGGACAGATCCCCCTGGGAGAGGAGGAGAATCTCCACTGCTGCTAGATCCATTTTAAAGGTCTGTCGATCTGTCACAAGCTGGTTCTAATTGCAGTAGTGTTTATATGAACAAACTCATATCTCAAGAACAGAATCAAAGACACATGACCAAAACAACCAACTAAAACACAATGTCGACAGATATATTTAATATATCTGGAAGAGTCTGAATCACAGGGCTTAAATACACAAAGAACAGATCAGGGAAATGAGACACAACTGACAAGACTAATGATTAATTAACAAGACAATAGGTGAAAGGGATCAACTGAACAACCTAGAAACAGACAATCACAGAACAGACTAGAACAACACAAACTAAAAACATAGCAAACAAACACAAATTGTGACATTTGTTACGTCTGAAATTAATTGCTTGTCATATGTTTTATTGCCTTATACTTTCTAAAGGTGTTAAATGAACAGTATTAAAATATATTATAACTTTGGTTATGATTATTGAGATCATACTATTATTATAATGTGCATTAAAATGTGTAATTACTGCATTCAAAATATATTTAAATATTTTTTTTTTCAGATATCTGCACCAGTCAACAACAGTCGTTTTGCATGATAGAAACACCATTTGCCTTGCATAAAATAAACAGATTTTATTGTAATGCTGAATCAAATTTCTTTTGGATGTTAAAATATGCTCCTCTGGAAACCCTGTACTGTTTGGTAATGGGCAGGTTATAAGGAGTTAGCCATGACATCCCTTATTGATTATTGTTATACAATTATTGATGATTCCGATCGATGTCTTTTGTAATGTGCATAACGACTCTAGGTTGGTTTTGTTGGTGTTTCCCCAGATTTCCACACAGAATCTGTGTGTTTGTACTCTGTGGTAGTATGATTGAGTATGAGTGTATTATACAGAATATGCATTGATTTATTGTCCAGAATATTTATTTAATATTGTTACGGTTTTTGCCCATTTTGCTTTGATGTGTTTTATATGCGGTTTCCAGCATATTTTGTACTCTAAAATCACACCAGTAAATGAGTTTTACTTACAGTATACTTTTTTACAACTAGCCTATATTACAACAATTTTACTTCAGGATTTGTTTCATCAGGATAATTTTCAAATTATTTTCACAGTTAAGGATCCATCCATGTTAGATATAGATCCGGGTCACTAAAGACCCAAATAGGCTAAATAATGATAGGCAAAACATTCATGCATTTATATAATGAGAAAAAGCCAACAGGTCTCCTGACGAGTGGAATCATACCAATTGCCTGGCATGTTTGAGCTGGGCAGCATGATGGGGGATCGATTAGGGAAGGTGACAGCAAGGCTTCATGGTCAGACAGGGACATGGGGCTTTGGGATGAGGGTAGTGTTGCTGGCTTCTAAAGATCTAGAAAAAAAAAAAAAAAAAAAACAGTGGACATCTGCAATCACACTTAAGACATGATGAGAGCACTCCATTTACCACTGCAACCTTCAACCAGTCACCCCACACTTGAGAGAACAAGAGAGAGACTAGAAAGATCTAGACATGCAACACCACTGTGGTAAACATCAATGGCAAAGGTTTAAAAAATCCTCAATGGTTTATTTTAGAAAAAAAAAAAACATTTAAGTGGCGAAAAAACATGCAGAACGCTAACACTGTCCCAGGTTTTGCAAATAAACTCATATCATAATATCATATACATTAGTTGTGACACAGCCTTAGTATACTAATCAATTATGATCTTTTATGATGCATTCATTCATTCATGGTTTACTTTAATTTTCAATAATTATGTTACTACTCATAACTGAAGTTAAGAATCCAGAAATAAGCCAGCCGTGTGTTATAGTAATTTTACCACAAGTGGGGAATCTCAAAGAATTTCGGAATTTGATGAAATCTACAAAAGGCAACACAACCAATATGATAAAAGACACCAATGCAACCACATTTACTATTTGTCTCAATTTACAATTTCCAAGTATATCACAACATGACATCATGACTTTTGCGTAAACATACACGCCACTTTCGAGTCAAGTGGCGTGTTATCTCTACGCATTTTGAGCTATCCGCCTGTATCCGCGTGTATGCGTGTAAGTCTACGCCATTAACATCCGCGTCATTCCGCACGTCTGTACACGTCGTCAAATATACGAGCGAAACGAAGCAAAATGTACATCTACATCTGGGGAGCTATCTTTTTTTTTCCTAGGATGGTGAGGCAACAGTCATAAATGCCATTAACCCCAGTGACGGGTAGGTTTAGGGACGGGGTTGAGGTAGGTCATATATTTATAATATATGACGTTATGTCAATGGCATTCATAAACACGCTGAAAAGCGATTATGCGTGTTGATAGCACGGCAAAAATGGAAATACGAATTGGTGTGTCATACACACGCTACTTCATGAGATCAGTGTAAACAGACTAATAATTTCTGTGTCTACCAAAAACCAAATGATTTGTCAACAAATTGTCAAATGTTTTCTGTGATGGGTATATGGGCAGGGTTAATGCAAGAGGATAGAATATACAGTTTGTACAGTGTAACACCCAATATGCCTATGGAGAGTCCCAATAAACCACATACGCAAGTATGTGTGTGTGTGTGTGTGTGTGTGTGAAAAAAAAGAGTTTTAAATCTGTCTCATGTGAAGGTCATGTCTTTTATTGGATGAGTTTGTGTGAGAGAGCTGTCCAGCGTCGTGGTGTAGTGTATTCGTGGCCTTCAGTGAGTCCTCTGATCTGAGCGTAAATTACCGTTCAGTTTTTATGTGTTTCACCTTGGCGCAGGAAGAACAGCTTTTGACTTCTTTGAACACTTGAAATAAGACTTTCAAAAGCACTTCACTTTATAATTTTGCCTTTCTTGATTTCAAGATTTGTAGTTCAATAAGTTCAGTGTGTGAACTCTATTCAGAGTGATGTGCTATACCTATTTACTTTTTATAAATAGTATGTGTAATATATAAATATATATATATATATATATATATATATAAATGTATGTCAGACCTTCATTGTGGCAAATTCAAAAAGTTAAATCGAACTAGCTAAGCTTTGTTCCATCTTCTGATCTCGACAGCATTTTAAAACAGTCTCCCAGCACAAAGGCCGTTCCACAAGGCAGATTGCAAGATTATTCAGACAGACTTCTGACTAAGATAGACTATTTACTGTTCTGGTCAATTTCTAATGCTGCCTCACATGCAATCCTTTGCAATCCAAGAACACTGACTGAATAAATGTTAAAACACTTATTTTTATACAATACTGAAAAAATATCAACATATAGTTAAAGCTGCAGTCCGTAACTTTTTGAGTTAAAAATTATCTCAAATAATTTTTCAAGTATATAACCAGCGAGTGTTCAAAACTATCTGCTTGCCTTAGCTCGATTCAAAACAGTAAGCTTGTAATAATGTTTTTAATTAAGGTTTTATAAAGGTTCAAACAACAAGTGACAACTAGAGATTCACCCATTGTAAAATTTAAAAGCTACAGAACAAAGGAGACTGCAAACGGGCACAAGTCACGCAAATACTCATGTTTTTAAAATGAACAATTTCAGAACAAAGTATAATTTGCACAGTTTGACATGATAAGCGATTCTTATATTAAATCAGAGCGACTTACTGCAATGATTTTTTTTTTCCGTTTTCCTTTGAAAATTCTTTTGTTGGTCATACTTCCAAAAAGTCGGAATCTGTGATTCCGAATAAAAGTATCCACACCGGCGTGGTGACTGACAGTCGCACATTCTCCTCAAAACATAAGATTAATCCGCGCTGCGCCGTGCAATGCTGAGGCACAACCCACGTAAAGTTGATAATTTTGCAAATAACTGCAATTGCAGATTTCAAACAGAGATGGCAACAAAGAGGAAAAACTACGGACTGCGGCTTTAAATACAATAAACAAAATTACAATTTAATTTTCTATGAAGTTTAGAGTGTTATGTCTTTACCTTCGCAACATCAAGATCGTGCATCAAACACTTCTAGGGCCAGATTTACTAAACAGGGCAAATTAGCATTAGAGCGCACTTCCAAAAAAAAACAAAAAAAAAAACACCGGTGGGATGGGAAAGTTCTTAACGTAATCTACTGATGACACACAAATTAAAAACTCAGACGCAACGGAATAATTTCCATGAGGACAATAAAAAAATATTTTTGTTTGGGTGGTAAATTATGACACAAATACCAGTACATTGACTTGCACAATCATTAGTAAATCACCTTGCATGATTCATTTAAATACTCTCCTCCCAAAAATTGTAAGAGTAAAACTCTTACAAATGCATATAATGAGGTCAGCCCAAAATATAACTATCCACACCTAATTTCAGCGCTTTAGTAAATTCTGACAGTAGTTTATTATTTTTTTATATATATATATAATCCAAAAGAGGGTTTGCACTGGCACAAGCAGTTAGTAAATCTGGCCTCTAGTGTTTCTAATGTGCTTCATGTGAGGAGTGCAACTGTACGTACTGTACGTACTGTACGTACAGGAGTGCAACTGTACGTACATGCTATTGGAATTTGATGGAAAATATTCAGTTAGTATGAGACCTTAGAAGGCAGATCAGTATGTTGTTTTATTCAGCATTAAAATGGACAGGTAGGAACTTTACTCAATCGGACCGAGAGGAGGCCCCGTTTCCGTTTCCTCGTACTATGCCCTGGGTACAGAGTCTGTGATTTTTCCACAATAAAACACTCCTCCGAGTACCATATCTGAATGCTTTTTCCAAGAGATTTTACAGTCTTCCCAGAGGATCTCTATGGTGTACAGCACCAGTTCAGTGGAGGAGAAAGAGGAGAGATCAGGACTGACCTTCAGGATCAGATGGGGGGTTGGGAAAGGACCTGTCTCCACTCTGCAATTAATACACAGTGTTTTTAGCGCTGTAGTGTCAGCGTTGTCCCCAGGGCCAAGAGCACAGAGCAGGACTTTCATATTACGCTACATACTTCTGCTCTCTCTGAAAGGTCACGGATCTGATCTGTATTCAGAAAGCTTTAGATCTCGGAGCTACCACTGTAAACGGCAGAAAGGGAATCTGCAGCATGAGGTTGAGGACGAGGGGCCGTTTGTGTCAAGTGTGAGGTCAACGGCATTTAAGAGTCTTAAACTGGACGTGATGCGTGGGGAGCCTCGGAAAATAAGAGAGAGAGAGAAAACAAATAACAGAGCTGTGACTCACTTGACTAACTGAGTCCTTTTTCCATTTGACCCTTTTAATTAGGAGAAGTGGTTCACTGCTCCCAGGCTCCAATGAAAAACTGAGTGCTACAGAAATAAGAAGTACTTTCGAACAGAAAAAAAAATAAGCAAACATTAAACGAGTCTGAATAGAATGCAGCATAAGGAATGTTCTTTTTTGAATGTATCAAAGTGGGCTGTGAAATATTTCCACTTGATATTTTTTAACCGCCTTTTTCCACCAATAAATAAATTGTTTACTATAAGACCAGGAATGTACTTTAACAATTTAATAGGGTTGACTTAAATTTCATTGAGTTGAAGAGTTATGTTCATAAGACAAATTATCATGTCATTGTTAGAAATATACCAGTCACACTGATACCACTTTTGATACCACTTTCCAGAACAGGTCCGTTACCGGACTACTTTAATTTTTAGTACTTGCCAATACAGAGAACTCATGCCTGTATTTTCATTTCATTTTTTTATTTTTTAAGTATTGGGCAGAGTATAATATTGGGCATTAGCCAAAATAATATGACTCAATTTAGTTGGCTTAGCAAATTTTAGATAAGATATTTCCTTGTATGAGCTACTGTTACTGTTCATATTATTGCTCCATCATATTTTATTTTTAATTTAATAGCACAGTGAATAGAGCTGCTTCAGGAGGGCTTGATTCAATTTTTTTAATCGAGAAAAAAATAAATAAATCATCGAGCCCCCCGGTTGGGCCAGTGATTAAAATTTTTGGATACCGGTAAAATATAACAATATTCAGGTACATAAATTAAATAAAGTAATCAAATATAAAATAGCATTGCATAGTCTTCATTATGTAACCTCGGGAACGCAGGCGTTCCGCAGTCAATGAAAATACACACATTGACTTTAACGAAAACCTATTAAAGTAACACTATGTAGTTTGTCAACCTTTATAATATATTACCAAAATCCAGTGAGATGGTACATCGACTTACAATAGGTTGAATGACACGTCTGCCGTAGCCTGAAGGTGTCTGTATCGCTGAAACTAGCACTTTGTAACTTCGGGTTTCGGGTAGGAACCCGAGCACAAGAAGAACTACAAAATTCCACCGCTTTATGGCATACGTCACTTCCCCCACCACCCCAAACTTCCTCAGATTCTGACGTTAGTGCTCAACTCACGTTTGATTGCCGCCTGTATGTTTTCGTCATGGCCGAACAACATCTGTTAACACACCTCTGTTAAAGGGATTGTTCACTTTGAAATTAATTTTTGAAATGTTTTAGCTTACCTCAAGGGCATCCAAGATGTAGGTGTCTTTGTTTCCACAGTATTTTCAATTTTGACATTTTTCAGTCAAACCGTTGTTGTCTATCAGTCATACACTGAAGGCTAAGGGGGTCCACCAAAAAGCATGCACAGAGAAGTCAAAATTAAACATGATTTAATGATTCGTAAATGTAAGTACACATTGATGGCCTAAGACACGAAACGAGCGTTTTTGTGAGAAAACGAACAGTATTTATATCGTTTTTACCTCGTGTAATCACAGTGACGTCCAAGTGATCTGAATCAGTTGTGCAATGTCCAACTGAACCGAACTGAATCAGTTCAATGTTACACCGGAGGTGATCGCTTGCGTGTGACGTCACTCAATATTTACACGAAGATTTCGGAAGTTTTACCTTTTACTAAACATATTTAGATATACCGAAATCGTCTTCCATTTCGGTTTCCCGTATATCTAAATATGTTTAGTGAAAGGTAAAACTTCCGAAATCTCTGTATAAACAAAGAGTGACGTATAAACAAGCGATCACTTCCGGCGCATGCGCAGACCGAAGCGCCCCTGCCGTCAGATCATTTTGTCATGGCTATGATTACAAGAGGTAAAAACGATATAAGTACTGTTCGTTTTCTCACACAAACCGCTCGTTTCGTGTCTTAGGCCATCAATGTGTACTTACATTCACGAGTCATTAAATCATGTTTAATTTTGACTTCTCTATGCATGCTTTTTGGTGGACCCCCTTAGCCTCCAGTGTATGACTGATAGACAACAACGGTTTGACTGAAAAATGTCAAAATTGAAAATACTGTGGAAACAAAGACACCTACATCTTGGATGCCCTTGAGGTAAGCTAAAACATATCAAAAATTAATTTCAAAGTGAACTACACTTTTATCCCTTTATCCCTTTATCCCGGTTTCCTTCATTCGAAGAGGACTACTTACCCTGCCATCACTTGATTCTCCAACGACTATACTCCAGCGTCTCCATTGTCTTCATCTCTATTGTCTCCAGCATCTCCATCTCCTTAGTCTCCAGTGTCTTTAGCGTTCTTCGTACCAGCCATCCATCTCACCCACAATATGTCTCAATACCTGTAAGAGGGACCCTTCCACTCATCGCTTGCACACCACTCTCCACAGTATCATTGCATTCTGTCAGCACTCATTGTTTTCAATTGTTGCACATGCTATTCAGTTTTAATCCAAATGACCCATGTGTACTGGGTCATTTGGATTAAAACTGCAGAAGAAACAAGGCCATATGAGTTGGAATGACCCAATCTCGTGAGGAAACAACTATTTTATGAGGGGGCGATTTCATGTGAATTTAAATGCTGTTATTCGTAAAGAAACAACAACAGCAAAAATCATGAAGGTCCATTGCTAACCTCACCCCTAAAACCTAACCATCACTATACAAATAAATATAGATAAGATTGAATAACACAGTCTCATCCCAAAAAGTCATATAACTGACGTTTTGGGACGTATTTTGACCATACGTCAATATCAGCCTTTTTAGGGCCCCCTTAAACGTCGGTAGATGGCGATCCCGGGCCGTCATACAACTGACGCTTTACCTTTAACGTCAGTTAGGTGACGGGTTAGGTTTAGGGTTAGGTTTAGGTATGGGGTAGAGTTAGGATCCCATAACCTCATCTACCGACGTTTAAGGGGGCCCTAAAAAGGCGAATATTGACGTATGGTCAAAAGACGTCCCAAAACGTCAGTTATATGACATCTTGGGGTGAGACCGGGTTGGATTGAATTAGCTACTTATTCGGCAAAATGTGACATAGTTACAAATTGCCACTTGGGTATGTTAGTTGGCATGACAGGAGGGTGAGTAACTGATGACAGATTTATTTATTTATTTTGGGAACTATTGGGTGAATCCATTTACAGTGGGGAATATTGAACAAACTGTATTTCGGTCACTCAAAGTCTCATTTGAGTCAAATTAAATATGTCATCTATTCTGACTAAAGTTTGGTTCCTATTGTTTAATAAGCTAAAACTTTTTTTGTGACATAACAATTGATTCTATCATACATGCACATGAATAATTGGGTTAAGCCTCAGTGTCATAATCTAATTCCTACCAGTGAAAGGAGAAATACATGCCCACACACTCATAACAGAGTTACACAGCAGCGCGGACTGTCTTAATTCAATACACATTACATCGACCTGGGGACACCATGGAACCTGGAGCAATTACAGGATTGCTTGTGCAAAATCTAGTGGGCCAAATATACACTTGACTGTCATCAAAGTGGATTAGAAAGGATTATAGTCTGCATTGCAATAAAATCAGATGAACTACATCGCTCAAATTATGTATGTTAAGAAAAAAGCTGTGTTAGCAAAAAACACTAAAGATAAACATGAAAAAAAAAAGCTATTTCTCACACACACTGGACAACTTTATAACCAAATCTGCTACGATAGACAAACTCATTTTATGTCTGGTATAGTATTATATAAAATGTTATTATGTTTTTTTTTTTTTTTTCCATGGTAAAACAGTTTATTATGAGAAATGATCTAATTTTCGTTGTGTTTGTTGCCTGTTTGGGTATATTATTTGTGTCACGGTGTGGTGTTGTAGGAAGGCAAGCAGACAGAAGGTCGAATGTAAACTTTACTAAATATAACTTCAGGTAGGTACAGACAGGCAGGTAACCGACAAGGACTGACTGAACTGAAGGGAACTAAATACAGAGACTGATGAACTGAAGACAGGTGACACAGATGATGATGATCATTTTAATCCTGCTTAATAATTTTGCATACCTGAACAGCCTATAAGGCGTTTTTCACTTCCTGCCTTCATTAAAGGTATAGCGCAGGATCTTTCCGAATATTAGAGAAGACCTGCCCTCTCCAATTTTTATTTTTTTTAAAATGCACATGCACAGCACTTTATTGCTCCCGAGAGGGAACGTATTACGCCTTACACAATTATGTTGTAAATTATAAACGGTAACACTTTATTTCGATAGTCCACTTTAGACATTCTACTAACTATAAGTAACTTTTCAACTACATATCAACTAACTGTCATTAGAGTATCAGTAGACTGTCTGCTTAATATCTGGTAACACTTTATTTTGTTGGTCCCTCAACAGACATTCAACTGACTATAAGTAAACTGGCGACTACAAGTGAACTTATTCTACTAATATACTACTATTCTAATGAGAGTTATTTGACATGTAGTTGAAAAGTTACTTATAATTAGTAGAATGTCTAAAGTGACAATCGAAATAAAGTGTAACCTTATAAACCAACTCAAAAACATTCATAAAAAAAGACAGAATGTCAAATGCCCTTCCGTGTTTTATTTACTTATTATACTGATCGATTGAGTGACTGAGGACTCAAGACATGATATCCAATGGAGAAGTAGCTTGTTGCAATTGTGTAAATACTATTGTTAACACATTGGAATTATAAAAAATGAACACACAATGAACACATTAGCATGGTCAAAGGCTACTTTTAGCCAAATTGAGATGTGTCTACACGGTGCATGACTTGTACCAGGGCTAGCACCGCTAATCATAGCTTACATTAACTTTTACTACTAGTGATTTTAAATGGATTTCTCCCAAATAGCATGACAAACTTTACCTGTCTTGTAGAATCTTCGCGACTGCGGCATCAGTGGGAAGCCCAACCTGTGCTTTTAGCGCACGCCAGCGTGTGAAATATTCACTCAAAATCACTCTGGTCTTGTTTCTATATTCTGCGTCCTTTCTCTTCTTATAATACACTTCGTATACAGTTTTTCTCGTTCGACCCTCAGCCATTTTCAAAGGAATGACTGAAACCAACTCATCACACATAATACACATGAAAGTGAAAACTACATAGGGACGAGCACGTACGACGGCCTTATACGTAAAAATATCACCAGAATGATTGACACTTAGGTGGACCAATAGTATAGACTACCCACCCGGAAAAAGAAAATCCTCAGCTATAGCTTTAACAATTATACATGTATATCACTTATAAATTATTAAATGCAAAATGAATAGAAGTTATTTAGATTAATGTAGTTTGGAATAGGTAAAATGTACTTAGAAGTGACCAGTAGGGGAGGGTAAACAGTCAAACACTGGGACGGATCAAGCAATCAAACCAAGTGTGAAAACACCTTAAGATAAATCCAGGAAACTCCATGCAGTTTCTTCAAGGTTTGCTATCAGAAATGGCAACACCCTGCAAACATACCCTCTCTCTCTTTCTTGGATGACGATAAATGCTGCTATTCCTTTAAGACAAAAATTGCCTTTTCTGTTCATCTCACTACAGATATCATGACCTCTCACATGGCAGCCCATTCTCACTCCCAAGGCGTCACTTAACTGACGCCTTGGAAAGTATTTGGACATGCTTCAATATCTGACGCTTTAGGCGCCCTTTAGCGTCAGTAAGATGACGCCCTAGGATCGCGTGTACCCTACCCCCACCCCACACCTAAACCTAACCGCGTCCTCTAACTGACGCTTTCCTTTAGCGTCAGTTAGATGACGCCGTAGGATCGCGTCATGTAAGTGACGCTAAAGGGCGCCTAAAACGTCAAATATTGTGCTGTAAATAGGTTAATTAGGGGTTGAGACATTAATTTACACACACGCACACAATGTGTGCTGGTTGACAGTCTGTATGTTTAATGAGCGGGTGTATGCCAGGGCTTGGTGACCTCAGCATGTCCAGCTGCTGTTGGGTTCTCCAATGGAGGCAGATAATCGCTGGAGGTCTTTCTTTCTTTCTTTCTTTCTTTCTTTCTTTCTTTCTTTCTTTCTTTCTTTCTTTCTTTCTTTCTGCTGTTCTGGTGGTGGTCCAGGTGGTCCACCAAGAGATTCTCAGAATAAGATGGACTGTTTAAGCAGCATGGTGTTGATGGTTTTGTGTTTTGCTTACTAATGGCTCTTTTCCAAACCATGCGTGGTACAACAACATGCTGTCTCAGTTTGCTTGTCCACTGCAGTTTAGTGCTTAAAGTGGTTGGAATTATACCGATCGTTATAGCGTCGCATCTCATCTACTGACCACGATACAGTCATTTATTTTTTTCAAGTTGCATGAGACGGTCATTTAAAACAGTTGTGCAAACAAATTACACTGCGGCAGTCGTTTAAAGCCCTTTGAAGCTGCACTGAAACTCTCATTTGGACCTTGAACTGTTTGCTTCCCATTGAAGTCCATTATATGGAGAAAATCCTGGAATGTTTTCATCAAAAACCTTAATTTCTTTTCAACTGAAAGAAAGATGTGGACATCTTGGATGACATGGGGGTGAGTAAATTATCAGCAAAAGTTTTTATTTAAAAGTGAACTACTCCTTTAACAATAATTGTAATACTAAACATAACAGTGCTAGCAAAATACAATGTAAATGAACATACATGAATTTAATATTGCAGCTCATAGATACCAAACATTCTACACTTTTGATCTTGGTTAACCACAGTATGGAAATCTAAATTATTATTAGTTTTTTTTTGTTGTTGTTACATATAGGCAAAACTATATCAAAGGAAATTTTTGAGATTGGAAAATCAGATGAAGTAAGAGTTGACAGGTCTTTGGTATTCAGTGCGTGATTCTGCATCGGGGTGTTGTTGCGGCATCGGGGTGTTGTTTGGGGTAGTTCCACAGAAACACTAACACATAGCTTGTAGGGTGAATATAACAAATACTTGCATGTCTGATCTGTTTCAGGCACTACAATACTGTACATTTAACAATACATGTAAGTTGTAAGTAGCAATGTAGCAATTAACATTCAACTGATGTAAGTGATTAATTTATCTGCAATTTAAAGGGCACCTATTATGGAAAATTCACTTTTACATGGTGTTTGAACATAAATGTGTGTTGGCAGTGTGTGAGCAAAACCACCCTAGAATGATAAAAATCCACCCAGTGTTTTTTTTACAATCTCAATAAATCATATCCACTGTCTCAGAACGAGCTGTTCTAAGATTCAGCTCTTTGTGACGTAGAATTGAGCAAGGGGTTTGATTGACAGTGTGGTTGTGGCCTAGACCCCGCCCTCAGTGACCTGTACACACCATCCTCCATTGTTTCAACGACAGCCGGTAATGTCTCATGGAAACATTCGTGGGTTAATCCTGCTGTTGTGGCTTAAAAATTAATCCTCAAGTGTGGATTGTCGTCTACTGTTTGCGATCCAACATCACCTCTAGTTAAGTGTATTTTATGATTTTTGAGCAAATAGCTGCTAGTCATTTCAGTCTGTCAGCCAATTCAACAACAAATTATGCGTCTTAAGTTGTTGTCGTCGTAGGATGTCTGTGTATATAATTTAAACATTGTTTGTATAGCGTGTAACCACACGTTTATAAATATATATTTAAAGATATTCTATTAAAAACTGCATATATGTTGTTGTTCTGTAAGTTAGCCATCTTCTCACATTTGCCACAGAAGCACCTGTATGACAAGCTAAACATGACGCCACAGGTCCCTCGCATAAATGTAATTTCGCTTGTACGTAGCAAACTTTATCACAGTATGTGTATGTACTTTCAAAAAAATGCGCCAGCATTAGTGTTTGTGTGTGTCTGTGTGTGTGTTGCACATCCATACTTGCAAAAAGACGTGATTACAACTCTATAAGTACATAAATGTATCAAATAACCATACCGAGACGTACTGGACCATTCTCATATGTTTATTCTGCCGGAGTCTCCAGTACTATTTATATAATCCGATTCAAACGTACGCTGAATGACATTCAAAACAGCGCGTCTCTCGCTCTCCCCTTCTGCTTACCAACTGCCATAGGTATCAAGTTACGCCCTCATCCAAAGGCAGGGCAGGTATATGCAGCTCATTTGCATTTAAGGTGGCAGACACCCATAACAGCTCATTTTTAATCAGGTCCCAAAATGACTTTTTCAAATGGTTATAATAAATTAACTATGGGGTATTTTGAGCTGAAACTTAACAAATACATTCTGGGGACACCCGAGACCAATATTACATCTTGTAAAAAAGGGGCATAATAGGTGCCCTTTAAAATCGATCATTTTCTGCCATGACATCCATGATTTTTTTCCCCTACACTGTATTTTTTTTTTTTTTTATTAAAACAAAAAAAGTGTTTCTATCATCTAAGAAATTTAGCTTGATGATGAACATTTTGTCTTTTGTAGCCTATGTGACTGAAACTTTCTATCAGCCAGCTCGTGTCAATCTCCTGGCTTGTGACTGTGAATTTGTGTTCAGTTGATTGGCTGCTAAAATAGTCGGCTCTGCTATAAGGCACAGATGTGAGGTGCACTAATTTGGCACCAGCACTGCTAACCAGCAGACTAAACCAACCAGAAACCGTCATGAGTTGAGGTCTAATCCTTCATGACTGCTTTAAACCTGGGGAGATGGAGTTGGCTGTCAGTCTGTGCTGTACCATGATCACAGATGGCGGCCCAAGGAAAAAATAAAGAAAAAAAATAAAAAAGAAGTGAAGGAGTGAAAGAGAGAGAGAGAGAGAGAGAGAGGGAGAGAGAGAGAGAGTCAAAGAGGGCAAGACAGACAGCCAGGGGTCAGTATATCAGCATGGCCGGCCTTTCTTTTCCTGCGGTGGTCAGATGTGGAGAGAGAAGCCCTTTTTGTCCCTCTCAATGGGGGATCCATTCTGCCTCTCATCCTGAGTGCACCTGCTCGGGCTGTCACAGCGGTTTGCTCACAGCTCACTCTAGCCTCATCCCTGGCTTTACCACAGTACTTTATAGGAAACAATGGCTTTGATTTTTGAAGTCTCTTGACTTGATTTTACATCTTCCTTAGGAATTGAGTTAAGATATGTCACAATTATAACAAAACAACTTCTTTCTGAGAGTAGCCCACCCCAGACAATCCTGTAAATAAATATACCCCTTTGTGCTGATCTCGGATCTGCTTAAGTTTTACATACTGATTTCTAAGAAAACCGAAGAGTTCCCAAATGAGCTGGTCACAGTGAAGCATTTCCCTTCAGCCACCACCTGCCTTGTCAGTGTGATTACACAGCTGTGAATATCTTTAATTGAAAGTCATTACACTCACACACACAACACATTTTTGCTGGCTTATTACTGTAAAAAAAGAAGTTTTTTTATTTTTTTTAAATGCTATGGTAAAAATCTGAGTAAATGTTTTTTTTTTTTATTGTGCCTTTTTTAAAGTAAAGAGCACAATTCATCTTATAATGTAACGCTTTTCCATCACAACAACTGTTTCTTTCTTTTTTGAATATATTATGTGCATTAGAGTTTTTTTTATTTTTCACCTTATGTTTCTTGCATTATTTAAAGTGTCATGTACGGAGCCCCCCTAGTCCCACTTTTTGGCAAAATAAAAAATAAAATAAAAATTATAACTGCCTTGTGGCCTCAAGATAGTAATTTGTGGCCTCAAGATACTATCTCGTGGCCTCAAGATAGTAATTCATGGCCTCAAGATAGTAACTCGTGGCCTCAAGATACTAACTCATGGCCTCAGGATAGTAACTCGTGGCCTCAAGATAGTAACTTGTGGCCTCAAGATAGTAACTCGTGGCCTCAAGATAGTAATTCATGGCCTCAAGATAGTAACTCGTGGCCTCAAGATAGTAACTCGTGGCCTCAAGATACTATCTCGTGGCCTCAAGATAGTAACTTGTGGCCTCAAGATACTATCTCGTGGCCTCAAGATAGAATTAGTATCTTGAGGCCACGAGTTAGTATCTTGAGGCCACGAGTTAGTATCTTGAGGCCACGAGTTAGTATCTTGAGGCCACGAGTTAGTATCTTGAGGCCACGAGTTAGTATCTTGAGGCCACGAATTACTATCTTGAGGCCACGAGTTAGTATCTTGAGGCCACGAGTTAGTATCTTGAGGCCATGAGTTAGTATCTTGAGGCCACAAGTTAGTATCTTGAGGCCACGAGTTAGTATCTTGAGGCCACGAGTTAGTATCTTGAGGCCACGAGTTAGTATCTTGAGGCCACGAGTTAGTATCTTGAGGCCACGAATTACTATCTTGAGGCCACGAGTTAGTATCTTGAGGCCACGAGTTAGTATCTTGAGGCCATGAGTTAGTATCTTGAGGCCACAAGTTAGTATCTTGAGGCAACGGGTTACTATCTTGAGGCCACAAGATAGTATCTTGAGGCCACAAGTTAGTATCTTGAGGCCACGAATTAACTATCTTGAGGCCACGAGTTAGTATCTTGAGGCCACGAGTTAGTATTTTGATGCCACGAGTTACTATCTTGAGGCCACGAGTTACTATCTTGAGGCCACGAGATAGTATCTTGAGGCCACGGGTTAATATCTTGAGGCCACAAGTTACTATCTTGAGGCCACGAGATAGTATCTTGAGGCCACAAGATAGTTATAATTATTATTTTTTGCCAAAGTGGGACTAGGGGGGCTCCGTAGTCATGTGTTACCATGACGGTGTTTTATATTTGTGTACGTGACGCCCTAAATTGTTAGGGAAAAACAGTGCAAAACATGTATCTTTAGGAGTACCACAGCATGCACCTTATCAACACCTAAAATGAGCACTTTAGTACCTAGAGTAATAATATCTACCCTTAATTACTGTATACTATGAAATGTTATTAGTAATGACGTTATAAAGATGTCGCTTGAAGGTTACGGCACCAGTTACTTTTTGAACCAAGTGTTACTCATATTTTTCTGAAAGTGTAATCAGCTTGGCGATTTGATGTGGCTTTCTCATTACCACCTGTGTTTTTGGTGGTTAACAGTGTATTATAAGGTACAAAACAGATATTAGTACTTCATTTGGTTGGTACTTTAACATTGAATCAGTAAAATCAATGATACTAATCATAATATTTATAATACTAATGAAATGACAGGAGTTTTATTTTGTAGATTGTTCCCTTTGCCCCCCTTTGCAGTGCACCTGACACATTAACATGCATTTTCAATGACAATGATCAGATCACAATAAGAAAGTATTTTGACCACGCTGTTTGGTGTAAATGCACCCAAGATGTATTGTGACTGGATCACTTAAACTGGTAGTAGTCAGACAACCATGATGATATATTATTAATAACATATTAATAACCGGTGTAAACCGCAATCTGTCTCAGCCGACCACTTGTGATCAGATCACCCAAGGCAGATGTTAATAACAGTTTTAAATAGGGTCTTTGATTTGAATCGCTTGTGTTGATTACAGGAATTATACATATTCTATATGAACTCCATATCAACATGCATTAAATGTTCCTAATCAAAGACTTATTTGCTCCCACATTTCAAATTTCTGGGGTCTTTTTGTCATTGTCCTGCTATATGTTTTAGATGTTTGTTCTGATGCAAGTGGATGCAAATCAAATTGTTTATTTTTGTTTGTTTGTTTGAGAAGTTTAGCCCAAAACGGTCTTCAATGTCCCCAAATCCATGTGTCGCCTTGGCCACTGACTCTGTTTCCACAGGACAGGCCTGAAATCAATACTTCTCGCACTGTCATTTGTCACATATTTACAAGGCTGAGAAGCACTCCATTTTAGGACAGTGTAATCTATCAGTTCAGAGTCTCTGGTTTCTGTCCCTTCCTCCAACCCTCTCTTCCACTCTCTCATTTCTTCTTTCCTGCATTGACTGTCCCATCTGACAGATGGGATATGAACGCCACTGGAAAAGGATGAAGCCCCTAAGCTGGAATGCTCCTTTACTGTGAATGGTTTCTCTATGCTGATCTGTATTGGACTGCATTTAAAATGACTATTAATCTCAGTTTAAACTGTATTCAAATTTAGTTATCTCCTGACCTTACGTATAGTGCTTAGCTTTTTTTTTTCACCACTACCTAGAAACCGTATGGCCATTTACAAACAAATTGCAAACAGGGTGAAAGCATAACCTTTCCACACACTGAGCTGTAATAAGCTAGCAACTCAAATTGAAGGGTTTTTGAGGCACTTTAAGGAATATAATCAATTTCCCCCATTTGCAGTAGAGCACTTTACAAAGGGCTTGATATCATTTCATTCAGACTGTCTAGCCGGTATATAACACGTCTTAAAAGAGGAACATTCTGCCTTTATGAGATTTTCCATCACTTGAGATGATAAGCTCCCTCATGTTCCCTAATAAAAGTAGGGGAGACAGAGACCTTTTTACTTTTACATCTAATTTAATGATTTTTTTTTTTTTTTTTTTGCCTGATTACAAACTACCATTTATTAAAGGGTCACTTCACCCATTTGCATTAAGCTTTGTATCTTTAGAAACTCAGTCATATTTTTGAATGGTCATGGTTTATTCCCTTATTTTCCCCTGAGATGGGAGAAATAAGGATTTGTTTTTCTTCCTGCTTATCGTGACGTAAAAATCGTCATTTTGCGTCACGATTAGCAGGAAGTCATATTTCATTAAAATCTTCAGAACTACATATATTAGCTCATTATTATTCCAAGGTGTTGGACCCACTCACCCTACAAGCCTATTACAGATCAGTGGGTGGGACTTCACTTGCAGAAACTGAAATCAATATCCGCCATCTTGTTTGGAAGCTAAGCTAATAAGTGCTGTGGAGATAGTAAGTTATGACAATGACGGAAGAAACTAAACATGATATGGAAGAAGAGGATTTTGAAGTTCTGCTGCTCAAATCCGATGTTTGTGGCTATCTTTACGAGCCGCAGTATAGTTTAGAGCAGCTGAGGCTGATAGAGGAGCAGGAGACGCCGAGGCGGCGGCCTGTCGTGGTCGAGGACCCTGCACTGACTCTGGCACTGGGCGGCTTGCTGCCCAGAGTCCGTCTGCTGCAGAGAATTTCAACGATGGCAATTTATCCTGGAGGAAATCTCTGAATCAGACGAGCACACGGACGTTTGTGTTGTGATAGTTTCGCCTGACTAAACTTCCAGGTAACATGCAGTAATTCACCAAACAGAAATAAATACAAACGAGGAGTAATTCACTTAAAGTTTGCCAATGTAACGTGAACGGGGTTTGTTGTTGTGAGAAGAAGGAGGCAGGAACCGGCGAACATTTAAACGTTTTAATAGTAAAATGAACAAATACAAAACGAAAGTATAAGCCAAAGCCAGCAGCCCCTCATTGACGACTGCTGTAACGTTACATACAACAGAAACAAAACTTCATAAAATCAGGCCTGTTTCTCTCTCGATCTGCCGTCGTCGCTCACCGTTTTATGCTTTCGCTTCTCCGTGAGAGACGCGGGACCGGCGCACGCCTCACAGGTGTCTTTCATTATCACCAAATAGTCTCTGTTATCACTCACGCCACCAGCCTCGCCGTCCTCTTATGTACCTCGCCCTCGATCGTCCTGCTCGCCACAGCCAACTAGACATTTTGTGTGAAATAAATTTCAAACTCTGGGGATGGCTAATGTTAGCCTTGTAGACAGAAGAATGAATTCTCTGTTTGCACGGTTCCGGATTAGTGGGTGTGGCTTGTGGAGCTGTACAACGCGGGGCATTCTTTTCTCGGTCAAGAGGGCACCAAATTAAAAAATTATTTTACATTTCGACTACATATATGATCCACTTTCAATAAAGATTTATCTTGCAATGGGTGAAATGCTCCTTTAATCACAAACTACAACATTACAAATACAAATTTATCCAAATTTTCCACTGATATAACTTGAGTGTATAATTTTAACTATTTTGTCAAGAGTTTTAGTAATTTACTTAGATGTAAAATTATTTTATTTTATCTGGATTTTGTACAACAGATCCGATATAACTGTATTCATAGGCATGTATGATTCAGCAGCATGCACTGCATTCACTCTGATACAGTGTCAGATAGCCTGAAGACTGAAGTCAAAGTCATTGTATTTTTTTTTCTTTTCTTTTTTTGTATAATTTATTTTGTAAAAAAAGTTTATTCTATTATGTGCCATTACTTTTAGTAACCATATTGGTGCACACTGGATATTTGAGGTGCTCCTAAACATAATCCGAATTCGTTTTTATTTATTTATTTATTTTTTTGTGGGCCCTATTTATAGTTCCCTTTTTTGTGTCTTAATGAAAATATTTTTACTCCTATAAATTTTGTCTTCATAATCGTTTGCATTAACAATGAAAACCTTGCACTAGATTAGTGCAATTTAGTAATTCCCATTAAGCGCTGAGTAGTTAGCTTGGTGTAAATATATAGTCTCTGAATCCAGGCCTCATATGTCACACCAAAGGAAGCAAATCAAGCATTTCCAGTAAGTATGTGTTCAGTAAATCACATTGTGGGAGGAGGAGCAGATATGTGACGATATCCATTAACACTACTGCAGGGGTCAAATACCACCCACACCAGCATTCAAATGAGGATGCACGCCCATCTCTCCTCTTCCTCCCCTCATTGTCAACAGACCCATGGGCCTGTTTGGTGTGACCCTACACCCCTTCAGCCATTACAGTCTAATTGAAACACATCCACTGGGACGTAAACACACACACAAACACAGACAGATTTACAGGAAACTTCACCACTTACCAAAACACAGGATTCCGCTACCAGAAAAAGCAGTGAGTTCCAAGAAGAGGGAATCCATTAATAATGAATCAGTTTAAAATCACATCCGAAACGTATGGATTTTCTGTTGTGAGGTGAACGACAGGCCTTGAGTCAAAGATGTCTTGCTGGAGACCTGGCTGGAGAGAGTGAGCTAGCATGGGGTGAGTGCTGAGTTTTGAACATCACTCATTGATTGGCAAAAGCCTCATACTGTATTACCCTGTTATAACAACATGTTCGACAGGGTGGAGCACAAGGGCCAACTTCTTGTCACCAGTTTCTAAGCTCGTCTGGGCAGATCTCTGCTAAATATTGAAGATTAACCACAAAGCAACTAGCTTCTAAATACAGAACGAGAGGAGTCACACCTAAAACCTGAGGGAGTCCAACTGTTAGCTCCACAACGTTCGGGTTTAGCGGTGCAACAAAGGGACATGTTTTCTCCATTTATGTACATTGATTTTGTCTATGACTCGTGTGTTACGGCTGTTGTGATAAAAGGTTGCCATTTCATTGATGACATCCTCTTCATTTTAAATACAGAAAAATCCTCTGAAATATCATCTGTTTGACCTTAAAAGCGAAGTGTGTCATTTCTGCACCACTAGTGGCACCAAGCAGAATTCTGAAAATAATGACTGTTCTGCACCACCCAACAGCCGAATTCATTGGTCAACTTAATAACAAAGTCACCTTTCATGACATATTAAAGGGATAGTTCCCCCAAAAATGAAAATTAGCCCATGATTTACTCAGCCTCAAGTCATCCTAGGTGTATATAACAATCTTCTTTCAGACGATTACAATCAGCGTTACATTAAAAAATGTCCTGGGTCTTCCAAGCGTTACAATGGCAGTGAATGGCCATTTCTGTTTTGAAATCCAGAAAAGTGCATCTCTCCATCACAAAAGTCCTCCACACGGCACCGAGGGGTTAATAAAGGCCTTCTGAAGCGAAGCGATGCATTTGTGTAAGAAAAATATCCATATTTAAAACTTTATAAAGTAAAATAACTACAAGTAACTTCTGGCAAAACAAACATATGGATTCCACTTACCCCTAAAGCTCAAAACTAACTTGTGACGTCGGAAGTAGCATAGTGCGTCATGGCGTAGCATAAATATCAACAGTACGCCGCATTACTCGCATAGGCTTTAGGCGTAAGTGGAAGAAGGTCTTTATTAACCCCCTGGATGCACTTTTATTGACTTCAAAACAGAAACGGCAATTCACTGCCATTATAAAGCGTGGAAAAGAAGGACATTTTTTAAAATAACTCTTTAATAACTCGATTGTATTCGTCTGAATGAAGAATGTCATGCACACGTAAGATGACTTGAGGGTGAGTAAAACATTTAATAATTTTCATTTTTGGGTGAACTATCCCTTTAATACTTCAGAAAAATCATGAACGGATTTGATTCCAACAAACAGTAATGCTGTCTATCAGGATGTGCTATCGACAAGGTAAAGATTGGGTTTAGGGTAGGGTTAGAGGTTACTATTTGTTCTAAACTTATGCTGTTGACGCTCTTTTTTCCACCAAAATGTCCTGCTGAGATGTTGATGTTCTGAAAACTTTACTTGGCGCTGACATTACCTCACCACTTCGACTTTAATAGTTCTGTTAAATCACAGAACTACATTTTTTTTTCTCTTGTGAAAATACATGGAATGACAAATTTGGCTCCAGCATCCTGTTTTTGGAAAAGAGAGTTGGTTGAACCATTGCTGTTGGTTCCAGTTCTTTTGAGCAGCTCAAACAGATACCAGTTCCAATTGGTGGCACTAGCTGCAAAACTTAACCTTTAACGGAGCCGGGAAAAAAAAAAAAAAAAAAAAAAAAAACAGCAGCTATAGGTCAAACCAGAAGGGCCAGATTAGAAATGGAACCTTCTCAATACCTTAAAGTACAATCTTATTAGACAAGTCTCAATATTCCGAATGTTGTATATTTATAAGTATTACTGTCAGTTCTGGTCTTTTCTTTGTTTATTCCTATTTATCAAAACCTTTTAATTCAGTTGAACTTTGGGAAACCTGCACCAACATCTACAGACATCAAATAATGTCATCTCTCTTTGCCTACACATGTAAGTCACTGCAATTAACCTTATAGAGCTATATTGAGAAAATTGGTTGTGCTCAACCTAAAGCGCTGTATTGAAATGTCATAGTTTAGAAAATGTCATCCACTGCAGTTATATCTCTGTTCCACATCTATCTTTTCAGAAAACTAGGCCCTTAAAATGAGTTCCCTTCAGCCGAACTGATCTCAAATGAACCATATGAAGGCTGTCTCTCCACGCTTGAGTTGGAAAGTCTCTTTGGGCTGGTTTAGGCGTTCACTGCTGACCACCTTAAATTCATTGGATACATCTTGCAGCTCCTTAAGAGGTGAACATTCATTATCAAGAGCCCGAGATGCTAATTGCCATGAGTGGGATAATGGCTGAAAGTTATCCAGAGCTAACAAGTCCAATAAAAGCCAATTACCCACCATCACCATGGAAAATACTCAACAGGCAATTTATGCAAGTCTTTCTTTTCCTTCTTCTTTCACTTCATCTTCTGTCTCTTCAACTGCAAAGTCTTTTGAAGCTGTCATTTGTCATCATTAAACAACAATGTAAGCAGCTGTCTCAAAAGCCATTACTGAAATTGCTGGAGATGATTTCTAGTGTCCTCTTCATATGGCCGAAAAAAGAAAAAAAATCATTTTCTCCAATGGAGGCCTTTACACCCTTCTCTATGGATTCTCAACACCATCCTCCTTAAATTGAGAGAGTGGAGCACTGGGCTCTTTTGTTTGGCAGTTCGAACTAACACAAATTCTAAATGATCAAAACTTCCTACTTGACTGACAGTGGGAGGCCATTGGAATAGTCAAGAAGCTCCCACCTCCCACTCCCACAGAGTGAATGAATGAAAAAGTCCTCTCAGAACAAATCTCAGCAACTCCCCAATTGCTCTTTTCATATGCCATTAAAAAAAAAGAACTAGTTGCTAAAAACTAGATTCCATTTTTTTTTTCATCAACTAAGTATTAAACTATATCTCATCCCACAATGTTTGTGGACACGAAGGATACCTCTGTTCATGTGACTTATCGAAGAGAGGGGACCTAATAGTTCTCAATCTGACTGATGAAAAGCGATCTGACTTTGGTGGACCATAAATTAGTAGATAAATCCCATAGACTTTCATTGACAGATGGACATGAGCCATATCTCGGGACCAGAATATTGACCCAGTAGCAAGTAACTACCCAAAGCACCCTAGCAATTGCATAGCAGGCAACTATCACAACACAACATTACCCCACATACGTCTTGCAGCAGGGCTGGAAAAGGGTACAGTTTTACATGAGAATAACATGTGCCAAACCCCCTGTAAATTCCCAATTGTGTGTAAAGACTTCCATAGAGAAGCCCCTGGTCAATGGTGTGATTACTCAATCCTAGTTGAATGCAAGTAGTTTGGAAGCAGTCTAGGCTCAACAACATGAAGACATGGGGCCACATCTTCACATTGATTTCAGATCAACTGCTGTAATGAGCTTTAATGGCACTCTGCCCCTGGTTGAACATGATAAAGGCTCTGAGATCCACCCTCGTTTTCCCTGCGGAAATCTCATAATTTCACAGATCCAAAAAATGCCCTCCAACCCAGCCATGATCAGTTTGATCTATTTTATAAAAAGATGCATCACAGCAAAGTAAGATAAAGATGCTAAATGTAATGTGATTAGTACTATTTTTCTGTCCATTATACAACATTTCATATTTTGATCAATTATGGTTCCTATTATCGTCAAGTCACCCACAATAGTAAAACTTATCCATAAATTTCTAGTATGTCTCCAGGGATCGTAGAAGGAACTTAAAGTGCTAGAAGTACTTGAATTTTACTTTTAAAAATGTAAGTATGGGAAAACCCTTAAAAACCATATTAATTGAGTACTTGATAAGTGATTTTTGAAAGACAATATATTTAGAAAAAACAATCTTTTCACGCAAAATTAACGATGTAGCCCATCTGATGTAGATAGAGAGCAATTTCGCATGGCTATGAGCATGATTTTGCTCATATAAATATCCAATGATACAGCTTTCATTCTTCAGGTCAGTCATAAATTATTGGGGGGAAAATCAGTTTGAAAGATCAAAGTGATATCTTTGTCATAGTATCCTTTCATTGGTTAAATTATACCATAGTCATTGCATGTGCTGTACTTTATACAATTTTGTTTTATTGGCTTATTTTTATTAATCGATTTACCTTTTTTTTAGAAATTGAAAGACAACAAAGACATTTCTTTGATAAGTGAGATCTCTAATTGTAGTCCGAAAACCAAAAAAGTAGTGCTCGAAAAGTCCTGGAATTTCATTTTACCGTACCTGTACGAATCCTGCGTCCCTTTTGTGTAGTGATTCAAGGTTACTTTATAAAAAAAATAATAATAATAATAAAAAAATAAGGAACTCCCGCACTAACACAGTCTCATCCCACGTCAGTTAGGTGGGGTAGGGTTAGGATCCGATAACGTCATCTAACCGACGTTAAAGGGTACCCTAAAAAGGCGGATGTTGACATATGGTCAAAACACGTCCCAAGACGTCAGTTATATGACGTATTGGGATGAGACTGCGCTGCCTGCACAGCACACTATCCGTACTTGCAAATGAATATCAAAAATTGTATTCGCAACATTTCGGACTCACGGCCTTCATCAGACAAGACCTTCATCAAAGGTTACTTTATTAAATTTTAAGCTTATATCAAAGACAAAAGTTTAATGGTTTAAAATAACCTTGTGCTGAACCTTGAACTGACTGTATTTTCAAACTCTATCAGCTCAGATTTATTTAATTGGGTACGTTTGCTTACTGCCATGTAGAGTAGCTTCAATTTTCTCTCAATTGCTATAGTTTCACATTTGATCCGTTCTCATCTCGGACAATGACTCCCAAGTAATTTTGGAACTTGCTGACCATGGGCGCATTTGTGTCAGTGTTTAAAAGTCCTGTACTGGCCAGTTTGCTGACAGATGAGTCTGAATGAGTATATCTGTGGTGTGAGCTCTCCGGCCATTGGCTGAATCCTTCATGGTCTTCCTACCTGCCTGACACCCGGGAATCATGATGAATCGGCCCCAACTGCAGGCCCAGATTGTTTTTTAACATTTAATTCAGTTTCTTCCTGTGCTTGGATGAACATGGGCCATGTTATGGATTTCTGGTCTAATGTACTCCAGCAGGTTGGGAGAAGGGCCCCAGTAAGCCATGGAAATTATGGAGGCTTGGATCAATACTCAAGGTCATCACCTCCACACAACCCCCACACCCCCGCCATCCTATCTGTGGTCCAGCCTTTGATTCAGTGTCGTGCCCTATGATTCTTCCTGCTTTGGTCACTACGATTGCCAGTACCAAAGAGCAAAGACCTCCTCTATTCAGGAGACAGAGAGGGGGAGCGATGAAAGAAACAGAGAGATCTGAATGGATTCAATCCACCCCTTCATTTCATGCAATCACTGTAAAATAAAAAAAAAATTAAATAAAAAAAAATGAATAAAGAAATCAGTTCATGCAGTCATTGTACAAAACCCATTATATCATGTAGTCGTTATTAAAAAACAAATATGTGATGTAAAAAATGAATGAATGAAGGGGGGGGGGGGGAGGAATGGACAAATAAAAACAAAATCAATAAACGAATAACAGAGTACCGCACATGACATGTGTATGACATATTGTTGCCACAAATTAACAATTCGTTCCCACAACTTATCACTCAAATTAGCCAATTACGTTTTAATTTGTTCCCTCGTTTTGGAAATAAATAGTATGCTTGATATTATTCGTTCCCTTGATTTACTAAATCATGGCCATTCTTAATTCGCAGAGTGACACAAATTACTAAATCGTGGCCACAATTAGAAACGAATAGCCAAATAAATGTATTAACAAACAAACAAACAAATTCCATGGAATCACTGTAACAAAACTGGATGGAGGGAGGAAACACACACACAAACAAATGAATGAACATAATACAAATTAACTAAATTGGATGTCGGATTGATCAATAAAAATCACTCATTCAAACATTCCAAAGTCTTGAGCATCAGAAATCATGGATCAGAAATAATATAAACCACATACAGCAATCCTTTGCCAAGGAACATTTGACTGATTAATGGTATATTACACATTATCTGCACTGTTTCTTTTGTATACGCATTTATTTCATTTATTTATTGTATTTCATTGTTTTTCTAAAGAAGCTAAAGGATAATGAATGAAGGAAAACCTCTTCTCTCTTGATGGCCCCACAGACCCCAGCATTTGAGCGACGTTAAACCCTTTAAACCTTTAGCTATCTGAATTACAGTGCATTCTGAAGCTTCATAGCAGTGTATCTCTGGCCTGCCTGCAGGACATTACCCAAGTCTGTCTGTCTGTCTGTCTGTCAGTTAAAGTGCCACCTCAAAACCCTCATCATCATCATCATCATCATCATCATCCACATTCACATCACTGTCCTTCCACAAACTCCCTTTATTTAGCTGCTTTTTTGCTTAGCCCGTTTATTTCAGAGTGCTGTTCTTCTCTTCTCTCCTGGGGCAAGATTACCCTTTTATTTTGTTGTGGTGGTAAAATTACTGGCTTGGGAAGATTGGACCGTGTTTGCTGTTGAGGAAATCAATTTTCTTTCTCCCGTATATGATCAACATGTCAGAGCCATCAGCTGGATAATAGCAGTGTGGAGATCAAAATGGCTGCTAATACAAGACTACGAGGGGGGTGGAGGAGCGCAAAAAAATAACACGCCTGCCTGGCTGGACACGACACTGTGGTTACGGTGAGGCAATAGAGGGCTGGTGTCAGAGGGCAATCTGTCCCCCAGTCTAATACAGCCCCAGTGATGTCAGGAAATGGGTCCGTGAAAGATATTTCGAGATGAACGAGATGGTGACCATGGCAAGACTCTTTTGTTTGGGTCGTTTGGATAGCTTTCAATCAACCTGTTAATGGGCAAAGGAGGAGTCCAGGGGGAGTGTCCCAGAGGCATGGTGGGAGTGCTGGAGTGTGTGTGAGTGAGTCTTAATTTGTCCATCACAAACAGAAGGAAACATCGCAGCGTGACCTTGGTGCTGGTGTTAATGGTTTCTCTGTCCATCAGTAGAGCCTGTTTAGTGGTCTGTCCACATCCTCCACTGAGAGTTTACTGACAGCAGACAAAAGTACTCATTTACAGCCACCAACACACTTAAACAAATAGATCGGCCAGAAAGGAATTATTTACTCACCCTCATTTCATTTTAAGCATGAATACTGTTTTACGTCAACCACAAAATTTGATTTTTTTGTTTTGTCTCTTTATGCTGCTCTTTTCCATAAAACTGCAATTACCATGAATGTCAAACATATAATCAAGCAACTGTAATATATATGTACAATAAATAACTTTTGCCCAGTTCACAGTCTGAATGAGTCAACCATAGTCGCTGAAAAGTCAGAGCCAGTCTTTACAGTAAGATCTGACTTGAAAGTTCACTGTCAGAAAAAAAGGTACAAAAGCTGTCACTGGGGCGGTACCTTTTCAAAAAGGTACACTTTTGTACCTAAAGGGTGCATATTGGTACCATAATTGTTCAAATATGTACCATGAAGGTACCAATATGGACCCTTTAGGTACAAAAGTGTACCATGAAGGTACCAATATGCACCCTTTAGGTACAAAAGTGTACCTTTTGAAAAGGTACCGCCTCAGTGACAGCTTTCGTACCTTTTTTTCTGAGAGTGTTTTCTCATAAAATAAAGAAATCTCGAAAACGGGGGGGGTTGATTTTACTTGTTTCATTTTAAATAGTGTGTAATGTAGCTGTTGGTGCATGAACATTATCTGCAAAGTTGCAGCGCTGAACGTTCAGTGTAAGCAGAGATATCGTCTTTTAAAAATCAGGAAGTTTAATGCATACAAAAACGACTCGATTGGGACTACAGCTGGGTTTTAGACGTCACTAACCCACACATTTGGATCAACCTCTACCTCCTGAATATGCAAAAAAGGGCATGGCCATATTTCTGCGGCTCGTCGAGTGTATTATGTTCACCCGGCGTCAGGTCTTCTGTGTTCGTGCTTCCCACTGACGCTGTACTTCGACAACAATGGATACCATTTATGTACGATCGTAATTTAGCTCTCTTTCCTGCGCATTTTAAGGAAGACAGCTTCCAGAATCTCCACAAATTCAATGCCGGATTCAACAAGAAACTGTTACTAAAACATGAAGCAGTTCCAACTTTAAAACCAAAGGCAGCAGTTGTTGGGCCACAACCTGTAAGTAGGTTAAGACTTAATCATTTCAAATGTATTTGCATGTATAATTTCAGACGTAGGCTTGTGTTTTAGTTTTATCAAATGCTAGTGCTGGCTTTATAGCCAATAGGCTACTAGTTATGCTATTTTGTGTCTACGACGAATGCATACAAACATTATGGACCTGATTGTTGTAAATGTATTTTTCATGCATTTATACTTTATGACGTTATTTTCGATTTGATCAAGAACGTAAACCAATGCCAACGATGTTTGTGTATATAACGTAACCAGTCAGTTCAATGCTATTGTGTAAAAAAAACGTGTCTAAAGTTAAAAAAATATAGGCAAATAACCATTCAGAAACGTTTGTAAGAGCCGTGTGTCGTGAGGTTCTGCTTGCCTCTCTTCATCGCCACTTTCTGGGTCTGATTCTGGCTCATACTGATACTGCAGTATCGACACCATTATTTACATTAGACCGCAGCACATGCACGTTTCGCCCGTAAAGGTAATGGGCGTTAACCTTCCGGGCAACGTGAACTACAGTTTAGCCCATCACAACACACCAGCCCAAACTAACCAATCTGAGCCCACTTCCTGTTTCTGAGGGAGTGGTTTCATAGACTCAGGAAGTCAACCGGTCGTTCAAAGGACAGAGGAGAATGCGGCTGACAATAAAGGTGAAATTTATGAAAGATAAGACTTAAAAAAAAAATAAAAACCATGAAAACATGTTATATTGCACCCCATAAACACAATCATGCAAAGAAAAGAAGCAATACACCACCCCTATAAATAAAGAAAGAAGAAAGAAGGATATCAAACATGTTGAATATTTTGAACTGATTTTAGAACGCATTTATATTCATTTGTCATGCATATCCTAGTAACAAGGCATGTGTTTTGCATGAGTTGGTTGTGTTCAGAATTATGTGAAAGTCTATTATGTGATTTTTAGTCATTTAGTGTTAAATGCCCAGTTTTTCCTTTGTCCTTATAAATGTGACCAATAACAGGAAGCGGAAGCCCAGGGGTCAGACAGTAAAAGTCCTGCCATATGTTTATTCCACACATGAATTCTGGCTGAAAAACTATGCTAATTAGCAAATCCAGGTGATTGGACCAAAATACTGAGGAGGACTTTTACTTTCTAAACCATGACATTACACCTCTGTCGACAACGGCCGGAGCGCCACATGGAGATCTGATCACCATCTTCGAGTCCATCTGGGATTACATGAAGAAACAGAAAAAACTGAGACAGACTAAATCCATACTGTGGCAATGTCCCCAAGATGCTCAAAGAAACCTGTCTGCAAAGCTACTGTAAGAAGTTTTAGGCACTTGTGTAACATGCTAAAAAATGAGGATGCTTTCAAAAATAATGTCTTATAGAGATTTTATTTATTAAGTAAATTCTATTAACTAAATCAAATCAATATTTGGTGTGTCCACCCTTTGTGTTTAATATTTGTCCAGGTTTATTCAGGGGTATTGGAAACTTTGCAATAGTTCTTGCAAATTGCTTTACTTATTTTAAAGAGTTAACGCAATGGAAAAACACATGTTGTACACAAACGTTTTTACAGTGTATGGTGAAATAATTGTAAATTTATTTCACAAATTTAGGCCAATGGCAAATATAATATATAAAAAGTATTATTTTCCACATGTAAAAGTGGCCTAGAGGAGAAATGAAAGTGTCAGATTAATTTGGAGTTTGCTGTCAATGTTAAAAGCAAAACACAGACTCACAGATTTAATTACGATTGCCATTATAATCACTTATAATTAGCAGAAACACCATCAGAAACACACACACACACACAGAGAGAGAGAGAGAGAGAGAGAGAGAGACACAGAGAGAGAGAGAGATTACACTGACATCATTATGCATGCATCCCATAAAAAACAATCCTTAACACTATAATATATGTGGCAACTTAATGTCAATGCTGTTACCTACAGTACTCTTCTTGAGAGAGACATCTTACTGTATCTTTCTGGGTGTTAAAATGAGAAAGGCAATTCTAAACACCTGCAGTTCAGTGCAGGACATTAAGTAATGGACAATGGCCTTCCAATGAAAAGAGAGGGAGAGAGACAAAGAGAAAGAGGGAGAGAGGGGTTCAGGGTTTCTCTGCCGTTTGCCTGACTGAAATTGAAATGAAAGGGATGAAAACCTATAAGTGAAAATCAATAGCAGAAGACAGCAGAGGAGAAGAAAAGGCCCAAAATACAATACAGATAAATACAGAGAGCCAGAGAGAAAAGAGGAGAGAGACAGGGATTATTTCACAGAATCAGAAGATAATGCAGATTGTTTTGTTCACTGAAACGGTTTCCTCATTGTATAGTCTGCTGGTCATCGGATGGAGAATTAATTTATATAATTTTGAGTTTTTTTGCAACTCATTTTACTTCCAGAATATAATGCTTCAAAGTAAAACAGGATATCGAATCTTTATTTACCCAAAGGGAATTTATTGGATCATGAATATAGGCGTTATATAGTACGATGGCGGTTTGTTATAAAGTAAATGTAATTTGCGATGACAGCAGAAAATACTTTGTTTTAATTTTCTCTTAATTGATTTTTTTTTTTTTTTTTGGAATAATGTGCCATATACACACGAATAAAGTAATTTCACTTAAATAACAATTAATAGGTAATTATCATTGCCATTTAAGTGAAATCACTGAACTTAAATATACAAGTTTGACAAAAATCATCATTAAAGAAGAAAATTTCAAATGGCATTTGGAGGCGTTTGCATCTGAACTCTTCATATATACATATACATATACATGACGTAAGTATAGGACTATTTATTTTTGACTAGGGTTAATATGGAAATACACTTAAAAATTAGAATGTTTTGGGCACTTAATTGCATGTTAAAAGCAATATATTAAATGTTTTATTAAATATATTAGCCTATAATTTAAATTTAAATGAAATGCAGTTTACTTAGTTGTAGTTAGTTTACTTATGTGTAAAAATAAGTAGGACTTACATATGTAATTATATTATCTGCCACTACAAACAGTTTTTTAATACTTTTTAGATTTGAAGTACACTACTACTAGTGATCTTCCTTATCTCAAGGATAGTGTGTTAAAATGCTAAAACATTTTGATAAAACAGTAAGATGTGAAGCAAATTGCCTAAAACAAAAGTCTTGCAAATGTTTAAATAGACCAACAGTTTGATGGAATGGGTGAATGTGAATGTTAACACACCTACCAGAGTCTACCTGGGTTTCCTATTTCCTATTTTGATATGTGATTATCTGCAAGTTAATTTAATTAATTTATCATCATATCATATATGATGTCATTCAATTAAACGTTTTAACCCACCGACAGCCCTATTAATGTCAATAATGAAACTTGGCATATTGAGTTCATAATGGAAACTAAAATGCAACAATACAAAGGTCAAGCGGTTTAAACAAGAAAGTTAAAATCTAGCACTAGAACACCTGGCCTCCCTCCTCTCCGACCCAGAAGCCCTTCTGTTGGACTTCCCTTTGATAAAACACAAGTCAATGCCTGGCTGTGTGTTCAATGTCTCTGACTGTGCTGAATAAGACAGTTTAATTGTATTTGAAAACAGAATGCCGGATGGGTTCAATGTGGAGCCCATTGATCTGTTTACGCAGTGGCATGCCTGGAATATCGCATCCCGGCCGTGAGATATTTAAAAACACACTTATTGATCAAAAAATGGAGTGAGCTCTGATCACATGACCTCTGAAACGATTACATGAAACTCATTCTGTTTTGTTTCTTTTCAGAGGATAGCTGTGGGTTCTCCAGGCATCAAAGGACAGCATTCTTCGGGGAATGTTGTCAGGAAAGTGTCATATTGCAGTGCGGTCTCAGCACTTCCTGTTGTATGATATTGCAATTATAAGAATCATTGTCAAGTAAACAATCAATGTCAAGTTCAAATGTCTGTAATGGTTTGTTGACTGAAATGTGTTATTTTTACACTTACAGATGTCAGGCTAGCAGAAGGTGTCAGTCACAAACCTATAGAGCTCTCTCTCTTTTCTCTCAGGGTACACTGACATGTCAGACACTTGTGTTTATATAAAAGAGATTGTTTTTACCTCAAATCTCAAAACTCGGCCCAGAGTTTTAAGTGCAGTTGTGACTTAATGGTCAGAGAGTTTGATTGTAACCAGAAGGTTGTGGGTTCGATTCGCAATAGCAGCAGGAAATGACTGAGGTGCCCTTGAGCAAGGCACCAAACCCCCAATCACTCCCCGGGCACCACAATGAATGGCTGCCCAATGCTCTGGGTGTGTGTGGCCATGGTTTGCAGTATGTGAACTCCTCATTGCTCCTAATATGTGTGCACCAACTTGCATGGGTTAAGGCGGGCATACACTGTGCGATGTCTGTGCGATTTCAGCAAGGTACCTACTCACACTGAACGAGTAAATCGCATGCGATGCAAAGCCAAAGTTCAGGATTTATGTGCTCACACTGTACGGTCCGATCGTCGAGCTGCGACTTCACTGCTCACACTATACGTGTAATATCTGCGATAACCCCCTGGATTGCGCCTATTTACGTGTATGTATCCAGAAATATTGTCAAAACAAGCATCTGCTATCAGTATCAAGATGATTTAGTATTTTCAATTTATGCATTTAATTATTATTATTATTATATTATCATTATTAGGGGAGGCCTATAGGCTAATTTTACTATTAAATTGATCCGCTATTATAATTAATTTGCCACGCAATATTTTCACAGCACATAACCAACGTGCTGTGAGGATAATAAAATATTAATCTTACTCCTCATTAAAAATTGTCTAAAACATTTAGGTCGATTACAATGAATTATATATAAAATAACTATTAACAGTCTATAATATGTCCGAACATTGCCATTATTAATCATCAATGAAAATTAAAGGGTTAGTTCACCCAAAAATGAAAATTAAGTCATTAATTACTCACCCCCATGCTGTACCAACCCCGTAAGACCTTCGTTCATCTTCGGAACACAAATAAAGATATTTTTGATTGAATCTGAGGGCTGGATCAGTCCTACATAGACAGCCTGAGGGACTGCCTCTTGACGGCCCAGAAAGTCATTAAAAGAAAAGGTTTAAATATTCCATGTGCCTACAGCGGCTCAATTATAAGTTTATCAAGCGACGAGACTACTTTTTGTGCGAAAAAAAAACGTAAATAACGACTTTATTCGACTTTCCATTACTTCCTTATGGGCGCATGCGCGAGAACTGAGACGAGACCGTTCTTCTTCGACTACTTTTTGTTACCGGCTGCTCACCGCTTAGGAGTTTTACCGCCCCCTACCGTATAAGATGACGTACTGCTTGTAAACAGAACGTTTTGCGCCTCCGGCTATATCAGTACGTCATCTTATACGGTAGGGGGCGGTAAAACTCCTAAGCGGTGAGCAGCCGGTAACAAAAAGTAGTCGAAGAAGAGCGGTCTCGTCTCAGTTCTCACGCATGCGCCCATAAGGAAGTAATGGAAAGTCGAATAAAGTCGTTATTTACGTTTTTTTTCGCACAAAAAGTAGTCTCGTCACTTGATAAAGTTATAGTTGAGCCACTGTAGGCACATGGAATATTTAAACCTTTTCTTTTAATGACTTTCTGGGCCGTCAAGAGGCAGTCCCTCAGGCTGTCTATGTAGGACTGATCCAGCCCTCAGATTCAATCAAAAATATCTTTATTTGTGTTCCGAAGATGAACGAAGGTCTTACGGGGTTGGTACAGCATGGGGGTGAGTAATTAATGACTTAATTTTCATTTTTGGGTGAACTAACCCTTTAAAAACAGGTTTATTTCAAAAACATTGTTTGACAAAATAATAAAAGAGGTGTTACATATCAGGTGGCTTGAAGACGGTGGGTAATATTATCCATTTTGCAACACGAACTGGAGGTAAGCAACAGTAATTTGTAGCTCGTTTTTATTTTAATTTTATTTTTGCTGCAGATGAAATGGTTAAAATTCTGTTTTCGCGCAAGATGCAGTGAGGGAAAAAACACTGAGTTTAGGGCAATCGGTTCGTAGCTTTGCTTCAACTGCGATATAGTCACGAGGAGCGACCAAAATTTCGGACATGCCAGAAATTCATCCGACCATCCGATTGTCGATCGTGAGAGGTTAATCGCCTCTCGTTTCTCCCTGTACACTGCACGACAAACGACGCACGACAAAGCTGAAAATCGGTCCGACACGAAAATGAGTCGCACGAGTCAGAATTCGGCTCAAAATCGGACGAAAATCGCACAGTGTATGCCCGCCTTTAAATGCAGAGGACGAATTCCGGGTATGGATCACCTAACTTGGCATTGAGAGAAGAAAAAAAGAGAGAAAGGTACATTCTAAGAGACACTAAAACAAGCAGAACAAATCCTTCCAGCATTACCAGCTTTTGTGTGAATGTCTGCACACTCTTCACTTTCCTTTGTGGGAGCTTGTGCTCGGTTCTTGAACAGATACAATAACGTTGAAAACATTTTTTTTCTCAGTAAAAACTAAATCTAAGCTTTGCTAATACTTTGATGAATACTTTAATACTACTGGATCACAAGCTGATGACTCTACATGCAGGTGTAAACGGGTTTTGTCGATTTTTCGTCCAGTCAGTAATGAAACTTTGTTGGCAGGAGACCCAAGTTTGGGATGAAGACGAAAAACGTACTAAGCACAATGACCCTCATTTATCAAAAGTGCGTACACCAAATTTCCAGCGTACACCTTGCGTACACCCAAAACCACGGTGACTTTGAGATTTATCAATATGGACGTTGGCGTACGGCACGCTCAAATCCTACACCAGCTTAGGAGGTGGTGTACGCACGTTAGTGAGGAAATGCGGAGAAAAATTCCTAACACCACTTAACACACTAAAAAGATATGATTATGACCCACTGTAAAAAAACAACAACAAAAAAAAACAAAAAAACATAGTAATTATAAACTTCGGTATTTATTTTTGTGCAACGTGGACTTCAATGTTTAATTTGTGTGACTTTAAAAAAAGCATTTGATTTGTAAGCATATATTCCTTCAGTTGCGAGCCTGTGGACTTTACCCTGCCGTTTCAGGATTATCCCGGCAGGTGCACACGGACACGGTTCGGTAATGAAAGGCTTTCATTGACCAAAAAAATAATTCAGACTGACAAAATAATAAAAAATAGCTACTTTAAGAAAAAATTCTTCTTCTTTTAAATAATAATAATAATACAAATAATAATAATGACATTCTTCTTCTAAATAACAATAAGCGTCATTAATACAAATCACATAGGCCTAATAATAAGAATATTGCAAATTGTCATGCAATTATTAATGTGAATGAATGGTACTTCACATCACATCATCATTGTTACTATTATACATGTGACGTGATTCGAAATTGAATGCTCATTTCAAAAGACGTGCTGTAAAATAATGCATTGTGATAGGTCATTTCGGCTCCACGTCAGAGAAGTTTCTCTTCTTTGCCGTCTTCCGTGTGTCCATGGCGTAAAATGAGGGCGTGGGGGGAGCGGAGACTTGAATATTTAGGGGCGTGTTATTCTAATGACGATCGTTTTCGGCCGCGGGATTTATCAAGGGCAGGCATTGCGTACACCTGGATTTCAAAGGTACGCACAGCTTCATAAATCAGGCGGTGAGAGGAGCGTAAGCATAATATTACGCCAAAATATACGCCCGTTTCTACGCAACAATGATAAATGAGGGCCAATGTTCGCTCACCATTCCTGATTTCTAACATGCACTCACAGCGTTCAGCGTGGTCTTTCGGTTATCAGAGCAGAAATGTAAGCTGATGCTCTCCATGGGCAAGCGAGGCATTAAAATACCAGGTGAAAACGGGTATGTCTCCCTCGTCTACGTGTGACCTGATCAAACAAAACGCATTTTATGTGTAATTTTAGGACAAGCTAGATTGTCTTGCTTATTGGTTGCAAGAGGAGTACTAGGCAGGGGTGTGTTTCCCGAAAAGCATCGTTAGCCAACCATGGTCGCAAGTTCCGTCGTTATCAGCATAGTTCAACGAGTGGGTGTTTCCCGAAACCATCGATCCAACGAACTTTCGCAAACAGCATCGCAAAGTTGTGTGGTTTGAACGACAGCTCTTGACCTGAGGTTAGAGGCATCGTTTCTATATTGCATGACATTTGGAGGTAATAAATCCGTATCTTGAGCAAAATAAGCAAGCTGACATTCAGTACAACCGGTGCCTTTTATTTAGAATACATACAAATGGAATTTACGTCTTTTAGTTTGTCAAAACATTTGAAGTAACGTGTTTGAAGAGTGCGCATGTGCGAACGTGCTCTGCTATGTAAGAACGAGCCAAATATTAAGTCCTCAGATGACATGTCTGTAATTTATATCTAAACATTCTAGCGTTAATTGGATCTCAAACAGTTTCATTAAAAGTAGTTATTACTCCACCACGTGCGAAACCAACGTGGTTGAACGATACTTTGCGACAGTGGGTTTCGGGAAACAGTCGCGACTAGCCAGTTGATTTTTCCAACGATGCATCGTACTATGGTAGTGAATCAGCGAACTACGTCGTTGTACGGGAAACGCACCCCAGATCTGAGTGCTGGGTGATTGCTAGGCAGGTCCAAAGGTGTTCATGGGTGTGTTTCTTGAAAGCATTGGTAGACAACTATGGAAGTTATTTACATAATTCAATGATTTGGCGTTTCAGAAATTTATGTAGTTGGAACTATAAACAACTCGACCTGTGGTTAGAAGCACTGTTTCTTGTCAGTATGACGAACTTGCTGTAGAGCATGTTCTTGTGTAGAGCATGTTGCTTATGTGGACAATAAGTAAGCTAACATGCAGTACATTCTTTATTTTAATAAAAAATATTAAAATGTAAAAATATACAATCAATATATATATGTCACAAGCTTTGTTTATAAAGAGTGAGCATGTGCGTAAATGAATAAGGGAACTCCAGAGTATGACGATGAATCAAACAGCAAAACAGAGTACAGAGCATTGCATGCAAAAAGCAGAAAAATTCCTAAAACATATATTTTAGAGTATTTATTTGGTCTTACAGGTTAAAAATGAACAGATTGCTGAATGTTTCACATGCCTTTTGCATTAAAACATTTTTAATACACACTTAAATATACAGTGCAATACAACACTTAATCGACACTTAATACACACTTAATCAACAATACAACACTTAATCAATAATTTATTTCACGATTTCTGCAAAATATACTCAGTTTGTAAATTCTAGTAAATCTAGTTTACCAGATAAATCACATTGCATCCTCCTACCTTATCCCAGCATGCACCCGTGCTTTGGGCGGCATGCAGGAATGGCTCCAAACAGAGTACCAGCACTTATTGCATTTGTGATTCTTCAAAGAGTTTTGCCTAGTATTGATTTTGTGTCAAGGTTGGACATTGGTTCAGCCAGAGAACTCTGCTTTTTAAAGCTACTGGACCAACATGAAACACACTGTGCGTAAATGGAGAGCTTGCAACCTTGAGGTGAAGAAAGACATAATAAAAAAAGGAGAGAGGGGTAGACTTGAAGCACTGTGGGGCCTTGTCTTGTTCTAAGTTGTGGAGCTTTTCAACACAAACAAAACCAAAGGGAAGTAGATAAATAAATAAATGTTGAGTACATATAATTCAGCCACTGGTTGGGCAGTAATTGTCCTTTTCTGTGGCATTGGCAGAGCCTGATGGGAAGGGGTTAAAGGTGAATGCCGCGGGGCATTCTTTTCTGTCTGTCTGAAGCGGGAGATTACCGCATCATGTTCATCGGGGATGCTGGGGCTGCAGTGATGCTTGTGTGTGAAGCGTTTTCTTGCCGTCTGAGGCCTTTTGGGGTTCGTTAGGTTTTCCTGCAGAAGATGAAGCAGTGCTGGTTGCATGTGAATCAGCTGTGTTTGTATGAGACAGGTCCCAGATCAGTGCAGGAAACAGCACGGCCGGAGGCGCTGACCTGAAACCTCATCAACTCCCTGCCAATGCTCTTCAGTGGAGGAAAAACAAAGTTGAAAGATTCCTCAACACACAGGAGTTTTTTCCCAACAAGATAATGTAAAAGAAAAAAAAAATCTCTGTAGCCTCCAATTATATATATATATATATATATATATATATATAAAGGAAAAACATAACAGGGACAACAGGGACAACAACAGAGGTTGGGTTCTTTTCAAGATATTATTTAAAGGGACAATCCATCCATTTGCATTAAAGGAGTAGTTCACTTTAAAAAAAAAAACTTGCTGATAATTTACTCACCCCCATGTCATCCAAGATGTCCACGTCTTTCTTCAGTGGAAAATAAATTAAGGTTTTTGATGAAAACATTCCAGGATTTTCTCCATATAATGAACTTCAATGGGAACCAAACGATTCAAGGTCCAAATGAGAGTTTCAGTGCAGTTCAAAAGGCTTTAAACGACACCAGACAATGAATAAGGGTCTTATCTAGGACCCTTCGAGTCATGACCCGAAAAAAAAATTTGTTCATTTTGATGAACGAGTTTGAACAGGAGAGTCACGAACGCTCATCAAAGAACAGAGCAAGGCGAGCATTTGTGCTTATAAAACTTTTTTATTTATTTTTTAATTGACCGATTGTTTCGCTATATAAGACCCTTATTCATTGTCTAGTGTGATTTAAAGACCTTTGAAGCTCCACTCATTTGGACCTTGAACCATTTGGTTCCCATTGAAGTCTAATATTTGGAGAAAATCCTGGAATGTTTTCATCAAAAACCTTAATTTCTTTTTGACTGAAAAAAGAAAGACATGTACATCTTGGATGACATGGGGTTGAGTAAATTATCAGTAAAAGTTTTTTTTTTTTTATAAAAGTGAACTAATCCTTTAAGCTTTCCATTCTTAGAAAACCAGTTATACTATTGAATGGTCATGCAACACTCTCTCATTTTCCCCTGAGACGAGAGAAATCTGCTATTTACCTTTTTCACTTCCTCCTACAATGACGCAAAAATTGCCATTTAATTAAGTATAAGAGAGGGGGATTTCTGTAAGAAAATACCCGCTTCTCCGTAAGAGGTACGAGACCGGTAACTTACATCTCACAGGTGCCGCTTATCGGTAATCACACCACCGGCCTCGCGTCGTTCTCCACACGGCCCTAGCCTCGTCCTGCTCGCCACAGTAAACATGACTCACGGCGTTCTCCCGCGGCCCTCACTTGTCCCACTCACAATAAACAGTAAACATGATGAATAACGACTGTAGAACGCAAAAGCCGAATCCCGGACGATGGCGATCTCGAAACACATTTTCGGGCAGACTCATCACGGAGACTCACTAGTAGCCAAAACTGTTGTTTACCTACTGCACGGTTACCCAAAGGCGTGGCCTCCTAGGGCAGCGAAGCAAGTGCATTCTGGGAGTTGTTGTCTTTCATCCACATAAGCCAAAAATACATTTTCTGTCTTTTCTCAGTCTAGAAAGCACCAAATTCAAAAATAATTTCACATTTCTTCTACATAAATTGCCCATTTTAAATGCATATTCATCTTTCCAGAGGTGGAGTGACCCTTTAAAGGAGCTGTATGCAAGAAATTTATTTCAATTAATCATACATTTTCCCTGACATGTCACTAGACAATAAGAGATTATGTTCATTTCAAATACTTATATCACTGACAACAGTAGTTTGGCCAGGATATTTTCATTTAAAAAGTGAAGTCAGCACTGATCTTGATGTTGTATGTAGTGTTTTGTTCTGATGCGCCACCCCCCACCGATCTACCAATCACAGAGTCAGTGGTGTTGTGGCAGCTCTTCTCTAGTTACCACAGCTGCAGATACAACGTGTCGGAATGGGATAAAAAAAAATGTCTAACGTTGCGAAACCAAAAAAAAAAAACCTCCATATGAATCCGAAATACTTCATGACAAAGTCCGAAATAAATCAAGGATCTTTATAGAAGATCCCTTTAAAACTCACTGTGTAGGACTTGTCACTTGTCATTAGCCGCGTTTCCACTGCCGGGCCAGGGCTGGGCCAGAGCTAACAGCGAGCCAGGCCGAGCTAGTGGCCTCGGGCCTCAAGCACCGGGCTTGCGTTTCCACTGCCGGGCCAGTAGCCCCACAGCGCTGCCCCAGACCCCACCCCTAACACGCCTTTCAGGATCAAACGTCATAAAACCCAACCCATTTCAGCGGGTATTATGAATTAATTTATTTTTTTTAAATTAGGAAGATAGCATGTATATTAACTCAACTGCCGTAGTGGCTGCAATAGTGTCCTGAGACCAGTACAGGCGATTCTCCATTTCAAGCAGCGATTTTTTGCGCGATATAACAAGTAGGGCTGCGGGCACGTTTTCAAGTTATTCATTAATCGTTAACCGAGGCCCATCGGTTAATACTCGGTGCATAGTGTGCGCGCCGCAACCTCGAGATACAGAGTAAATTTTTAACACCTTTAATAACTGATTGGACCCCATTTGAAACGAAATTAATTTATAGAAATAAAACGCAGCAAGTACGGAGCAGTTAAAGCCCCATTTCCATCACCCTTCAAACTGAAATTGCCAATTGAAAATAAGCAAAACGTCCATTTCACAAAAACTCTGTGTCTGCAAATAATAATAATAATAATAATAACCATCATCATCATTATTGTAACATTTTATTAGGCTGCATATGTAGAAGACGCCTTTATCCAAAAAAGGAACAGAGCACAAATAAACACAATATTTTTGACAAATATCAGCGCATATCCAGTGTGTGTGGAGCACGCACTGATGGCTGCGAGACGCCCATGTGAACAGTTTCATTGCATTTCTTTCAGTGGAAACAACTTAAAATACTCTTTAATTTCTGGTCATACAGAAAATAATAATACATTATTCGCAAATAAATTTATTTATGACAAGAAAACGTTGTGCTTTAACAATTAATCAAGGCGCGCTTCATGATCTCCGTGAACTGAAGCGTGAGACCTGAAACAGCCACCGCATTCGAATTTGTTCGTTTTAAATTGGACATTTAAAGCTTTAGTCTACAGGGGTTATATCCTTTGTAGATTAAAGCTTTAAATGTCCAATTTAAAACGAACAAATTCGAATCGAAAGCCAATATCTTCTATGTTTATGTAGCTTAATTTCTCTCTAAATGTGAATCCGGAGATGGAGATATGTTTTTAGCCGAAAATCATTTAGAAAACAATAGTTTATTAATAAACAATTAATGCCTCGTTATTTTATATTATTTTATTATCAGACACATTTATTATAGCCTATAAATCACCCATAAATCCCCTTTCTGTAGGCTGTGGTTACGGCTCTTCTCATTCAGCACTGCGGGGAAAATATCATTTCCAGGTTCTAATTTGGCCTCAGAAAACCAGTAATATATATATATTTTTCTTATTAATTTGTCAAATATTTTAAATGTTTAAGGGGCAAAAAAATCAAACAAATATCTGAAAATTCGTCGATATGTATATATAGCCTATATATTGTTGCGCAGCATTTGGCATAGGCCTACAGTTCAAATTAAAATGTTATGCAATTTTAAACGGTTAATCGGTTAAACATGGACACCCCTATGTCCATCTTGCTTCAGATCATAACGTTCCATAACACCGGTAAACTCCGCCTTTTACCTTGAGCACGCCTCTAGCCCGAGCTGGCCCCCTCTGGCCCAAGGTATTAGACGGGCCAGAAATCCTGGCCGTTGGCCCTGAGGAAGCCCCGATCAAGCCCCGGAAGTGACAGTGGAAACGCGACTGGCCCTGGCACGCACTAGCACGGCCCGGCCCTGGCCCGGCAGTGGAAACGCGGCTATTGGAAGCTTCTTGTAGCAGCCTACTTTCCTGCTGGATCCTGCAGCATCTGGCAACTTACACCGCTATACAGTACCAGTTTTTGGCCACAATCTTGCATACGTCTCCTTTAATTTAAAATGGTTTCTTCTGAAATTTGGCATTCAATTATATGGCGCTTTTCCACTGCATAGTACGGTACGGTTCGGCTCAGTACGGTTCGACTCTGCGCGGAACAGTTCGGCTCGCTTCGCGTTTCCACTGTGTGGTACGTTTTGAGTCGGTACGGATCGGTTCGGTTCGCTTAGCTCTGTTGCTTTTACACTGCAGTAGTACCCCTTCAAAGTGTGTGGGACTGATCGTTATTTGCGCGCGCCTCTACTGCTATGACATCATCTTAAAAGCGCCACATTTTCAAACCCACAACACAGGAACAATGGAGACTATCGAGTGGATGGTGTTCCTGGTTCTCGGTATGTGGTTGTTTTTAACTGCTAGACGGAAAAATGTGTTTAAAATGAGGCTGATGGCAGCAAAACAAAAATACTGCTAAAAAAGTGTCTCGTGTCGCAAATCCAATGACGCAGTAGTGACGCTGGTAGTGACGATTCTGACCAATCAGTGATCTGCAGTGTTTCACGTCACATTTTAGTACCGGTACGGTACGCTTGGAACCTCAACAGACCAGGTAAAGCGACCCGAAGCGAACTGTACTGTACCGTACCATGCAGTGGAAAAGCACCACAAGTTATTGACAACCGAACAAGCATGTTGGAGAATATGGTTGTATAATAAAAAGTGTACAGAAAAAATACAGATATCAATACCTGCGAGTATAAGTGTTTTGAAAAGTCATGACTGCTATACTTTCTGTAGCAGACTTTCCATTAGGTGTGCCTTAAAATTCTTCCTACCTTAGGCAGTTCCCATGGCTATGGAACAGTGCAGTCATTTCTTACAACACTGTGTCAGGTTTTTTCTCTCTGTGTATTTTAGAGTCTCGCCCTGAAAGTGATGGATTTCCTCTGGGCTTTATCAGGAGTAAAGTAGCAACAGTGATAAAATAATCTCTTTGATGCTCAGTGGGCGCCACACTGGCATCTTTGAGTCTAGTACAAAAAACAAATGTTTTTGTTTTTCAAGTACAAAAACAAATGTCCGTTTCTGACAGAATGAATATTTAGCAGGTCATTATAAAACTCCGGGGATATAAATGGCATGAAGGGACCTCAGATGCTTCTGACTCCTAATGAGGAGGTGGCGGGCAAGCTGTGACATACAGCGGAGTGCAGACCACCTTGACGGTTGATGTACGCTAAATTTGCGGTATTGTCTGATCGGACTAGTACATGCTGGCTCTAGAGCACGGCTCAGAAGTGCCACAGAACGAGATGTACAGCCAGCAACTCGACGCAACTGACATGCCATAGGCCCTGGGGTCCTGTCCAGGAGCCCGCGATGGCACATCCATTGCACATGACACCCCAGCCCATGGCAGAGGCATCTGTCGTTACAAGAATATGCCGGGAAGCTCGTTCCAGTGGCACTCCGGCCCGTAGAAAACTGAGGTTCGTCCACGGAGTGAAGGTCTGACGGCAGGTCAGAGTAACTGGTACTCTGAGAATGCAGTGTTACCTTGGGACTCGGTAGCGAAGCCAACGCTGAAGCATATGAAGCAATCTGAGCACTTTGCCATGGCTGCAGATGCCATATGCCCCAGGAGCCTCTGAGAAAAGTTTCAGTGGAACCGCACTCTTGCCCTCGAACTGTCTCAGGTAAGTCAGCAGATTGCACCCTTTGCCAGCAGGGTAGCAATCTCTGCTCTCATGATAGGGGCATTGCCACCGACCATAGTGGAGAGGACACCCATGAAGTGGGGAGGAGACCGTGCAAACTTAATCGCATAGCCGAGCCTGATCGTCCAAGCGACCCAGCGGGACAGGTTGGGAAGCTATAACCAGGCTTCCAACTACTGTACCAGCGGGGTCATACGAACCACAGACTTCCCATCGGTGGTGCAGCGAGGCGGAATGACTGGCCCAGATGTGGACAGCATAGCCTGGAAAGAACTGAGTCCCATCTCTGAGCAGCCCATCTCAAAAGTGCTGCTTAACCCAGCATATAGCGGGGGCGGGGCTCAGGAGGGCGCCTTCGGCGGTGGGCAGACTGAGGGATCTGAGCGGACAGCGGGGCCACTGGGGCAGAATAAGCCTCAGTCTGCCCATGGCCGGTTGAGAACTGTTGGGCAAAGCACTCAACCACACTGCCGAAGAGGCCGACCTGGGATATGGGAGTACCAAGCAGAAGGGTCCGCCTGAAATCCTGCACATCTGACAGGTTCAGCTACAGACTGGTGGGCATCAACTGATCCAGGGAGTGTACGGCCACTTTCATCACTCATAGAGCAAGGTCAGTGGCGGCACACAGCTCATTGAGGAGCCAGCAGAATGGCCATGGCATGCATAGAGGTGGCTGCCTGTCCTGTAGCACTATAGAATTTCGCCACAAGTGTAGACGAAAAGCTACAGGTGAAGGACGGGTGCTTAGGATCACGCTAAGAAAAAGCACTCTGAGGACACAGTAGCATCGCAACAGAGCGTTCAACAGGGGGGATTCCAGTGTACCCATGGGCAGTGGCCCTGTCAAGGGAAGGAATGGTGGAAGAGATCAACGACTACCCCAAGACATTGGGTATTCGAGGAGATCGAGATCTCCTGATGCACATCCGGGAAAAAAGGTATTGGAGTGGATGCCAACAGGAGTCATCCGCCACACCCAAAAACCAATCGTCCCAGGAAAGCATAGCCATCATCTCAGGATCTGACTCGACAAATGCCATTTGCACACCCGAAAGTGGCAGCACTGTCTTATCTTCACTTCCTGAAGATTCTAGCCCGCCCTGTGATGCTGCGATGGACAACAGATCCGATTCTGGAGCGTCAAAGGAAATCCGCGGGACATCCGAAAATAGACCCGGGGAATCCCCTGAACACTCGCAGGTTGCGTCACTGAAGAGGGGGGCGTGGTCCACGGACAAACAAGCAGCGGTTTTTGTTCCACACTCTCACCCTCAGGTCACTCAGGCCACCAGCCGAAGTAGCACCTCACGTGGAGAGTGTTAGATCAGGGTGTGGATGAGGGGACTCTCTCTCTAACAAGATCATTGAGTCTCGACCATAATGACGCAATGGTCACGTTCCCGCTGGGAGAACGCGAGTCATCCACAAAACGCTGCTCTAACGTGATCAAGCCAAGCACGCAGAGCAGAGAATGTTCCCATCAAAATGAGTCGACCACGACCAGAAATGCACGGGCGTGCCGTCTTTAAAAAGATGTGCCGCGTGCGAGCTCTTTTGTGAGAGGAGAAAAAACTCTACGATGTTGAAGCAAGCAGCGAGGGACACATTCACTAGCAGATCACTGCACAGACGAGCAGGCAATGTGAACTCGCTGCAGATCGCCGTCACACCAACAACGGAGAGAGTGGCTCGTCTCGTAGAGTGAAATGGCTGAAATGGCTGTGGAGTAAAGAGATACTCTTGGCTCCGAAGCGAAAACTTGTCTGTATTCTGCCGGCGTCCTCCTTTTATACTCACAAGGTAAGGCGGAGATACGCTAGGTAAATTACGTAGACCCATGGCATTTCTTTGCCATTGGCCCATTTTATCGTCGCTGCCTGATGAAACTCACGTATGTCCAAAACGGTTACTTTTTTTTAGGAAGTGAAAAAAACTTCAAATTTAAAAGCAGCTGAATGTAGCGTTGTCATGCTCAGTACAACATCTTTAAATGTAACCATATTCTTGCCAGTGTCATGATATAATCCACATTTGACCCAAAATCGAGTTTAAATGGACATACATGCATATTGTACAGTAACGGTGGTCGATACGCATTCTTCCGATCATTAATTAGAATGACCAAATCGCGATTCATATTGACAGATGAATAGGCTACGCTCAGTTAAATGTCTCTTGCAAACTATGAAGAGAAAATCAATACACTGACATGGCGATGCTAGACTGATGCTTTATTTACACAATCCTACCGTAATTTTGTCTGATATGAGCTGCATTTTATTACAGATATGAGCTGCATTTTATTAATCATCAGCTAATTTCAAAATCAAAGACATCAATAAGAGAGAGAGGCAATAGCCCTGGTAAGTTCATTTAGTTTCTTTTCTTGAAGATGATTGTGTGATTGTGAAGATGATTAGCCTACGTTAAGCGTCTGTGACTTACTTTCACTTTTATTTGCGATGTTTGTACGTTGGCTTGATGAAGACGCTCAGCTGCTCATCTGCGATGATGCGTGTTGCAGTAGCGCCGTCATATCTGACTGTAACATGACATATAGCCTATATAACACGCTCTCATTGTTTATTTTTTAGCATTTTTGGGAGGAGTAAAATATACATATGCGGTTTCAACAACCAGATTGCGTTTAACTTACACCTAACAGTTAGTAAAGATCCGAACACAATGCGAGCTAGACAGTCAGGCAGATCCGACATACGTGGAAATCAGATGACATGATTTCACAGCTTTTCATTGGTCATTTAGATCAGGGGTTCTCAAACATTTTGGTGCCAGGGACCCCTTTCAGGGGAAAAAAATTTTCAAGGACCCCCCTCATATTTATAACTGTTATTAAGCACAAAGTTAATGTCTGAGCGGCTAATGAAATATTCTTGCACAAAATTAATGGTCTCCACCCAGGGTACTATGCAGGAATTTCTAAATAGCCTACTGAGGTCCCAAAAGTGATCTTGCTAGGAATCACTTAGGATCCCTCACTTAGGAATTTTTGATGTTCTTGATCTACACATGTGCATTTTAAGGTGTTTTAAGGCCCCACAATTGGATAACTATAGATTTAGAGTGGGCAGTGGCATACATTTTTTTGTGTCAAGATGTCACGAAACACAATCACATATTCCAAACAGGAATGGCCTTAAAAGAGAAATGTTTCAATGATTAGGCCTATTCTGCACACAAATAAAGCCTATAAATACAATGATAATGGCATTATGTTTAACAGGTGCGTGCGTTGTTAATTTGAGCTACTGTAATTAGCTAAAAAAAAAACATACAGTATAATATATGAATCCATAATGTTAATCTCATGGGCACAGTATGTTTCTCTTGACCTGCGTTTTCCTTGTTAAACTTGAGCTTGATTAATACTTTGCAAACTGATTGTTTCGGTCGTTTTTTAAAACTTTTATCTAAAACAGCTGTTTAGTTTATGTTAATTTAGGCCTACATTTTATCTCGTACTTTATGACCGTTGACTGATACGTCGTGCGGGGATTAGCGTCGTGCGGGGAACTTTGAGTTCACTCCGACTCAAACATTTTGACATTGAGATGTCGTTGTTAGTCTGCTGAAGCACCTCAGACGAGAAGGTCAGTATCATCGCGATGTGCATCCTTGCAACCTCAATTGTGGGTACGGCCCTGTCACTATGCACTTTTATTTTGATAATGATCAGACTTCTAATTTCAAATCTACAGTAGCAGTGCTAGAACTGACTATTGTGCGCGCACGCGAGACGCCGGCGCGCGATTACGTGGGAATTTTTCCTCAGCAGTGGAAACAGGAATACTCTTATTTATGGTCATAGATAAGACAAGAGTGCATCATCCGAAACGGTAAAGTGTCCATTTTTTTTTTATTTGTGTATAGGCTATAAATGACTACAAAATGTCTTGCCTTTTAAAAATACAGAAAACAACCGGATGCGGGTTCATGCCGTCTCTCTGTCTTCTTCTGGCGCACGTCGCGCAAAATTAATAGCGAATAGTCTACTTGACGCACAGACATAGATTATCTATCTATAGAAAACGTAAGTGTTTAATTTGTATTGTTTGATGTTAAATGCATTATAAGTAACTTAGGAATAAACAGCATGTTTTCAGATGATAAAGAAAACATGACTCATAGCACGGAAAAAAACGTTAGGTTGTTATAAATTATTTCGCGGACCCCCTGGCATTAGCTCACGGACCACCAGGGGTCCGCGGACCCCACTTTGAGAACCACTGATTTAGATAATGTGAAGCATGCTGTATATGGAAACGAACCCGGACATTCTATCCGTCAAAAAATCTCAAAATCGGCAAAATGGACATACGCGGTTTTCATCGGACAGCGACGTTATATTGATCGAAGCTGATAGGCTTTCTAAGCAAAACCCATTCATCGTCATCCGACGGAACTCAGAGTGACAGTGAAAGGGAACTTGTGTTTATAGTATTTAGCACCGTCCACTTGACGTGATCAGATTGTCCAAGAATAATGTTACTATCAGGTATAATTTTGCCCAATTAGGATGTGTTTCTCTCATGTGAGCTCACAAATAAAAAATAAAAAAGATAATTGTGTAACAAGAGATATCAATGACTATTGTGTGTGTGTGTGTGTGTGTGTGTGTGATGTTACTGACGTCTGGTGAGGCTAAAGTCACCCTGAATATCAGACGGTCTGTTTTGACATGGACCTTCTGCTGGACTGAAAAACCCAGAAGCCCTTATGGGCACATCTGTGTATGTGTGTGTGGGTGTGTGTGTGTGTGTGTGTGTGTGTGTGTTCAATTATTCATGCCGTGGAAGCTGGTGGTGAGTGTGTAAAAGGAACATGGGGGTCTAACGGATGACAGCGGTGTCAGAACAAGCTCCACAGATACGACATGACAAGCAGCTAACACACTTCTGCTTCTCTGAAGACTGTGTGTGATCGGCCGTGTGAGAAGTCACATGACAAATTCATGATTTGGTGAAATTTTGTCAGTAACTAAATAAAATAACTAAATAAAATAAATACAGTTCTGACAACACAAAGCCCACTGGTGAGTATGTTTGATATGATGTTGCAGAGTAGCTTATTTCACAAAATTGTGACACACACACAATAGGCAAGACATTCCACATACATGGGCATGCACCGGCATACACACACACACACACACCTTTTTTTTTTTTTCTCACACTTGCTGGGTCGTTCACGCTTGTCCATGGATCAATATGAGCATTTCTGGGAGAACTACAAGGTTGCCATGGCAACTGAGCCACAAATTTGGCACAGAAGGCAGTAGGTGTGTGTGCAGTGGGACACAATAGCTTGTAGTATTTACATTGTCAGGAAACATAAAGCGGTTGATACAGATATATCACATACATGCAAAATCAAAATAAGTAGTGTCATAAAATAGTCTATACGGCTATAGTCTAAGTCTCGCCTTCTGAAAAAGATGTACACTTTTTCATAATTTTATTACTTTTTCATATTATTTTATAATTTTATAAATTTTATTTATTACAAAAATAATATACTGTAAAAAAACAAATTTAAGTGCAATCTGGATGCAAAGTCTTTAAATACTATAAATGATAAATAAATAAAAAAACTAACAAATTAAAATGGATTATAGTTTAAATGACCCAGTTCAGGTATTAAATTCATCTTTATATATGATTTCATAATTAATTGTATTGTCTTTATTGAAATATGTTTAAAGTGTGAACAATTTGTTTAAATCATGACAAAAAGATGTTGTGTTTCATTATGTATTAACACTATAATCATATAATATCAAAAGAGACACATTATTGGTTTCAAGGTAGTCACATATTATTCATTTTAGATTAAATTAATAATATCTGTATGTACTTTATAACATGGCCTGAACATGGCGTGGAATTGTTTTGTCCACCATATTTAATTACACTTCTATTTCAGTAATCTGGTCACCTCAAAAATACAAAGCAACTCCAATATTCCGAAAATATAGGAAAATATAGGAATCATGGGTGACCCGGGTTCAAATCCACTGCGAGACACCAATGTGTCCCTGAACAAGACACTTAACCCCTAGTTGCTCCAGAGTCGTGCGACCTCTGATATAGCAATTGTAAGTCGCTTTGGATAAAAAGCGTCAGCTAAATGAATAAATGAAACACTCAGCAGCTGACGAGAGGAACAGGAAACAAGAAGTGAGTACAAAAAAAAAAAAGACACGGAATAGCTACATTACAATAAGAATGGAACGGATAAACATGAGTGTAAATCAATGACAACTGTTATGTTAGCTGTGTAAGAACACAGACAGCAAAAGCTTTATATGTAGATCATATGGAATGGTGAGGGAAATAGAGAGAAGATTATAAAAGTGTGGCTATACGATGGACTGGTACTCAGGTGTCACAGTGGCACATTACATTACATACTTGTTACATCCCATCATCATGACGGCAGGATAGGGGCAGATGTTGCCACATTCATTTGCCAACAATTACAATTGGCTCTTGGTTTGGGCAGATGAGCCAATTGCACATATCCATCTCAGCCCACTAGCTGCTCAGGCAGAAACCCAAGGGATTCGGTTGAAAATCAAGCAATTTCTCTTGGAAAGGCATCAGCAAACACACAAGCTGAACTTTTGCTTCTTAAATCACTATTGGGACTCGGCCAATTCTCTGCCTACTAATGTACAGGCATTTTGCCAGGTGGAACAAAAAGGACATCAAATTGTATAGTAAAAATGGCAGATCTGATTAGCTGTTGCTGTGGTTGTGCATCGTCAGAGACACAAAACCAGAGGAAAGGACTTTTATTAGATTCCTGCTCTCTTGTTAGACAGCTAGATTGCACTTTATTTTGACAGCTAACTTTAGACATTCTACTAACTATAAGTAACTTTGCAACTACATGTCTACTAACTCTCATTAGAGTATTTATAGATTGTAGTTGACTGTTAGGTATGGGTTATTAGAATAAGAATGTAGTTGCAAAGTTACTTACAGTCAGTAAAATGTCTTTTGGTGGACCATCAAAATAAAGTGTTAGCAGATAGGGAAGGGCTCCGAGCTCGGAATTTGGTCCGAGCCTAGAGTACTCCCCCCGCACTTCTGGTTAGGAACGTAACCAGGTGAGTGTGGAGACGGGGTGGTGGAGGATTGCTGAAAACTGGATGTAGGCTAAACATATAGGTGGGTTGACTCTGTGTATATATATATGACTGCAGGTTGGAATGGTGTGATGATTGGATAGATCATTTAAAAGTGTTCCCTCCGAACTCTATTAATAAAACATCATGATGAGAGTTAGTTTAAATGTAGTTGCAAAGTTAATACCCAACACTATCTCACGACCAATTCGTACGAATTTGACGCATGATTAAAAAGTGTCTAATTCGTACTAATTCGTACGACCTCACTCGTACTAATTCCTACGATTTGTCTAAACCCACGTGATGGTTAGGTTTAGGGGCGGGGTCAGGGGTAGGTCATTCGTACGAATTCATACGAATTGGCCAATTCGTAAAATATGTACGATTTAGCAAAATCGTATTAATTCGTACGTGTGAGGTCGTATGAATTGTTACGAATTAGCCACTTTTTAATCATTCGTCGAATTCGTACGACTTGGTCGTGAGATCGGGTTGTAATACCAAGTTCTGGCATGAAACTCTAGATGGCGCAGGCTGAAAGGTCCTTAACTGGTTTGGTATTGCATCAGCAAACTGATTGGTTGCTGTTGCATCAGCGGCCAATGAGCACAGTGGCTTAACCACTTAAATGCATGAATGTTTCCCTAATCATTATTACATACTCAGGTCTTTAGGGACCTGGGCTATATCTAAAATGGATGGATCTCTACCTGTCGAAATAATCTGAAACTCTCCTGATATTATCTAGTTCTGGCATGAAACTCTAGATGGCACAGGCTGATAGGTCCAACTCATTTGGTAGCAATCACATAATTATCTACATAGCAAAGCTGATTGGTTGTTGTTGCATCAGAGGCCAACATTTTCCTTACTGTTAGCAGTCTGCAGTGCGCTTTCAGAACGCATCTTGAATCAACATTTAAAGGACAACTCATGCGCAAAATGAACCTTTGGTCTAATAACACATTGGTATCTAGTCAACCATTCTCTGAGATAAGTTTTCATGATAATCAAATATATATTAAGAGAATATAAAGAATCAAACATAAAGGAAATGGGGGTGTGTCATTAATAATATTATTATTAGTGTTTATGCTGTTATAAACACTGTTGTTAATCTGACACGTCACTGCCAATTCAACCAAATACAAAGAATTTATTCAATTTTCGCATGTGTGTGTGAGAGAGAGATAATGAGAGAGATTACCTGACATCTTTGAAAGACAGATGCAATGATTAATGCTTCCATGGCCAGGACATAATTATAAAATATGACATGATTTTAAAAGTCAACTAGGCTATAACATCAACTATGCAATAAACTTTCATTTATTTAGTACTAATAAAATGATTAAGCCTATTTGGAGAGAGAGAGGTGTTTATAATGTGACAATATGTCAGTCATTGTGTGATGAGGAAAATATGACTAGCCTAGCCTAACAGGTGTTGCCAGTGAACAGGCTGTAAAAATGTTGGCTAAGTTCCAGAGTTACTTATGAAAAACTGATCTGGGAACCATTCTCGAACAGCAGTCAAGTTGTTATTGTTTGTGTCAAACAAGTTGTGAATTTGTTGTAACATTAAAACAGGAGATCATGACTTACTCTGTGCTGTAAGTGATGCCCGAGCTCCAGTGCTTTACTCTGTGGGTAAACAAAACTTTCAAAAGATGTTGTTGCAGAATCCCATGAACAATTCTAGGATATGCTTTTTTGTCATTGGTTGTTGCGTTAAATCTTACCCAGATACAATAGTGCTCTTTTGTGGTTGGCTATTATTGTGAAGCCCCTTTCTTATTATTTTGTTTGCGCAGGCTCGACTAAAAACTACATGGGAGACGTGCTTGATTCCTGCCAGTTCCATGGTGAACAGATAACTTTTGGGCGAAACAGGCATTTATTAAATATATTATAAACATATTATAAATAGATTTTCCACGTGAGAAATACAATGAGTGGCGGTAGTGCGTGACAAAAAACTGAAATGAGTGACTGTCACTCTCAATGCGTGACACTTGACAGCCCTGCCACTTCGCATATACAGGCAGGAGCCATCTTTGAAAAACAGTCCCGACCAGTTGAATCACGAACTCCGTGACAAGTGAGCTTTCGAAAGGTGGCGAGAACTCCACATTAGGGATGTTAACCGATGACCTTTTGACCGATGGTTGAGTGTATCAACGTTAACCAATCAAAGTTGTCAGTAGTCGGTAAAAAAAAAAAAAAACAACAACATTTGGCACGATGTCACAGCGTTTGGGTTCGCGCGCTCACAAGATTTTCGAAAGTAAAGGCTTCAGGCTAAAACACTTGAGATTAAAGCCAGGGCAGACAACAGGATGAAGCGTGCAAAGAAAATAGTCTGTGGGACCATTTCACCTAAAAGAATGACGCAGATGTAAGTTGCTGGGGTTAGTTTTGGAAATACATTACATCTACATTTCAGTGGTAACAGATAAGGTGATGATAATCATCATCTTTCTTTATTATTGTTAGCACTAACGTTAACGTTACCTCAAACTAAAGCGGCGTCTCTTCGGAGCTGTCATTTTCTTAAATGAGCCACGGCAATGTTTCAAATGAGCTTCTAGCGCTAGACTAATGCCTTTATTTTCAACACTATCACCTTGTACCAAAACCATTTCGAAACTAAAAAGGAGCCATTTGTCCTCCGATTACAAGCTCCTTGTTTGCGGGACTCATGTATCGCGCTGTATGGGGATTTTAAAAAAAGTGACATGAGTGGAAGGGCGACGCCAGGGCAGTGTGTGTGTTTGTGTGAGAGTGGAAGGCAGAGAGATGCGACAGAGTTGTGAAATTGCAGGCGCGGCTCAAAATGACTGTTATTTCAAATAGCGTATCATATTTTAAACCAATCGGTTAACCGGTTTCAACCGGCTAATGAGGCTCGGTGGTCGGTCAAGAGAATTTTTAGTTTTCGCCATCCCTACTTCCAATCCGACATTCAGGTATTGTAGCTGTGTTTTTGCTGGACAGATGGGTAAATCCATTTTTTTTTTTCTAAATGGACGTTCATGTTCGCCAAACAAACACAAGGATATAATTAGCAAGAACAATGCAGTCAGCGATAACTTTGGGGAATAAAGCATTTCCTAGCAGCCAGCTATCGATCTCTGTTGTAAATGATCAAGAAAACTCACAGTAGGGCGACCGTTTGTGTGATAGCTTGATATGAATTTGAATGTTCGTTTATAGCCTTTTGAGCTGCCTCGTTCTAAAAAAAAAAGTCTGTAAACGGCGTCTCAAAAAATATTTGCGTACACACAAAACCACTGAAATCGACTCAAAACGATGTAGTCTACATCCCAGACCAGTATGTGGCACTGTAATTCTGCCATAGAGATACACTAAAAATACAAGAAGAAGACTTAGAGTATGTGCATAAAACCTTGTGCGCTCTAGGCTACTATATAGACAGTAAAATAAATACTAGGCTATACAATAAAATTAGGCACAGTTGCTTCTTTTCTTTCTTTTTTTTTAACCAATAACTTTATTGAACAACCATAAATTGCCTGGTACAAAAAAGGGAGTCATGATATTCGATTAGTTAACCGACTCAGAAAGCTTGCCACAAAGAACCGGCAAAAAGTAACGAATGTGTCAAATATTAATAAACTAGTGTTTTCTGTGTCATTCTTGGCTGAGAAGATGAAGTTGACGATGCTGACTCGCCATTTCGCAGTATTGTGAACGCGCCTATGGACATTGCCTAGGCTAATGCACTTCATACGGATTAGGCTATAAGAGAGAGTTATCTGTTTCTTTTCGTTTTCAATTGTTGTTTGATGTTGTTTAAATGTAGACATTCAAGCTTTCTATATAGTTCTGAGTTTCGTTTCATTTATGAGACGAGCTCCAGTTCAAGAGCAATGCAAGTTATATTGCGCCGGCGCGTCCATTTCCTGATCATATTGTCAGCTATAGCCTATATTTGCTTCTTATTGATTAAATCCAGGTAACTGGTTGATGAAACATTTATGAAAATTAAGATACAACTTATACAAAACGAACCTACAGAGAAATGTATTGTCGTAGTGGAACATTATAGAGGTGCATTTTTTGAATAGCCGAAATAATCAAATAATTACCATGCATGGATCGTCGAATATTATTTTTGCTTTAAATCCCCATTCCTACAAATTACTAAATGTCAAGGGTGTCGTTTTCAGATTTATCCACCCGGTTTCAAAAAATAGCAGTTTCAGTGTCCCAAAACGCCGGATCTGTCAGGACGAAATGCCAATACGACAAAAAATATGTTTGTATAGAGCTTAACGCGTCTCCGTGTGGACAGGGCCTAAATACATAGGGAAAAAACATGGAACAGATGACACTAGGGCTAGGGAACAGGTGAAACGCATTTAGGGCAGGAAAACTTAAATACAGGAAGAAAACAAGACAGAAAGCCAGACTACCAAAATAAAACAGGAAACAGAAACCAACAATCCTGACAGTATATAGATTTTGAGTATATTGAAAAGACAATGAATTGATGACAGAGGATGGGATAGGATAAGGATACGATGCATGCCATGTTCAGATCTGAATTTCCCTCCATGGAAAATAAAGTACGTTAACCTATTCTCATTCCCATTGCATCAAAAACTGAAGTATGCTCAAGTGCTTTTAGCATCAATATTACGATTTGTATTCAAATTAGTAACTCAAATACATTCAGGGAGAAACCTTTGGTGTCAATACACAGACACGAAGGGCATAGGAATTTCATTGTCACAATATATGTCCAGTGTTGGGTAAGTTACTCTAAAAAAGTAATTAATTATAGTTACGAATTACCTCTTCAACAGTGTAATTCGATTACTGTACTAATTACTCGCTTTAAAAAGTATTTAATTACTTTTAATTACTTTCAAAATCCCATATCAATCTCAACGAGCTGAATAATACAAGGATAGACATGAATCTGTTTTAATTCTTTTAAATAAATACTATAAAATTGCATGAATTATCCTTAAACTGACCAAGGTGGAGAAGGTTACATTATAAAAACATACTTTTTAACATCAGACAATACATTTTGATGTTAAACGCACTATTGTTTTATGTCTGATCTCATGACATTTCACACTTTTTCATACATATTTTGTAATTATTCATACGAATTTGTACGAGTGCGGTCATAATATTTAGACACCTCATAGAATGCATACGAATCGCTGTGAGATCGGATTGATCCATACACAGTATTTACCTCAATTACATCAGAAGTAACTAATTCAATTACAGATAAATGAAGAGTAATCCCTTACTTTACATTTTCAATGGAAAAGTAATTAAATTACAGTAACTAATTACTTAGTAATTAGTTACACCCAACACTGTATATGTCCAGCCTTACAGTATATAGCCTATTGGTAGTGTGTCCCGTTCAAAGTGTTTCACATGTGAATTAGCTGTATGCTACCAGTGATTTTGTGTTTGCCCGAGTGTGCCATAACTGAGAAAGACAGAAAAAAAAAACATCCTTCCAGCTATATCCACACTACATCAGAGAATGAAGGACAGAGAGGCCCTTTCCATTCTGGGCTTATATGTCAGGTTAAAACTACTCATTAAAGTTGCATGGGGCTGAATTGGATACAGGAGGCAGTAAACAGCAGGCTGAGGATCTGCTATGAGAGGTCAGCAAACCCTAAGAGTCCCAGCACAGGTTTGAAGACTCTCCAAGATTTCACACTCACTCTAGAGCTCGGTTTCTGGGCTTTGAAGAGAGCCAGGACCCCAGCCGCTGCTTTGATTCTCCGGCCTCTGTCAGACTGAGCCAGAGGGCACGGGGTTTTCATAACACCCGGCAGACAAACACATCTCTTACGCTAACCTCTAAGAGACTGACCGGTAAGAAGTAGAATATCTCTTGCGTATAATACCATTTGCAACCATGCTACATACATACCAGGAAAAAAAAATTGAATTGTATTTTATTTTATTCATAAATAAGGTTAATTTACACTTATTCACTAAAAAACACCAAAAAAGCACCATCTTCTTGTACTTCCATGTTTATCTGTTCCTCTCATTCAGCTACTGTATGACATTTGAACTATTTCCCTGCCAGCATTTACTAAAAAAAAAGTTGCCAAGCAGCACCAGCATTTTAAACCATAATCCCAAAAGTTTATATTTATAAAAAAAAAAATTTCTTTATCAACTCGGTAAGTTTAATAAAAAAAGAAACATTTCGAACAAGAAGTTGAGAAAACAGAGTAGATTGACGCTATGTCTATATTAATCTGGACACATTTAAAAACGGCATTTTCATTTCAAAATGATCCCTGTGCACACTAGCGATTTTAAGCATTTTCTAAAAGTTTATCATCCAAATTGAAACATCTGAAAATGCTTAACCCTCAGGTGCTCTTCGGTCATTTCTGACCGAAAAATTTTCTGTTTTGAAATGTTAAAAATCACAGCTTCATCGGAATGTTACGAAACTTGGTGACTTTTATGTCATTGGGTATCTGAACACACAAAAAAAAAATTGATGTCATGATCCGAGCAGGCTAAGTGGTCGTAAAAAAAATAGTCACACTTGTGCTCGTCGGTCAAAAATGACCAACCATAGGAAATGAATGGGAAATTGACAAAAAGACAAAAACTTTGAGAATTTGTGTGTGTACAATCTACAAATCGGCCACGATGCAGAAAAAAAGTGCTCAGCATTGAAGGGGTGACACTGTAAAACATCAAGAGTGCAAAACAGACATACCCACCCCTACGCAGACACAGGCCGTACACACACACTTTTATACATAAAAACACCAATAAATTGTGATTAAAGAAATCTGTTTTGAATATTTAAAAATCACAGCTTCTTCAGAAAATTACGAAACTTGGTGACGTTTATGGCATTGGGTATGTGAACACACACAAAAAAATGAGGTCATGATTCAAGCAATTTAAGTGGTCGTAAAAAAATGAGACACACTTTTGCTCTTCTGTCAAAAATGACAACCCATAGGAAATTAATAGGAAATTGACACACAAAAAAAATTTTTGTATGTACAATCTACAAAACGTCCACAATTCTAAAAAAAAGTACCGCAGGAAAGGGGTGACACTGTACAACATCTAGAGTGCAAAACAGACACACCCACCAACACACACACACACACAAACACACTTTTATACACATACACACCAATACATTTTGATTACAAAAAGTATGTTTTGAATTTTTAAAAATCACAGCTTCATCGCAATGTTACGAAACTTGGTGACTTTTATGGCATTATGTATGTGAACACACAAAAAGTGGTCTTAAAAAAAATAGTCACACTTGTGGTCTTTTGTCAAAAATGACCCCATAGGAAATTAATGGGAAATTGTAAAAAAAATGGAAAAAAAATTGTGAGTATTTGTTTTTTGTCATTTTTTTTATAAGAAATAGTTTTTGAGATTTTGAGACAACACCCCCCACAATGTAACAATGAAAACGGGTTTGCCGAAAAAAAAGACTAATGTCAGGGAAGCGTTGTGTCATAAATTACAAAAAAATCTCATCAATGGTAGGAAAATAGTTACCGTAAGACTTGAAATATGGTGCACAGTTCATACTCGCTTCTTTCAAGGCGTTTTTACCCTCTGTAGACCTGTAGCTGTGTGATTCTTCAAAATATTTCCTTAGTTTTGAAATGAAAGTCATACAATGTTTGGAATGACATAAGGATCAGTAAATGAAAGCAGAATTTTAATTTCTGGGTGAGCTATTCCTTTAAATCAGCAGAACGCCAGAGTCATGGTTTGTTTAAAACACACTAAATCTGAAAGACAATAAAGTCCATCCCTGAGGAACAGCCACCCTCTGCTGACTGCCCATTTATAGAAACGCTTCAAAACAATCTAGTTAAGACTCACTTTAGCACTGAGCATATCTGGAGAGCAGAGAGAGAAAAAGGGAGGAGGAGGGCCCCCAGGGTCCCTGAGGAGCCGCCCCATAGAGGTGAGGTGCTTTAGAAAGCCTGTAATGCCTTGATGTGGTTTGAGCTCCAGTGATTTGAGATTAGCTCTACTGAGAAATATGAAATATGTGCTCAGAATTGTGATACCAGGCCAGGAAGTCAATCAAATCGGCCAGGACTGTTTGACTCATATAAGAGAGGACACAGTTACAGCCCAGATTTTGATCAAAGCCTCCTTTATATATATATATATACTGTATATACACACACATGTAATACGTATATGATTAATCTACTTATTCCGGTAAACGTATTAAATATTGGTTATGTATAATTATGGACTCTGATTTGAGTCAGTTATGTAATGGAGTCTTCTGGTTTCAAAACTAGTAAATCTATTTTGACATTTTTTTTGGTAGACAGTTGTTTCCAAAGAGATGCAATTTACACTGTATAGAGGTATACATTGCATTAGTTTTAGATTAAGATTTAAGAAAGTACGGTAACACTTTATTTAAAGGGGTGTGCATAAGACTGACATGGCATTGTTATAAACATGACATAACACCGGTCATGAACATGAAGGAGTCTTTATGAACGTTTATGACTGTTGTCATTAAGTGTCATTCGGTAAATTATGACACTTTTAATGCAAAGTTGACATTGTTTAAAATGTCTTTGTTATGACAACTTGACATAAACCAAGACAGAAATGTGTTTGTTATGACAACTTGACATTAACCAAGAAATCATAACCTGTCACAAATATGTCATAACAGGTCTAATTATCAAACTTAAAGAAGTTATTTAGCTTTGTGTTAACATTACATTACCCTGTCATATGTGGTTGGTTTTGACTTTGGCCATCATGATACCATTATAACTGTCATGTATATTTTACTTGTCCTCAAGTAAGGTGGAACACATTGTACTAGTTATAAAGATGTCATTAAGGGTTATTACACTGTCAGATGCTTTAACAACAGTGTCATTAATATTTCCCCTTACCTCAAGTAAAGTGGAAGACGTTGGACTAGTTATAAAGATGTCAGGTTGACAGGTTATGATTTCTTGGTTAATGTCAAGTTGTCATAACAAAGACATTTTAAACAATGTCAACTTTGCATTAAAAGTGTCATAATTTACCGAATGACACTTAATGACAACAGTCGTAAACATTCATAAAGACTCCTTCATGTTCATGACAGGTGTTATGTCATGTTTATGACACTGTCATGTCAGTCTTATGCACACCCCTTCAAATAAAGTGTTACCGAAAGGACACCAAAGTGCTTTTTCAAACTTCTTCAGTTAAATGTAATTTTATTAATATTCACATGCAGTTTATTTATTTTAATGGTTTTAATGGTTTAAATGGCACTTTTACAAATCATGTGTTCTGGTTATTATCATTGCTTATTGCAATTGTGTGTGTGTGTGTGTGTGTGTGTGTGTGTGTGTGTGTGTGTATGTATGTATATATATATATATATATATATATATATATATATATATATATATATATATATATATGATAAGTGTGATAAGGATTAATATTAAAAGTTTGCTGTTTTACCTGTTTTAAAAGTTTGTTTGGTTTTTCATAGTGTGATTTTTGGTGAATTGTATTGATTCCAATTAGGTTTAGTTCGACCCCCGCCATAAAAGTTTTCTTAGATTATTATTGTAGTATTTACTATGACTGTTATAATATATATATATATATATATATATATATATATATATATATGATAAAATAAAAATGAATAAAATCAGAAAAGAGGGCAAAAAAGTCCCATTGATTGAGGAATCTAATTATGAATCTCTCTCTCTTTCTCTCTCTGTTTCTCCATGTCTTCCACTGCCACCCCCTCCTCTTCACCCTTACTGCTGCACTATTTGCCATTGTATTGTTTCTGTAGTGTGTGGCTTTAAACGACTCTCACCTGCACCGTCAGGGGTGCATCCTTCACATACACAATCACACAAACCTACTTTCTGTTACACACACACTTCCTGCGGGTTGCTGGCGGAAGGCCAGTGTTGAAATACTGTCATGCTTGACCGAACCGGCGACTCGCTGTGAAGGATCAATGGACAGAAAAGCCACATAAAATATTTGCTGCTAAATATAAACCTCAGCCCTTGCTCTGACTCTCTTTCTGACTCTCTGTTCTTCTCACTCCTCCTAAATTCCTGTCCACACTCACACACATATACAGAGAGAGAGAGAGAGAGAGAGAGAGAGAGAGAGAGAGAGAGAGAGAGAGAGATAGTCCTGTGACATAATATGGCTAGTGACCATGCATGCCCTTCCTGCATACATGTATTTAATTTATTTAGTTTCTGAATTTGTCTTTTTCTTTGTTTTTAACAATTAGGAAATATCAAAAGTAATGGAAAGGATATAAGAAATAAAAGAAGCTAAATGTTAATTGTTGTGAATACAAATTCAGTGACACACGATGTTTTAAAATGGGAATTGTGTGTGCAATTTTTGTGGCAGGCTGCTTTAAAAAAATCAACCCTACTATTAAATATTTACATTTGTTTGATATACTTTGATGTTGATGTTATAAAATATATACACTTCTATACATCAAAATACATACACAATATATACATCAAAAGTTTTAGATCAGTAAGATTCTTTATGTTTTTAAATAAAGTCTCTTCTGCTCACCAAGGCTGCTTTATTTGATGAAAAAAAAAAATGACAAACAGTAATATTGTGAAATATTATGACAATTTAAAATGACTGTTTTCTATTTTAATACATTTTAAAATGTAATTTGAAAGCTGAATTTCAACATCATTACTGTTGCTGATTACACATCAGTTTTCAGTGTCACATGATCCTTCACAAGTCATTCTAATATGCTGATTTTATTCTCAAAAAACATAAATTATTATTTTTAATGTTGAAAACAGTCGTTTACCATTTCCCCCCCAAAATAGAAAATAGAAAGAATGAATAGAAAGTTCAAAAGAACAGCATTTATTTAAAATATAATCTTTTCTAACATAATAAATGTCTTTACTGTAACTTTTGATCAATTTAACTCATCCTTGACGAATAAAAGTATTTTCTAAATTGTTTCCCCCAAAAATAAAAAAAAATAAAAAATTCTTACTGACCCCAAACTTTTGAATAGTAGATTAATGTTACAAAAGCTTTCCATTTCAGATCAATTCTGTTCTTTTGAACTTTCTATTCATCAAAGAATCCTGAAATAAAAATTAAAAAAACTGTTTTCAACATGGATAATAATCATAAATGTTTCTCGAGCATCACATTATAATAATTTCTGTAGGATCATGTGACACTGAAGACTGGAGTAATGATGCTGTAAATTCAGCTTTGATCACAGGAATAAATTACACTTCACTGCATATTCACATAGAAAACCACTGTTTTTTAAATTGTAATAATATTTCACAATAATATTTGATCATAATATTTACATAAAAATATCATAATATTTTTTTTTTTTTAATTGCAGCCTTGGTGAGCAGAAGAGAGTTCTTTTAAAAACATAAAAAATCTTACCGATCTAAAACTTTTGACCGGTAGTGTATATTGTTCAAGATGACCTTAATCCTGAACTCTTGTTTATGATATAATAAAGTATTCACACAAAAACTCCAGTAACAGAAAACAGCTAGAAACAACACTGTGGCACAAACACGGAAAACAACCTCCTCCGGAGATCGCACAAAAACATAAAAACAACTAAAACTTTAATTGCAAAGACCTTTTCTTCAACAACATGTACAAGGAAACATTGAGAAAACATCGAATGGATCAATCAAAGATACCCTGCAAGGATATAAACAATCACATTACAAGTTATAACAATACCATTCCTACAACCACCTGTCAAGCACTACCCCTCCCAAACCATTTCAGATCTGTTCATTTGCCAAATATACAATAGAGAATTACTGTTGATTCAAAACAAGCCAATAAATATGGATAAGAAAGACAGGCCAAGCAGATCACGCTCATGGTCGATATTATCAATAACACATTTATTACAGCTAACAAAAATATGCAGCCTTTCCCCACAGTCATCTATCCTCTAAATGAGGAAATATATCCATTAAAGTTGGCTAAACACTTATTCAGTATGTAGCTGCATGTTTGCCAATGAATCATGATGTTGCAGATATTTTCTCCCCCACTGAGCAACAGAGAACACATCTTCTACTTCAAAGCATTTCCTCAGCAGGATGTGAGAACACTTTGCAGATGTGTATCTATTGATCTGATGTGTAAGTGTAATGGCAACTGTTTAGGCAGTTGTTGGTACTGCTTGAGTTTTGAAATGATTATTTCAAATGAATAATTGTTATTATTATTTTTCAAAATATAAATTTGATGATTATACCATACTCTAAAAAAAAGTTAGTTTTAGAAGTTTTACAAGTTTCAAGTTCATTTTATTAGTCAGTCATTACCTTACGGAATTATTATGACCTCATCTGACCCAAAAACTTTATTCATTCAATCAAGCACTTTTTTTTTTATTTTTGGTCACACAATTGTCTATGGAACGGTTATGTCCCAAATCATAAACATCTGAATTATTACATGATTAAAAATGTATTTAAACAAACAAAAAAAAAAAAAAAAACAAAGTGTATGTTTACGCTTAAAATGTTTTCCTGTGAGTTTTCCGTGTACAGACGACCATTGTCAAAATGATTCCCATTCACTCGGATCTGGATCTGTATTCTGCGTCCAGACCATTATATGGCAAAGAAACACTAGTGAACACGTAATACCCATGTGCATGACATCATTGTCTTCAGAGATTCGCGTTTTTACAACACATTCTCATCCCAAAAAGTCATATAACTGATGTTTTAGGACGTCTTTTGACCATACGTCAATATTCGCCTTTTTAGGGCCCCCTTAAACGTCGGTAGATGGCGATCCCGGGCCGTCATACAACTGACGCTTTACCTTTAACGTCAGGTAGGTGACGGGTTAGGTTTAGGGTTAGGTTTAGGTATGGGGTAGAGTTAGGATCCCATAACCTCATCTACCGACGTTTAAAGGGGCCCTAAAAAGGCGAATATTGACGTATGGTCAAAAGACGTCCCAAAACGTCAGTTATATGACGTCTTGGGATGAGACCGGGTTGCCTTAGTTATTGTTGCTACATCCGTCAAACTTCATCTGGGCTCTAGTTTGGTATCAACTTTTCTAAAGCAGCAAATAAAGTGTCCGACAGAAGTATGCAAAAGGGGCTGCAATATGCGTTCCAAGGCTATATTCAAGACATACAGGTGAAACGCAAGAAACGACAAGGCATCCAAATAGAGGCAAAAGCATAACGTTACCGGTCACAGTCAAAAAATGAACCACCGCATCTCTTACTAATCGAGACGGAGGCTGGGACTAACAATATCAGGGAGCAACACTGTTCATGCAAAGCTGGGTAGGTCTCTATTCACTTCTATAATCGTTATTACAAAGCAAACGGACTACACAAGTATAACGTTGTGTTTATTAGCAGCGTGTGCTAGCGTGTCAACAACCCTTATGAGAACCGAAATCATAACCTAAAACATTATAAAACGGTCTAAATAGTATAACTTCACAGTAAGGTTAGAAGCAAAAAATATGTGCTTGTTGATCTTTGAGGGGCTTAGCTGACTGAGGACGTCCATTCAGTTTAATCCAAACACGACACTTGTCAGGATTTGACTTCGGTTTTGGGAAGGGAAAAAACGGACACCCCCCTCCAACCTCTCTGGGAAATGCGTATCTGTGTTACAAATGCCCCAGGCACAATGTTTAACCATATTTTGGATAAAACTACAACAGTAATAGCCTGCCGAGACCAAAAACATGAGATGCATGTGTTGAAATTCAATGGAGCGCAGTGAAAAAGTGTCGGACCTCTGTGGGAGCTCGTTCTTGGCTGCGCTGTGATTGGTCAATCTACATTCTAGGGCGTGGCTTAGCCAAAGGCGAATTAGCATACAGGCTTTGGATTGGTGGCATGGTTCCATTCTGGGTAGGAACTCCCTGTGCATCCGTGCAGTCTAGCATGGATATAGCATGGAGAGCAGCAATAACCCCCCTTGGGGTAAACAGAACAGAATCAACATAAATGTATGAATAATTCGAGAATTTATTCTGATTCAAGGGGAATCAGAATGCCATACTGACTGGGCAAGAGGAGGAGCTGGGGGTGGAGGAGGGCAATTAGCTCCTGAGAATGATAATACTGAAGGATATGTAGACGTGGATCAGCTATGAGTCAGCTAGTTTGTGAGCTTGACTAACGTGACACTTGATATTAATATATTGAATTTCAAAAAAATATCTCGACACACACTCAAAAAAATAATATGTTGGCTTTAATTAATTTGAATTTGTCAACAGGTTCCACATAAATGGATTACTTTAAACAAACATAATTTGTTTATGTAACTTCAACATTATGGAATTGTGTAATTTTAAATTATCCGATTTAAGTAGTCTCGACGTGAATTTTTAATGGCTTCCTGACATGATTCAAAGGCATTTCATTATATTCATTCATCCATTTATATTTCATTTGATTCAGTGACATTTAATTAAATTAATAGACTTTAGCTAGCTATTTGCTAACAGAAACACATACTGTATTAGCATCTTGAAAGCTATGATTTACATCAGTCGACAGGCTGACAAAATGCTCCACTCTTCTCCACAATGGTAACCCACTGTAATTTAAATGGTTTAATAATTCCAAAGTAATTTAACATTAAACACTATTACACACTATCAAGTCTTCCCCCTTTCTAAATTTCTAAAAATCAAAAACAACATAACACTTAATTTTAACATTTATTCTCTCTTAATTCAACCATATGCAAAGCATGATGGGAACTAAAAGCACTGCCCAGTTTCAGTTAAGGCAACACAAATCAATCATGTAATCCAACACAAACAAATTAAGTAAACTTAAGTTGTTCGTAGATTTAGGCAGATTGAACACAATAAAATTAAGTTCGGGCAAAATGGCAGTCAGCTCGCACTATACTGCCACCCTCTGGATGTACACATTTTTTTTTACTTAACATAAATGGTTTGTGTTTAGACAACACATTAGGATTTTGTACTGTTAAGTTGAGACACAATTACATAGACCTTAATAGAAAAAAACATTTAAAGTAAAAAAATATAATTATTATAATTATATTTTATATAATTCCCTAGTTAATTTTTTTGAGTGCAGACACTACCATGTTACAACCAAAACACCTGGTTATGTGTTGGTAGTGGTATCATGTGCAAAAAAAGGTTGTATCATAATTAGAGATGTTCAGTATGTGTTCATAATTCACAATCTGAGCTATTAAAAAATATAACAGACATAGATTTGTATATTTTTAGAAGTGTACATAAATCAATGACACACTGCTAGAATGTTGCCAAGACAAAGTTGCTGAGATATTTTGAATGGTTTTTAGTCAGTGGTAGGGGGTTCATGCCTTCAGGGCCAAGCTAAAAGAGCCCAAGCCCCAACATTATATATTGGTCTCTATACATGGCTTGGGTCCATTCTTCAATTTTTTTCATGTTTTATTTTTGCTCACCAAGCAAGTCTAATTACTTAAAAAACTAATATTACACCTCTCCTACGCAAAATGCAGAAGTTGCATGCCATACTTACAGTAAGACTCTTTTATTTTTATTTTTTTATCCATCATCTAAGTCTGAACAAGATGCTTATCTTCACAAACACCGCTGATAAGAACATTGTATATATTTGTATATAAGTCTCTCAGTGTCTTTTTCCACCTGCAGGCCTAATCATTTGTGAGGACAGCATCTCTCCACCCTGCTGTTATGAATTTGCTGGCCGGAGATTCGTCATGGCAACCGAGAGAGAGAGAAGGAGCGAGACAGAAAGATCCCAGAAGAGATCAATACTCCAGCACCCATCCCCCTTCACCCGTACCTGCACATCTCATCACAGTTTAACACAGGACAGCACTGCGTGAACCAATTCATATACTCACACAGCTAATATCACCTTCAAATGCTCTCTTACAGAAAACACACATGGTTTTGTTTTATCCTTCACATTTCAGTACTCAAGGGCTTGAACAAAGAAGATCCAGTCAAATTACGAACACAGGCCTGGTTTACGCAGCCATTTTATCACAGAGTTTTTCTGGGGTTTAGGATCATAGACAACACACACACATACAGTATGTTGGGTTCCATGTTTTATGGGGACATTCCATGGTTATAATTATTTGTATACTGTACAAACTGTGAATGCTATCCTCTATCCTTAAACTATAGGTCATCATGATCTGCAACTTTTTCAAATCCATGTGTAGTTTGAAGCGAATATGGCTAATCAATTGGTGTTTGTGTGTTTGTTGAGTTACTATACAAAAAAACTATTTTTAGAAGAGTGTTTCTACGAAAGGTGTGTTGTTTGATGTTTTGCATGAGGTTTTGTATGTATAGTTTAGAGAAATGGGGCCATAGTTTAAAAAAATGGGCCATAGTTAAAAAACATTATATATATATATATATATATATATATATATATATATATATATATATATATATACAATGCTCTGAAGTGGAGCAACTGTTGATAATTCACCCCTTAGGCCTTTGCTGCCTCAAAATGACTTAATTTTCTAAATACTATATTTTGAAAAAGCCAATAAAATTAGAGGAAGGTGACCACACAAGGCCTGCAACTGAGAATGTAGCTACAAAGCAGGACAGTGTGTGCCCTGATCCCTAGAGGTCAGAGTGCACGTGTGAATAATGAATGAGATATTCTGACCCTTTGCCTCTGGAGCAAACAGGGGTCATGAACACAAACATTAACATGATACAAACCTAAACACAAGAGAAACTGCACCGACAAATGCATGACGTGGATCTTTTCCACTGAGAATTTTACTTAGAATGTTTTTGAACTAATGAAATAACATTTTATTTCCCTTTTTGTGATTATAGAGGACACATGCACTCACCGGCCACTTTATTAGGTACACCTGTCCAACTGCTCGTTAACACTTAAAGGAAAACTCCACCGTTTTTTGAAATATGGCTTATTCACATTCTTTCCTACATTTAGATATGTGTGCAAATTCATTTTTGTCTCAGTGCATGCATTGTTTTAGTTTGACAGGGTCGGCGCTAGCTTAGCTTAGCACAATGAATGGATTCCCTTGTTGCCAGCTAGCATGTCCTGTGTAAAAGTGGTTAAAAAAAAAAAAAAAAACCCACGTAATTACTTCTTGTGGCCTGCGTATTCACAACAAGTACAAATAGCGACGCAGATTAACACTCGGCGATTTCCTAGGCATATATTGACTTGGGACTATATTAGGGGGAAGCACAGGCGAAGCACTACTGCTAAGGCGAATCACTGCTACTTGGGCGCAGAGACGTCACGCAACACATGAAATCGCACGACTTCCGTAAACATACCGGCTTGAATAGTAGCTACCTGACTATTTTCCTTACAGTACATGACTGGCGATGAACATGGCTGATTTTGTGAGAGACGAAGAGGGTGACTTCTCAGACAGTCAAGAGCCAGAGCCATAACGTTACCTATTTGAACCAGAGTTTTTAGAAGAGGAGCTGCGTGCTTTAGAAATAGACCGAGAGGAGGAGGATGTTGCGATCGCTCAACAGCCCGAGGACGAGAGCCAACACGAACTGGTGGTGTGAATGTGGGGGAATATGCCAACCTATGCCACCTGAAATAGAGTGTCTGTGCTGTGGCGAGTGGGGCCGATGGCCAGGCTCAACGCGTCAGATAAGATGAGCGTGCCCGCAGTTGTGTCACAGCTAACGTTACTGAGGATTTCACGGCACTGACCCTGATCCATCCTGCAGTACTCGTTTTTTTTTCCGGTGCGATAAGGTGAAACTGGAAAAAAAACGCGCCACGCCGAATGGACCAAATGGATATAGGTAAGTTTATAACGATAACAGGTTGTTCATGCTAAAACAGGTAGAATTCAACATGACGTTCGTAGTCTAGATAAATCGTCTCAGCATCGATCTTACAACAGAATAAAGACACCGATAAACATAAGGAAGAGAGTAATAAAAGAACTTACTTTGTTCAGCCTGCGCTTTGAAAATAGATGGGACAGCCGTATCTTTCAGACGTAGTAACTTTACCGTCTTTCTGGGCACATATTCCATTTTTTCAAGGGTAACGTTAGTCCTCTGGTGCAAAATGCTGTTCGCAAACAAAACTGTTTTATTTTGTCGAGTGGCGTTGATGTAGGCTACAGATCTCCAGAGCAGCTAGCCATTTATTTCTCAGTTTCTGTGAAACATTACATTCGTGTAGTTCTTTGCTTGTTCTCACAACCTTTTGCTATGCAGGTAATTACCATGTTTGCTGTAACTTCTCAAAATAAATACTCCTAAAGCGAAGACACTTGTTGCAGGTCGCGCCGCTATGTTCTTCTTTTTTTACGCGCTGAACACCGGTATGTTTACGGAAGTCGTGCGATTTCATGTGTTGCGTGACGTCTCTGCGCCCAAGTAGCAGTGATTCGCCTTAGCAGTAGTGCTTCGCCTGTGCTTCCCCCCAATATAGTCCCAAGTCAATATCTGCCTAGGAAATCGCCGAGTGTTAATCTGCGTCGCTATTTGTACTCGTTGTGAATACGCAGGCCACAAGAAGTAATTACGTGGGTTTGTTTATTTTTTTAACCACTTTTACTCAGGACATGCTAGCTGGCAACAAGGGAATCCATTCATTGTGCTAAGCTAAGCTAGCGCCGACCCTGTCAAACTAAAACAATGCATGCACTGAGACAAAAATGAATTTGCACACATATCTAAATGTAGGAAAGAATGTGAATAAGCCATATTTAAAAAAACGGTGGAGTTTTCCTTTAATTTCTAAGCAGCCAATCACATGGCGGCAACTCAGTGCATTTAGGCATGTAGACATGGTCAAGACAATCTCCTGCAGTTCAAACCGAGCATCAGTATGGGGAAGAAAGGTGATTTGAGTGACTTTGAACGTGGCATGATTGTTGGTGCCAGAAGGGCTGGTCTGAGTATTTCAGAAACTGCTAATCTACTGGGATTTTCACGCACAACCATCTCTAGGGTTTACAGAGAATGGTCCGAAAAAGAAAAAACATCCAGTGAGCGGCAGTTCTGTGGGCGGAAATGCCTTGTTGATGCCAGAGGTCAGAGGAGAATGGCCAGACTGGTTCGAGCTGATAGAAGGGCAACAGTGACTCAAATAACCACCCGTTACAACCAAGGTGGGCAGAAGAGCATCTCTGAACGCACAGTACGTCGAACTTTGAGGCAGATGGGCTACAGCAGCAGAAGACCACACCGGGTGCCACTCCTTTCAGCTAAGAACAGGAAACTGAGGCTACAATTTGCACAAGCTCATCGAAATTGGACAATAGAAGATTTGAAAAACGTTGCCTGGTCTGATGAGTCTCGATTTCTGCTGCGACATTCGGATGTAGGGTCAGAA